>JAVJGI010000062.1:5050745-5105271 GCA_035590275.1 Ibycter americanus
GCCGGCCCAGCCGCGGCTCTTTGTCCTGGGGCCGCGGCCGCGCTGGTGCGGGGGCGCTTGGCGGCCGTTCGCCCCGGAGCCGCCTGGGCCCGTGTTCGTCCCGGAGCTGAGCTCCCGTAGGGCGGCTGCTTTCCCGAAGGGCCAGCCCGCGGCAGGGCTTTGCCTTCAGCGCGGAGGCTCGCCCTCCCTTCGGCTAGTGCAGTCCCTGAAACCGATTCGCCCCGGTCCCCTGGCAGGGGTACAGGCCCTTTCCTGCTCTTGAGGGCCTTCGTGCTGGGTTCTCGCTTCGCAGCGGTTAAGTCTAGGACTGAAACTTTTCCCATCTGTCACGTCTGGTGAGAGAGATGGCAGCCGGGCGTGCAGAAGCTGCCGCACTGGAGAATAGCTCAGCCCTGACGAGTCCCTTGTGCAACCTCTTCCTTGTTTTTTTTTTTCCTGAAGGCTCTGACGTTTATCAGCGTTGATCTATTACTGGGCCGACTGACAGTGACCTCTCAGTCACTGGCGTGTTCCTAGGCTGTTTAGCTGGAGGTTCGGTTTAAGTGTTGTAGTCCAACTTCATGTGTGTTTCAGATTTTGTCAGTGATTGCCATAGTCTTGAATGTTATTACCCGTAACACACTGTCTGTCTCAGTTGTTGCTAGCCTTCTAGTCTTGCTGGCATCTAGTGGCAGTGAATTAAGTATCGTGTAAACACACATTTTTTGATTGTGAGGTAACTACCGTGCTGACTTCAGATGAATATTTCCCCTGCTGCCTGGTATGAGAGAAAGTAAACAAATTTTGCTCTTTCCAGTTTTCTCAAATTTTTTTTTCCTTTATAAGGTAAGCAGTTCCAACCCCTAGATTTTTGCCACAGTATTTTCTAGTTTTTGCTCCTTTCATCTTCTGTGATAATTTAAAGGTACTTTTTTCAAAACACAGCACTTGCTACTCAGTGTGCTATTCTAGATGGCACTGTGCCATGATTTGCTTAATAGTTAAAACTCCTGTATTTTCTACCCCACATCATCATCATACATTTTTTTGATGGCAGTTGGTTGTGGAACTGAAGATACTGATGCCTTCTTACAGATTTATTTAGAACTTGTGAGGCATCTCAGTAGGCTTAACCTTCCCATCAATATGCATTATTTGGCATTTATCAGTATTTAACTTAAGTTGTTAGTGTGGTATGTTACTGGTTTCCTTCAAGTTCCTTATATTTCTCTGAACTTGACTCAAATAACAGCATTGTCACATTGCTCGTCTCCATCATCTCTTTTTCCTGATCACTGGCAGATGCATTGCTTTGTATCTAAGTAAGATTTGACAGCCTAAGTTGTTAGCCTTTGACTATGACAAAAATAGACTAATGACTATTCTTTGTTTTTCTTCTCAGCAAGTTCTTGATCTCTAGAAGTTGTTGCTTTTGTTTGTTTGTCTTTTAAGCCATGGCTTCTCAAAAATAGCAATATAGAGTTAGCAGGAATGCAGGTCATCATCATGTCATCTGCTGTGCCATCGCTGCTTGTGTGTGTTTGTTTGTTCAGTAACTGCTTCGATGTGATCACGCGCAAGAAGTTGCTGCACAAAAAAAAAAGGAAAGTGCTTGGTTCATTTCTTTGGCTGCTTTATTGTAATGTATTCTTATACTATTCACCTGATTTTTAGTTTCTTAGTGTGTACAACTTCTCAGAAGTCATAGTACACTGTCAGTCTTCTCTCCTTTTTTGCTATTTTACATTAAAAAACATCTAACAGTTTTATTGAGAGATAATTTTTAGAATTTATTGATGTTGGTACTGTCTCCCAGATCTGTTATATTCTGGTTTTAACTAGCATTTCAATCATATTTCTAAGCATCTGTGCATGACTTTATTCCCATCTGAAAGTGTAATAGTAATAATGTTGCTGAGCAAGGCTTGTCTGGCTTCTGTGGACTCATATTCATCAAGTGTTTGGTTATGACCCTCTTGTCTTATGGTTGTGGCATCTAGAATTTCTAGGTGACCTCAAATACTAATGAGGCCTGTTGGTGAGATTGAGTTCATTCAGGTTAACAGGACCCTTCATTCTGAATGAGGTGTCCTGTTCTGGGTTCCTCAGTTCAAGAGACAGGGAATTGCTGGAGAGGGTCCAGCGGAGGGCTACGAAGATGATTCGGGACTGGAGCATCTCCCTTCTGAGGAAAGGCTGAGAGAGCTGGGCCTGTGTAGCCTTGAGCCTGGAGAAGACTGAGGGGGGATCTGATCAATGTCTACAAATACCTTAAGGGCGAGTGTCAAGAGGACTGGGCCAGGCTCTTTTCAGTAGCGCCCAGCGACAGGACAAGGGGCAATGGGCACAAACTGCAACACAGGAAGTTTCTTCTGAATATGAGGAAGAACTTCTTTACCTTGATGGTGGCAGAGCCCTGGAACAGGCTGCCCAGAGAGGCTGTGGAGTCTCCTCCTCTGGATGCAACTCTGCAACCTGCTCTAGGTGAACCTCTTTTAGCACGGGGTTGGACTATGTGATCTCTAGAGGTCCTTTCCAGCCCTGACCATTCTGTGATTGTGATCTGCATCTCCCATTATTTCCAGTTTACGACTTCAAATACTGGTGGGTTTCTGCCACTTTTTGGTTTTATGGTACAGCAGTTGTTCAGAATGGCACATTTTCACAATTATTGCATTGTGGTAGCACCTCAGTCACATACTGGATGAAAAGTGATCAGGGATCAGCATGCAGAATGGTGAGATACTATTAAAAACATCCATATTGCATATGGTTATAGAGATAGCATCTCAAATACAAGAGTAACACCTCTGGTTCAGGAAGTTGCTGAGCTATAGCTTGTTGTAGTTGGGGAGAATAATCTGATGATGGATTGTCATTGTTGTCATTTTACACTCTTTCCTAGGCATCTGTTATTGACATGTTTTGGTTATGGGATACTAGGTGAAATGTATGCTTGACCCAGCGTAGTTGTTCTTGAAACAGAAGAATGTTACTTTTTAGGGTGGTTGGTTTTTGTTTTTTTTTGAATTGTGGATTTTAGTATTTCATTTTATTCAAATTTCCCTTTCTTAGCCATGGTCACTTTACACAGTCAAGCCTTCCTAATCAATACTTAATTTAAATATACCATGGTCATACATAATTAGTGGCTACTGTCACATATTGAGTCAATAGCTTCATGTCACAGAAAATTAGACTAAATTAAGGGTATTGGCATGCTCTAGAGTTCAAATTTTAAGGTAAAAAATGTGCCAAAATTACAGCACGTATATGTAGGAAATGTGATGTCTTACATTGTTGACTTTGATTTCTTAGATTTATCCACTTGATGTCTATGCTCTGACATATTGTGCTCTTAGTTTTAGAATTTTTACCTATTTTTCAACCTAAAGAAATACAATGTTATACAGGTAACTAATTTGGCAAATATTTTAATATCCACTTTCCAAAACTATTTGACAAATTTGAACTTAATTGTGGAAGTAGGTAATCATCAAGTGTCAAGGTTCCAGTCACATTTTGAAGTTAATTTGAAAGTTTGATTAAGGAGTTACAATTGTTATCATAATTTCATTTAGATACACTAATGACTTGGGATGCTTTGATATCCATGTAAAATATCACCTTGTAACTGTCAGATCATCTAGTTCAACATAAAGAATTGATTATTTAATCTTCAAATGGTTATGCAAGGAGGTTAAGTTGAGTTGCATCAGTTTTTACTATGATGATTCTTCTGCATAAGGTGTAGGGCTAAACTTTAGCGGAGACTGTAGCTACTGCTTCATTTATTCTCATCCACATTACTCAGAAAGGTTAGAAATCTTTCTTAGAATTAAAGCCTAGATTTTCTGTAGCTTAATGACACTCACCTGAGAGGGGTTTATATGCACATAGGGAAGGAGGACTTTCAAGTTTCTGTGCAAAGATCAAATAGTAAGTTTTCAAGGTAGGGGAACTTTGTTTTCTGTTACAAGAGGAACACAATATGAGATTATATTAAAGATATTTAATTCACGTGTAGCAGTCACAGTTTAGAAAAAAACAAGAATGTAAACAAGGAAGATAGTGTTTACTGCATAGGAATAATGTGAAATTCTATTCCAGAGAAACATAGTTTATTAAAAAAAACCAAAGCAACAAACAAACAAAAAACCCAAAAGGGAAAAAAAAACCCCAACCAAAAAACCAGAGCTATTGTTTTCATAATCTGATTACAGAATTTCCCTAAAATGGAACTGAATTACGTGAATTCACTGATCTCTTCTAACTTTGGCAGGCAGCTTGTCTGCTGCCATGTAGGCTCTGTTTCTGAGTGATACCGCCAAGCTGGAGTTTATAGAAGTCGGGCAACTAAATCGTTCCAAAGATCTGGGTTTGATCTTTGGAAGTGACAATAAAGGACTCTATTAAATAAAGACTCATCACTTCCAGAGCTGTATAAAGGTGTTGAAATGCTGCAGGGCTTGCGGACTGGACTGCTTTGTCTGTCTTTTCCTGGTGATGAACGGGAATGTATTATGGTTGCTGAAGGAAATCGGACACTAAATCAAGGTCCGCTACTGAGAAGAGAATGAATACATTTGTTCTCTGTTCTAGAGATGGAGAACAGGATAGTCTTCAGTGTGATTGTATAGTCTCTAATCAGATGCTACAGGAAACAATCTTAGCCTCCAGGCACTGTTCTCCAACTCTATTCTCTTTTTCTCAGAATCTTGTGAAGTGTGATAGTTCTCTTACGCATCCTTTGACTGTTTTGTCAGTGCAGCTCCTTTGCTTAATCGAATGCCTTGGCTGAAAAAAGCTTAGTTACATTCTTCATGTTCTATAATGGGTGAGTGGATGTATTAGGATGGGAGTCGTAAAGTTAAAAAACTTAAAAGCATGCTTGGTGTTTTGCAGAACTTGCGGTGATGATAGATTTTTGTGTTAAGATAATCCAAAATTAGGATTTGCATTATCAGTCTTTACAGAGGAGGATTACAAGTTAATGTGGAAGGGTTAATAGTGAGTGAGAGAGGCTGAATGATAGTGTTGAAGGTGACAAGGAACACAAAGAAGCAAGAAAATTGGATAGATCAAGACATGAGGACATGGAGGGGAGGTAGCCAACCCAACAGCCGTGAGCAGGGTGGAGAACATATAACTGGTGGAATGAAAAGGCAAAGGGAAGTAAAGTGAAGTTAGGAGTTTTTCTAACAGTCAAAGAAGTTGAAGTTGAACTGACTATAAATTTCTTACCATTTAATGTGTATGTTGACTAGATGAGTGAATAACTTTCCTTTTAGTTGTAAAGTTTGAAAAGGTCTCAGACAAGTGTAACAGTGAGGGTGTTTCTCATGTTGCTGAAGAACATCAAACCTGAGCTAACAAGTGCATAAAGCTTCTCAGTTTCCATAACTATCTGTCTTCTGTGGTTTATAAGGTCTCTTTCCTAGAAGTTAAATGCTTGTTGGAGACTATATAAGGTGTTTTGATAGAATTTAAGGCTACAGAGAACTCTATGAACTTTTAATTTATTGCATAGAGAAACGTCTCAGCAGCATTAATTTGGTAAAAATGGTATGCATTTTTTTATTTTTACAAAGATTAGTGAGCTTCTTTCTCAAAACTAGATTTCTGGCTGATTACAATGGGTGCTTTAGTGTCTTTTCATTCGTTGTGGTTTTGTTTTGCTGAAAACGAGGATTTTGCCTCTCACATTATAAGGAAGTATTCTCTCTTGATGAGAAAACAGTATTTTCACGAGTAATTTAGAAGAATTTTTTAGGATGTGTTGGATGTGCTGATTCACTTAAGGAGCTGAAACTGAATATTTAAATACTGCATAGAGACTGGTGGATGGTGGCTGTTACTCTACATAGCTGAACAGATGCATCAGGTGCTTTAAGTACTATAGAGAGGTGTTACATTTTTTCTTAGTTCAAAATATTGTGTGGGTATTTGTGTTTCTAAATAGGAAAAGCTTTTAAAACGTTACTGAAATTAAAAAGAAAAAAAAAATCATATATAGAATGAACTGTCTTTTTTTTCCCCTGCTAGGAAATAGGTGGGTTAACTGCTTTTAGAACCATTTTAGAAATCTAATTCAATAACTTCAGGATCTAGCAGCACTTTTTTTCCTGGAAGATTTAATGTCTGGTGCTCCAGTCTGGAGTTCTTAATGCATTAATAAACCATTTCTCCTGCTCTTCTGTGCCCTACAATTATATGATTGCATTTCCTTGATTTTAGAAGGGCTATCTATTTAACCGCATGGAAACAGTTTTATTTAAAGAAAAGGAAAGTTCTGGGACAATAATTTTTTTGCGTTTTCTTGGGGGAGGGTTTATTTCATCAGTCTTGGGCTGTAATTAATTTACATGTTTTCACAGCTATTTAGAAATGCGGAGGTTCTCCCCGTTTTACTCCCTGCCTATATCATTAACCTTGGTGTGGCTGGGCAGATGTGCCAGGTCTCTTTATTACTGTCAATTTGCATTAATTTTCCACAACTAACTGCTGTGCAGGATCCCAGGTGTGCATGGGAGGAGGTATACTGCTTCCCAGACAGATATGATGGCCATGACCTGGGCTCTAAGTTCTTGTCTGTGGGTCAGTACGTGCTGCTTGAATATCTATTCCTGCTGGGGTTCAGCAAGAAAGAGCTGGAGATCTCTAATGAGATTATTTCAGCTACTCTGTGGTGAATATGATGGATGAAAAAAATAAAATGAGTATTTAAAAAAATTTTGCATTTCTAGGGAGTGATGGATGTAGTCCAGTAAGTACTAATTCTGATCAAGTTTTTATTGCGGTTTTGTGACTACTGTGATGGTTGAACTATATGTAGATGTTGTTTCTGAAGCAAGGTTGAACACTGCCACAGAACTCTTCCAACAAGCCTTAAGGAGCGTGTTAGAAAGATCTGTATTGCATAGATGTTCTGGACCAAATGTTCCCCCCCCTCCCCCCAACAATCTTTACCGTGTTTTGTGTTTGCAGGTAATCAAAGCCAATGTTTACATGGTTAGTAACCAACTGTGGTTCAAAATGCTATTTTCATGTTTTTAATCGTACTGAGTAAATTTTCTCTATTCTGTTGTGCGCTATAGCTCTTCAGCTTAAATCACACTAAAATCTAGCTAAAAATGTTACTTTGTTTTAAATGAGTTGACCTGTGTTTCCTTTAAACTTCTAAACTTATTTGTGAATTCTGAGAACTTAGAACTAAAAAATATTCCAATTAAACTGTTATTGATACTTTTCATGCAGTTATTTTTCATTGAAGGTGAACCTCTAAATCTCCTCAGAATGTTGCTTTGAAATCACTAAGTTGTAAGTTACATATATATGAGTATACATAAAATACTGCAAAATGTGATTATCTTTCATAGGGAAGTTTTTACCTTTGAAGACAATGTTAGGACCAAGATATGATGAACAAGTTGCTGAAGAAAATCGTTTTCACCCGAGTATGTTATCCAACTACTTAAAGAGTCTGAAGGTAAAGTTAAATTTTCGAGTAATTGAAACATTACTTTTATTATTAATGTTTATTCAAATGTTGCTTTTCAGATTTAGGAAGAAAGTGGCTGATGGCTTCCTTTGGGACATCTGTACAGAAAATTTATTTTTTGTTTACATTTTCAGGTTTTCTTTGCAACTCCTAAATTTCCAAAAGTACTTTCTTATAGGCAAGAACTGTGCACAATCCTCCAGCTCAGTCACTGTATTAGTGGCAAGAATCTCACTCTTCTTTGTTATTGCTGTTGCATTTTGGAGAGATGGCATTATCAACATTCAGATGGTCTGAGTTGGTAGTTTTACAAATTAATCTTGCATATGCATATGTTAAATAGCAATTTTGCTTATAGGAGTGAAAGCATTTAACAGTGAAAAGAGAATTTCATAGAACTATTCTGTAGTTTCAATGCATAATTTTCTTCTTCTGATGCATAGAGTGCTTTATACCAGTCATATCCAAGTATGGAAGAAAACAGTTTATGGCTTTTATCCAGTAACTTGTTTAGTGGAAAAAAATGCATAAATAGAAAAAGAATTTATGAGATTGGATTGGGACCCAGGAAGGTGGGTAGATCCTTTTATCATTGGGTTACAGAGTTGTGCATCTGGCTTATTTCTTCATTCCCTGTTTTGCCTATTTCTGTCTACTTCAGCTTGCATGTTGTTCCGTATTGTAGCACAACTTTGACAATAAAGGTGGGGAACAGGACCTTTCCAGCCTTTCGTGTAGGTCTGTGAAGTGTTGTGCCCAGTCCAGTGCATTTGGAGATGTGGGAAATGGGATTTTGAACCTCCCAGGCAAAGGCAGGCTTACAACCTAATTCTTTTAATCTGTTTAATAACTGTTATATAGAAGGTTAGCACCATTTTTTTTTTTTTTGACTGTTTTATAAAACATGCTAGTGACATTTTTTCTGGTTCTTTTTTTTTTTCTTTTTTTTTTGTGTGTTGTTGATCTAAGTTATTTAGGCTCAGGTATGAAGTAGACTGTGAGCTAGTCAGTGTAGGAGCGATAGAAGTACCCATGGACTAATGTGATAAGACAGTACTATTGTAGTTGACTGGCTCGCAGAGACATGATTAATAGACAGCCAGTCTGTTATTTAACTTGAAATTTAGACAAAATATGTAAATATCTGTAATGAAAAACAAGAAAGAATTTGAAAAACAGAGGATGTTACAAAAAGTTAAGAAGACATGGCCTTGGGAAAAGGAACAGACACCATAAATATGTCAAGCTAAGAGGTAACAAGATATGCTCAGGGAGAACTAAACGGTTAAGGAGACCAAACAGAAAATTACTTGAACTGTGTGTGAACTATCCCAATTAGCATGCCAAAAGATCCACCTTCTTGCAAAGAAAGCCGGCAACTAACAAAGCCCCCTCCCCACGGAGCATGCAAGGTGAAAAAAAAAGAACGCAGTACCTTTAAATGGAGATGAAGCTCCTCAGACCCAGTGAGAATTAAGTGTGGTTAAACGTAATTGTAAACAATTGTTTAGTGTGTACAAAGTGTTTTACTGTGTGTTAAGAGGTGAGCTAATTTTTGTGGGTTGTCACCTGGCACCCTACTTTGCCCAAGCTACAATGAGAAAGATAGAAATACCTCAACTTGGTGTGTAAATTGGCATTGCCCACAAGAACAGCAGTTTACTAGCAATCTGGCAATGAGATGAATGTGGAATTGAGGAGACCTTGAAAAGTGGATTTTCCCAAGGCAAAAGTAACTTACTGTGCATGGTTCTCATCATTTTACTGCACTGTGTTTTAACTGCTAGTACTTCGCAGAATGAATCACTTCTGAAATGTGGTTATTACTTAAGTCCATATAATTTGTCTCCCAAATAAGAGACTTCAGCAGAAGCTTTTACATCTGGATTTTGGTAATAGTGAGATACTGCTGCTACCACAGATTTTTGAAGGTACTGGTTCAGCATTTAAGACAACATCTGTCTGGGAGGAACTTTCTCTAACAAGCTTCCTTTGTGATTCCTTTTTCTCTTGGAGCTGGTAGCTGAAAATCTGAATGTTAGACACTGATTTGATAAGGGGTGGCAGTCCTGTTTTTCTTTCAGTTGCCAGTATTGACATAGCATCTTAGTGATCTCATTAAAAAAAAATTGCAGGCGTGTTACCAAAAGATCGGTCGCATGAACTTTCTAAGACTTGTTTTGAAGTTTAGAAAGCAGGCATTCTTTATTACGGTGCCAGGAGCATGGGGGATATATCCACCTAATGTGCCCACCTTGTCCTCAAGTACATGTCCCTTATATTCTGTATAATCATACATATGCATTGAATTTCCCCAAAGTCTCATACATATTTGATTATTTTCCAGAATTCATTTACATTAGTCCCTCCTTCTTTTGCACATGCATCGTTTCTTCTTATTTGAGTCAGAGCGCTGCTTTTGCAACCGCTGAGATGTTTACTTCGTGACCCGGTCATCTTGGTCCTTTTATGATGTTTTCTTGGCAAAACCTGCTAGGTTTCTGTGAGATTCAATCAGTTCTTTTCTTTCATCCTAGATGTTCCTTTCAAGTTGGATCATAAATCTCATCCATGCAATACCAGGTCTTCTCAATCACAATCTAGTAATTATACTGATACAAGGACTTCTTGATTACAATCTAATAATTATACTAAGGTTATACATATACTAAGGTTATACATTAAACTTCTGGCATCAACTCCCCCCTCTTCTTTTAAGGCTATTTTCTATGATTATAGCCTCATTTCTAAATCATCATTTTATTATTTCATCGTGGATTACAAAGAGGTACACATTGAATCAAACAACAAGAAATGAGAATTATGATTACAATTAAGAAAATCAAAAGAACTAATTGTTTAAGCCATCCTAAGTTAGGCAGCCAGGATGTTAACCATGAGAAATCCAACTCTTCTCTCTCTGCAAATCCTTTGGCTAAGTCCTTTAGTTGTTGACTTTTTCTCTATTAATTTTGAGTTATCTGATAAATTAAAACAACACATTTCCTGAAATGCCTTACATCCATGATTGTGTCTAAGTAACAAGTAATCTATTGCTGTTCGATTTTCTAGTGTTGCTTCCCTAACCTGGGTCATTTCAGTTCCTAAGGCTGTTAAAGCCTGTGATGTCCAATTTATATCTTTCACCAAAGCACATGCAATTCTTTTTCCTCTTATTATTTTGTTTTCTTCGTCAATTTTATTTTCAACAGTGATTGTTGCTGTACTGTCCATGGGGTTGGGGCCTTCTTTATTCTTGAATAATGAATCCACAGTCCCTTACCCCAAATTTTCACTGCTGTGTAGGTGGTTAAAAGAACTTGAAAAGGGCCCTTCCACTTTTCAGTCAGAGGTTCTGCATTCCATCATTTGATATAAATCCAGTCTCCTGGTTGGAAGGGATGTGCAGAGTTGTCATAATTCAAGAGACCCGTTGGTTACTACAGACCTCTGCAGTTCTTGTAAAGTTTTCCCTAAAGAAATAAGATTAGCTTTAAGATCCAAATCTCCAGTTATATGTGTGGAACATGGCGCATGTGGAACCTGATAGGGTCGCCCATACGCTAATTCATACGGGCTTAATTTACCTTTTCCTTTGGGTTGAATTCTCATTCTTTATAATACCAAAGGCAACACCCGTACCCATGTCATTGATGTCTCCTGACAAATTTTGGCAAGTTGCTGTTTGAGTGTATAATTCATCTGTTCTACCTTACCGCTGGTTTGGGGTCTATATGAGGTATGACAATCCCAGGTTATATGGATAGTGTTTTACTCAATTGCTTTATAATTCTAGCAATAAAATGTGGTCCATTGTCAGATGGTATACCTAAAGGAATTCCAAATGGGGGAATTACCTCTTTCAATAACATTTTAGTCACTTCTCTTGCCTTGTTTGTGTGACAGGGAAAGGCTTCAGGCCACCCAGAAAAGGTTATCGACTAGTACCAGAATATGTCTGTATCCTTCTTTTCTGGCTGAGTAAAATCTATTTGCCAGTAGTCCCCAGGTGAATCTCCTCTTTTAATCACTCCAAGAACTGATCTATTATTAATATTTGGATTGTTTCTGAGACAAATTTCACATCTTCCTGTGACAAATTGCACAATTTCAGTCATTGCTCTACTCATAACTGTCTTTTGTAAATGTTTTACTATGTTCCCTGTTCCCCAGTGTGACTACTTATGCTCCTTTTGGGCTATTACTTTCATCAATGCCGTTGAGATTATTATCTGGCCTGTGGGTATGACTGCCCATCCTCCCTTTCCTTCTTTGGCCTGTAATTTTTTAATTAGCTTAATAGCCTTCTCATCATATTTTGGTGATCAGTCAAGCAAAACTATTTCTTTTCCAGGAGCTAGGGTCAAGATACCTTTTTCTGCTGCCTCTTTTGCGGCTTTATTTGCTAGCTTATTACACAATTCTGGAACAGTTTTAACTGTTTGAAGTGCTTTGCTGTGCATTACTGCAGCTTGTGTTGGTTTCTGGATGCTCTCCAATAGTTCTTGTGTCTGTGTGGCATGTTTGATCGTTGTTTTCTGTGATGACAGCAGTCGTTTTTCTTTCCAAATGGCTGCATGGGCATGGACTATACTGAAGGTGTATTTTGAATCAGTCCATATATTAGTTTTCTTTTGTTCAAGTCCAAGGCTCATGTAAGAGCTATCAATTCAGCTTTTTGTGCAGATACCTTTAAAGATAATGCCTGAGATTCCGTTACCTTGTCAATGGTAGTCACGGCATATCCAGACATCTGCTTCCCATACCAGATAAAACTGCTGCCATCTGTGTATAGTTCCCAGTCTGAGATCTCCAAGGGAGTGTCCTTGAGGTCAGGCCTGCTGGAATAAACTTCTTCAATCATTTGTAAGCAGTCATGCTCAGGTGTTCCTTCTACTTGTTCAGCGGAAAGAAACATAGCAGGATTGACAGCTGTTGTAGTTGTATATCATCATGTTCCAACAATGCTACTTGATACTTCAGCATACGACTAGGAGATAACCAGTGGCTTCCTTTTTGTTCTAAAACAGTAGCTACCATATGAGGAACATATGCAGTCATTTTCTTTCCCATAGTGAATTTGCGGGCTTCTTCAATCAATAATATTGTTGCTGCTCCTGCTCTTAGGCAGCTCAGTCAGCCCTGGTGTCCTCAGTCCAATTCAGATATCCATTTTGAGAGGTTTTCAGTAACTCATTTAGAGACTTTACCAACATTCCATAATTCATGATCCATAAACCACACCATCCTGTCATTCCCAGAAAGGCTCGCACCTCCCTTATGATCTTTTTTTCAGGAAGACGGCAAATAGCTTCTTTTCTTTCAGACCCTAATTGTCTCTGACCCTTTACAATTTCAAATCCCAACTAATTAACTAATTCTTGAACAATTTGAAACTTTTTTTTTTTTTTTTTTTTTTTGCTAGTCAGTATCCACTAATTCCCAAGAAATTCAGAAGGCTTATGGTCAAATCAGTACTTCGCTTCTTAGTCTCTGCTGCAATTAAAATATCTTCTACATATTGCAACACAATTCCTTGATTATTTTCTTTTCTAATTATTTTGCTAGTTGGTTTCCAAAAATAGTGGGGCTATTTTTAAAGCCCTGAGGTAGAACTGTCCAGGTGTATTGTGTTTTCATTCCTGTTTCAGGATTTTCCCATTCAAATTGAAAAAGCTCTTGACTTTCAGTATCAAGAGGAATGCAGAAAAAGGCATCTTTTAAATCCAACGTTGTAAACAAACCCTGTTCTCCTGTAAGTGATGTTAGCAGCATGTATGGATTTGCCACTATGGGGTGAATACCTTGAACTATCTGTTTTATTGCTCTTAAGCCCTGAACTAGCCAGTAGTTCTTGCCATTGGCCTTTCTGATTGGTAAAATGGGGCTATTATATTTTGACTCACATTCTATTAGTAACTTGTATTTTATAAACTTTTGTTTATAGGTGCTAGTCCTTGCTTTGCTTCTATTTTTAGGGGATATTGCTTAATTCTTACTGGAGTTGATCCTGGTTTCAGTTCAGTTATCACTGGTTCTGCTCTCTTGGATCTTCCAGGAATTTCTCCTGCCCACTCAGTGGGAATTACAGCGTCCTCCACTTCGGAAGGAATTGATATCTCCTTGGAGGTTATATTCAGTAATAAAAAAGCTGCCACTTTCACACTTTTAGTTTCAGGAATTAGGGTTTCAGCTTTTCCGGTTTTATATCTAATTTCTGCTTCCAGTCTCTCTAGTATATCTCTTCCTAATAAAGGTTTGGGTGAATTTGGCCAGTGTAGAAATTGATGAGTGATCCATTGCTTCCCTAATTTCATTGTCAGAGGCTTAAAAAATGGTCCAGATTCACTTGACCCTGTTGCACCAACAATATTTACACTTCTAGTACTTAATTCCCCTTCCAATGTGTTTAACACAGGATACGTAGCCACTGTATCTACTAGAAATTCAATTTTCTCATTTCCCAGCTCTGCTTTGTCCAGAGGTCTGGCTGGGAAGGATTCCCCTGGTCCTCTTCAACCCTCCACTTCGACCAAAAGTATAGCATCAGGAGTCCCTTGTCATTCTGGACATCATTGTTTCCAGTGTCCTTCCCTTTTGCAAAATGCACATTGATTCTTCCTTAATCTGGGAGGTATCCCGTTCCCTTGTCTTTATCCTCCTTGCCCCTAAATAGCTCCTTTACCTCTTCCTCTAAACCCTTCTCATGCACTATTTCCGACCAGCAGAGCCACTAACTAACTTACATTCTTCTCCTTTTGAGTTTCCCTATGCCTAGACACTGCCCAATGCCAACACTAAAGGATCACTAGGAGGTAGAGGAATACCACATTCTTTCTGCCATTGAGAATGATTTCTTAAAGTAAAAAACATATCTGCATACCTCATGTCGTTCCACTTTCTGTCTTAAAAACATTAATTGCAACAAAGTATTATAATTTGGAGATCCATTCATAGGCCATTTCTCCCCATTATCCAGTTTATAAAGGGGCCACTTTACAATTTACAATTACAATACTTAATATTTCTATTAATTTTTATTCCTATTAATAATTAATATTAATATACCGATCCTCCTGGGGGCCCACCATTTTCTTTCCAGTGTTGTAGTGTACATCCTGAAGGTGACTTCTTCATAATACTCCCTTGAGACAAGTCCAGCCCTATGTTACCAAATTCTTTAACACAATCTTAGTCAAAATAACAGCCAAAAGTTTAAAACTAGAAAGCAGAAAAGTCACCTGAAAATCTTCAAACCAGACCAGGAACCTCGGGCTTTCGCCATGTGATTCAACCAGGAGGGGTCAAACCCCTCGGGTACCACTTTAGCCCAACCTTGCGGGGCTTTTGCCACTGTCTTACAGGCAGGCAGAACCAGAATAAATATAGAAAAAAATGCCTTAAATCTTACCAGTGTTCTTGGCTCTGAGATCGTTGGGTCGGGAATCAGGGAGTCTCCTTGAGAAAGCTTCTCACTGCCAGCTGGAGGGTTCATGATTCCCCAAGCTGCCAATTTGTGACAGTGTGAATAATTTAATTTTTAAAATTTCTTTCTTGAGTAGGTAGGTTAGTACTGTTATGCTTCATAAAAGGTAGTTTTATTTCTGTTATGAAGAGCTAGGATATTAGTTAACTCAAAAGAATGTTTGGGCAATTAGCGTGCCCAAGTTACAGTATTTCCATTAGGAAAACCAGTTACCAGTTTTCAGCCACTTTGTTTTCACAGATATATTAAATCACTGATTTAAACTATTTTCCTCATATAAGAAGTACAATAAAAAATCTTGGGACTGGAGAGAATTCAGTATATTGTGGTATGCTCTCTCCCTCCTGGGGAGGATGTTTTCAGGTTCCAGTGTCTAATGAGAAACTTCTGGGGTCAAACAAGGGGAACCCAGCTAAACCTGTTTAATTGCACAGCAGCAAGAGCGCATGTATAAGACATTAATAGTTGGAGGTAGCTGGAATGTGAGAAAGTGAGGAGGAAGGCTTTTATCGCTGTAGGAGGACATGGAGAGCTTGGCCAGAATAAGTATGAGCAGAATGGAGGTGGTATGAAGATCTTGGTATTATTGTATGTAGAAGATCAGAATTTCAAGCTGTCAATGAGCTTTATTTTTTTTCCTTCTATCCAGTAATCTTTTACAACTAGAAGCAAGAAGAACAACTAGTTTCAGTTGTGTTTCAATGTGACGTTCTAGGATTGTAGTGTTGCAACAATCTATGTAAGAAATTAACGTATGTTTTACTGAGAAATTGCTCAACAATTTATTCTTCCTTCCAAAACTGTGTCATTCAGTGGGTGCGGTGAACTCGAAGATGTGATTCATGCAAAACATTGTCTGGAAAACCAGTTTTTTTCCAGTGGCTGACTATTGTAGCTTAGATAGAAGCTGTTTCTTGAAAGACTATTGAGAACTTCCGAGGAGCAAACTTAGGAGAGTGTGACTGAGAGGATGAGTAGTGTGATGTCAGGGTTTCAGAGCAGAGCATCTGTATGATGGACGTATGTGTACTAGAATCTATTCTGTTGGCGAGAATTGTGGTTGGTCAGGACAAGCATAGTATAACCGCGGTTCAGTGACTGAAATGTTTTGATTCTTGTGGTACCAGTGGTTTTTTGCATGGCTTTTTCGAACATCATATTGTATACTTTGATATGTTACATAACCCCCCACTTCTTAAATTTTTTTTTATCCTTTTGTTTTGCCTTGCACTCGTTAAATTGTAGTGTGTTATGTGCAGCTAATTCCATGAATTGAGAGAGCAAATGTTTATGCTTTCTGTGAAGCAAGGAAACTGCTTTCAGGCCTCATACGCTCTATATGTCATACATGCTTTTATAGCGCTGGCTAAATTATATCGGATGCCTGTTTGGTTTACTGCTCCGTGAAATGTGTGAGGAAGTGTCACTTCACAAGATCTTCACTTGTATATGATTGAAATGATTCTTAATAATGGCAAAGGAATAGCAAGCCAGAAGTCCTAGAGTTGTGTAGTTCAGAATTTCCTCTCTGGAAGACACTGCTGTATTTCATTCTCTTATTCAAATTAAATACAATATCCCAAATGCTCAGTGATGCTTTGGGTCTGAAGTATGTTGTAGTGTTCTTCTGGCTTCTACATGTCAGTCAGGAAACTGAAATCTGTGAGTGTGTTCAAAAGAGTAATTTCTAAAAGCATGTGAATGTTCTTTGATTATAAAAGCTATGGCATAGAATTAATTTCTGTGCTTGCACATGTCGGTGATAATTCTTCATTGTAGCAGGAGTTTGGGGAAGCTTGGAGGCTTCTGGTGGGAACAATTGAAGCTGCTGGTATTTGAGAACAGTGGGGTTGGGAATTGTCTTTGAATTTTCAACACTAAAATGGAATTGTATCTCCTACTTTTGGATGGGAGGATGTGGAACGATGTTCTGCAAATGGCTTGCATTTCTTCTTGTAGCTCTCCTTTAGCAATTTGATATATAAAACACTGTTACCTTTCAATCTCTCTTCATGCTTTTATTAAGGGTTGTTTTCCTCATGATTCTTTTTCTGTTTCTCCAAACTGTCAGATGATACAGCATTTTTCTGAAGAATAGTTAACATTTTGGAATGTCTTCTTTCTTACTAGACTGGAAACGAATGCAAAAACCTTTACTTTAAAATGATGTTTTCATTAAATCTTAATCTAACCTTGAAGTTAATGTTTTTCCCCCTTCGCTGAGGACATCTCGGAGGTGTTACACCTAACCCCATGTTGTACACAAAACATGGGTTATCAAGCTGAGCTGTGTAGAAGTTGGGGAGGAGGGTAGTTAGGGGCCATTTATGTGGCTTCATAGTCTAGAGCTCTCTGGTGAAAACACACCTGATTCTCTTATGAGTCTCTTTGCCAACTGTAATCATACCTATTGATAGGATGCAGAACACAAAGGGAGATTCCAATGCTTTTTTGGGGGGCATGGCATGTTACTGGAAGATACTCTGTGGATTTCCTCCATGGAGCCATTGCTTGTGTAGAACGGTAGAAAAATATCTAAATAGTTTTCCTAGAACTAGCTCATTTTAGATGTACTTTTCTATTCTAGCATGTTGTTCTGTACAATCACTTAGAGGTACTGGTGTGGAAATACGGCATTCTGCTCTGAACAGTTATTTTGAACCGGTTTATGTTAGTGTTGTAGTGTTATGGACCTATAGTGTGTAGCACCTGGAAATTTTGTGTGGTCTTACTTGTGAATTAAGTAGTCTTTGAAATATTAGCTAAATGCTGTTAAGAATGGAGGGGAAAGAAAGTAATAATTGAATGAATTGCCTTATGTATCCTTCCTACAGAATTAGTCACTGACTAGTATGCTGTCAGTCTGTGTGTTTGGCAGCTTGGTTGACACTAAATATTTGAAGTTTCAGGTGACGTAACGTTGTTTTCAAGTGGACCCCTACTGAAGTAGCTTGCATTTCTGCAAAACACAGCAATAGAGTAAATAAAGCATTCTGAAGACAATATTGTTGTGGTTTAACCCCAGCCAGTAACTAAGTACCACACAGCTGCTTGCTCGCTTCCCTGCCCTGCTCCGCCTCGCCTGGGATGGGGAGGTGAATGGGGAAGGAATGTAAAACTCGAGGGTTGAGATAAGAACAATTTAATAGTTGAAATGAAATAAAACCAGTAATAACAACAGTAGCAACAATAAGAACTGTAACAAGAAGGATGCAGAAGGGGAGAGGAACAAAACTCAAAGGGAAGAGAGAAAAGAAAACAAGTGATGCGTGGTACAATTGCTCACCACCCGTTGACTGATGCCCAGGCAGTCCCTGAGCAGCGATCGCCAGGCCCTGGCCAACTTGCCCCAGCTTATATACTCAGCATGTTGTTCTGTGGTATGGAATATCCCTTTGGCTAGTTTGGGTCAGCTATCCTGGCTGTGTCCCCTCCCAATTTCTTGTGCCCCTCCAGCCCTCTCGCTGGCAGGGCCTAAGAAACTGAAACGTCCTTGACTTAGTGTGTATATCTATATCTATAATATTATAAACATGACCTAGCAATAACTAAAAGTGTCAGTGTGTTATGGAGTTATTCTCACAACAAATCCAAAACACAGCACTGCACCAGCTACTAAGAAGAAAATTAACTATCCCAGCTGAAACCAGGACAGATATACAAAGCTGAAGTAAACAAGGAGAAGTTCAGAACTGATTTGGATATTACACTTAAAAATGTGTAATGCTGCTGACATAGTATTATGATGCTTTTCATATCTGATAAATAAAAGTATTATGAAAGTATAGAAGAATTATGAAAGTGTGTTGTCCCAACTCTGAATACCATCAATACCTACCTCTGTAGATAATTGGAAATTTGTCTTTGGGATTTACTGAAGAACATATCCATGTGAAGCAGCTGTTTCTGAACTGTATTCCAGTTATAATTGAGATTTATCTTTTCTGAATTGTCTGGAAGCAATGTTGTAATTTGTAATTCCTCCAACTGCACTGCTAAATTACTGCGTCTGTTGACCTTAAGGTAAATAAAACCTGATAAAAATCCTGTTTATGAGTATATATTTGAGTCTTGAATGTATTGAAGATGCAGTTTCTTCTATAGTTTTGTGTCTGTAACATGCTTCAGTATTATTTTAAATGTGCTATTGATGTATCTTTAAAAAAGACAAAGCTATGGAACAAGGGTGTTGTTAAACTACCACTCTTAAAATGCCTTTTTGAGACGTATGGTTTCACGGTGAGGATCCTACTTGAAAGTATGACATTCAGCATTTTGACCAAAAGCAATTGCTTTCGCTTATAGGGCAGGAAACCAGGGATACTTTCGGTACACAGGTGTGTTAGTGAGCTGTTTTTGCACAGTAATACTGGAGGGTTTATGGTTGGTGGAAATTTTGTTTGGACCAAGGATCGGTAGGATGCACTTTGCGGGTGTTCTCTGTGGATGCCACCTAGTGGAATTTCTGCTTTCCATCTTGCTTTTTAAAAACCGTAACTTCCACAAGGCTGCTTTGAAAGACCTATTTTACAGCTATAGATTCCAAACACTAAAAAAGTAGGTTCATGCACAAGGGAACACGTTAGGATGGAGTGGGCAAGGCAGCCTGAATTCAGGTGCATCCTAACATCTGAGAGCTTGATGCTGCCACCTTAATTACTGACAGAATCTTAGAAGATTTGAAGTTGTTTTATGCTTTAGCTTTGATTAATGTTTCTGAGATTTTAAGGGAATTTTTGTTTTAAACTTGAAAAGGTGTTCGTTTGTTCTGCAATCTCATTTAGTGGATGGATAAATTAATATGAGCTATTTTTCCTGAAAGTATACTTATATATGTCTCAATAATTAATTTTTATTATGGTACTTCCACTGTGCTGGTGTTTAATACTGTTCTACTTAAAGCATAAGAGCATCCAATTCCACCATATTTGTCTTTTAACATGTTAAAATAATTCTTAACCAGATACTGTCTTGCTGTTAGCAGGTCTTTCTTATTTAGGAACGTTGTTGGGAACAAACTGAAGTTTTTGAATTGGTGGCTGGTGCTAATTCAGACACCAGCTTTCACAAAGAAACAGAGATGACTGTGATGGTGGTAGAATATAGATTTAACGAACAAATGTAATATTTAAGAATTTTTAAAATTGCAGCTGTAGCCTGCTATTGCTTTTAATTTGAATGGTATTAGCTGTTAGTATTTATGCACTGATATTTGAACCACATATATAAGTTTAATATTTTTTTTTGTTGTTGTTGTTTTTAGGTTAAAATGGGTTTGCTGGTAGACTTGACCAACACCACTAGATTCTATGATAGGAATGATATAGAGAAAGAGGGGATTAAATATATAAAGCTCCAGTGTAAAGGGTAAGTTGTCAGCACTTTTTTAATATTTAGCTTTTAATTTGAAAGATCACACTGAAGTAATTATTGGTTTTTTTCTCTTCCCTTTCCCCCAGCTGTCTCCTAATCTGTGTTTTCTGTTTTTTTTCAGGCATGGTGAGTGCCCTACGCCTGAAAATACGGAAACATTTATCCGTGTGTGTGAACACTTCAGTGATAAGAATCCCTCAGAGCTTATAGGTATGTTGTCTTATATCCATTATATTTATCTTGTATCCATCATTATTTTTTACTGTTGATTTATTTCATATTTACTTATAAGTGCAGTCTCTCGTTCCTAAAAGTCTAAGCAAAGGAGTTTCCTCAGTACAGTGTTTATGCATATATAGATGTGGTTGCTTTTACTCTAGAAACTACTATGTTTCTGTTTTTTACAGAAACCGGTATGCTTCTGTATCCATCAATTTGATCACATCTATCAGCTTAATGGGGAAAATATACAGGCTTAAGAACTGTCTACAAATACATGATACTTGCATTGTGTTTTTGTAACTTCTGCTGATGCAAATGCAGGTTATGTATTGTCTAAGTATTGTTTTGGCATTTGATGGTCTGGCTTACTTGAAGTCGTATTTGGTAAGTGAATGATCAGGAAATCTTCAGCAGATCTCACAAAGCAACTGATGCATTGCTGGAAACTGGTAGTAGGTATTAGGCTAAGTTTTTCTTCTGTGGTGTATTGTCTAGCAGTGAATATTTGAATGTTCTTAAGGATTATTTTTTTTTACCCAGAGCAAAAAAAGTTTTCAGTTTAATTTGGATGGCTTCTAGTTTTAGTTAAAACCATTTTATTCTGATTTCTGTTAAACATACTGATATTCAGGTCTATCTACAAACTGTCAGAGACAAGAAATTGCTTTGCAGCTGAGTTTCCAGAGTCAGAATGGTGTCGTCCTCAAGTCTCTTTGACAATTCTGCAGCCTTCCTGAATCTGAGTGTACTGTGCAACTTAGAATTGCATGGAACAGTTGTTTGTGTAGGTGTCACTGATAAGAGCTTGATAAACTAAGCTGGTATGTTCATACAGTTTAGGATTCATACAAAATCATAGAATTGTATGGTAGTTCAGGTTGTTGGAAGGGACCTGTGGAAATCATCTAGTCAGTTGCCCGTCCTTAGAGCAGGGCCAGCTAAAGCAGCTTGCTCAGGACTGTGCCCATTTGGGTTTTGACCATCTCCAAGCCTGGAGACTCCACAACATCTTCTGGCAACCTCTTCCAGTGTTTGCTCACCCTTACAATATACAGGGTATTTTTCTTATGTTTAAACAGAATTTAATGTATTTGAATTTGTACCCATTGGTCCTTGTCCTGTCACAGGATACCACTGAGAATCTTAGGTTTTTTTCAGTGCTTGAGAGATTTCTTTTGGGCACACGCTTTTTCACATGATGTTCTTGTAGGTACTTTCTTATTTCTTTATTTCACATAGAATGCAAATTTGAGGCCCATGTTTTCTTTGCTAAACTGTAACATGAGTATGTGATAAGAAAAATGAGGAACTGCTAAATGAGAGTGAGTGGGATCATTCATCAACTGATCCCACTCACTCTCATTTAGCAGTTCCTCATTTTTCACTCTCCTTTCGCAGTTCCCCCACTTGGTCCTTCAACAATATTTTAGAACTTGAAATATTGTTATCGTCAGCAATTTATGTGGAGCATGGATAGCATGGTGATATCCTGTAAACAGCAGACCCAATAAACTAGTATTTCAACTTTTAAAATGCCATTTTTAGTGTTGAGTTGCTAACTTTTTGATGTTTGTGAATTTTGGCATGTTGTTCTTCCATTATTTAGATTGTTTCACCTCCTATGAAAAAAAAGTCAATGAGAAAGAATCAAGGAAAAAATAATGTGTCAACTAAGCTTTTAAATAACTTGTGATTTAAGCTTTCATAGTAAAAGAGAAATGTTGGGGTTTTCCATTTCCCTTCCATGAATTACTGAAAAGTTGTTTCTGGTTCTGGACACTTGTTTCCTCTTGACAGAGCATCAGAGGGACTGGTGAGGAGAATGTTTTTATTAAAAGTGAAAGCAGTCTGCAGCAGTGATAGTACTGCGCCCTGTGTGATCTTTCCCTTCCAAGCTGTTGGTCTTATTGCTGAGATGCTGCTTATCTTTGTCATGTGTATAAAATTATTGACTTAACCTTCTTGGTATCATTAACAGCTGCAGGACTTACTGATAGCAATTGTGTGCAACTTAATTTCCAGTGTTAAGATTAGACATGAAAAGAGCCTGAAATGTGAATGATAAGTGAACAAAATTTTCTATTCAGCCAGAACAGTATAGGATGGAAACTCTATTTTTGCAGCTTGAAGGACTGAAGGACTGGAGTATGCCTGCCAACCTTAAGGAAACAAAATGCAAAAATTTTGCTTAAGCATAAAACAAAGGAGAAGTGATTGCTGGGAACAAATTCTATAAGGAAGCTAAAATTAATTTCATTTGATGCAACTTACAGTTTTTAATATTATTAAATTATTAGAATGGATGAATCCAAGAAATTTATAGTAGTTTTTGCCTTGTTTTTTTAGGAAGGGAAGCTTGATGGGGCAGGCACAAAACCCAACCCTGATACAGTTGATATATATTTCTGTTTACGCATATGAAGTTTCTGGGTTTTATCAGTCTACTCTTTGTAGAGATTTTTTGGATCTCCAGTAAAAAAAAAAATACTTGCAGTGTAGGGGAGCATATAGAAAAAAGATAGGTATCATGTTTTGTCTGAAGAAGCATCAAGTGAATTGTTGCTAAACTTATTTTACTAAGCATGGTAGATAAATAAGGAAATCAGTAAATTCTTGAGGGACTTGCTTCATGGTGTCCAGTGTCAGGTCCTGCACTTGGGTCACAGCAACGCCACACAACGCTACTGGCTTGGGGAAGAGTGGCTGGCAAGCTGCCTGGGGGAAAGGGCCTGGGGGTGCTGGTTGACAGATGGATAAATGTGAGTGAACAGTGTGCCCAGGCGGCCCAGGAGGCCAACAGCATCCTGGCTTGTATCAGAAACAGTGTGGCCAGCAGGACTAGGGTAGTGATTGTCCCCCTGTACTCAGCCCTGGTGAGGCCCCACCTCGAATCCTGGGTTCAGTTTTGGGCCCCTGACTACAAGAGGGACATTGAGGTGCTGGAGCATGTCCAGAGAAGGGCAACGGAGCTGGTGAAGGGTCTAGAGAACGAGTCTTATGAGGAGCCACTGAGGGAACTGGGGTTGTTTAGTAGGAGGAAAGGAGGCTCAGGGGAGACCTTATCGCTCTCTGCACTACCTGAAAGGAGGCTGTAGGCAGGTGGGGGTCGGTCTCTTCTCCCAAGTAACAAGTGATAGGACAAGAGGGAATGTCCTCAAGTTGCACCAGGGGAGGTTTAGATTGGTTATTATGAAAAATTTCTTCCCCATAAGGGTTGTCAGACATTGGAACAGGCTGCCCAGGGGCATGGTGGAGTCACCATCCCTGGAGGTATTTAAAAGACCTGCAGATGTGGCACTTAGGGACATTGTTTAGTGGTGGACTTGGCAGTGCTAGGCTAACAGCTGGACTCAATGATCTTAAGGGTCTTTTCCAACCTAAATGATTCTATGATTCTATGGTCACAATTGAAAAATATGTTAATATTAAGAATAATTGCATTTCGTGTTAGTGGAAACTTTAATACTCTGATATTTATATTTAAAATGTGGTATGAGGAAGAGGCAACATCTTGCCTGAATCCTTCACATTTTTAACACCGTTTTTGGACTGGTTTGTTTATCACTAGATGGTGCTGTTGCCTTGAGAGAAAAGTAAAGTTCCAATGCCTTAGATTCTTCCCCTCCTTTCACTGGGGGACGAATTCAGTAAAATAGAGGCTGAAGACTTAATTCTTTTTTTCTTACATTGAAAAGATAAGTAATTCAAGGTGATTATAGTATTGTATAGTTTTCCTTTTGTAGGGTTTTGTTTTTTTTTTCAAGATCAGTAAGTTTGGTCTTAGCATGGTAACGGCAAATTTGAAATAGAATTGTGGTCTATTGACACTGCTTTCACGTTTGAGGTAGGGTAATCTGAACATGATTTTTATGCCTGATGGTGTGAAATGAATGTAATGCTTGTTGAATCCACTAAAAGCACAATTATTGAATTTTATTGTGTTGCCTTCTGATAAGCATTTGCACAATCATTAAAAAATATTTTGCATCTTATCTGTATTATCCATATTTTAGTTGCATTAAGTTAGTGCTCTTGAATTGGGAGACACTGAAGTATCCTATACTCTTGTTGCTAATGATTTGCAGAAAGAATGTAATAAACTGCTTTTTAGGCTTATGTGCCTTACGTCATCTAGGCTGCCTTGATGGGAAGGGGGAGAATTCTTTAACGTTACTGATGGAGGTAGAAGGATCCAAAAACACACTTGTGAAACTAAAGCACATTTGTTAAAACTGCTTGCACATGATTATACCCTTCTCTTGTCTTGTCTAGGTGTCCATTGCACACATGGTTTCAATAGAACTGGATTTCTGATCTGTGCCTTTTTGGTGGAGAAGTTGGACTGGAGGTAACTTTGAATGTTAATTCCTAGAGATTTGTGGAGAGTGACCAATGGCATCTTTAGTTTGTTTCACGTACTGTCCTGACAGCTATCCTAATATATTCACTGTTTGTTATTTTAAAACTGCCTACTGATCTTGAACAAACAAGCTATATTAACATTGTCTATATAATCCCTTGGTAGTTTAGCCTGTTTAAGTCAAGCTTTCCAGGCCCAGTAGGTGAAAAGTCAGCTGTACCTGCTGTGTGTGGGCTTTTAGCAGTGTATACATTGTACTGTGTGTCTTCCCTGTGAGGTGTCCCACATTTTGAGTAAGAATGTAGAGTTCAGAGATGCCTGAAAGATTATTTCTCTTACTTTTTCATCTTTTTCATGTAGATTTGCATGTAGACTTTTTTGGGTTTTTTGAGTTCTGAACAGATTAGCTAGAGCAACAGTAGAGTGACATACTTGCTTCTGAGGGGTTGGGGGGCGGAGACAAAGTCCTTGTTTCCCGCTTGTTGACTAAAGGCTACACCATGCCTCTATACAGATTCACCTGGTTTTTTTTTGTGATTATAAAAGTGTTGGTTTCTTCATAAAAAGTAGTGAACTTTTTCAAATAACAAAAAATTGCCTGTACCATGCTAGGCATGACTTTCGCATGTTTGGTAGTATTCACGAAACACTATTTCCTTGCTGACGGGGTCCCATGCAAGGCATGTTTCTTAACAAGCTCCTTAAGCGTTCTGATGATATTTCTTGTATGGTCATTTAAGTGAAAAAAATTCTACTCCTGTTGCATCATTTTCTTATGACTGGACATACAGTTATTTGGAACTTAGCACGTACATGCAAGCTGTTTGCAAAGAACTAGGTCATTGTTGTCTGTTAGTAAACTTGGAATAAAGACATTGGAGTAAAGGAGACAGAACACCATTAGTAGTGGGTGGCTGAATCTTGGCAGAATCTTAGCTGAGTATAGGAAGTAGACACAGATACAAATATCTTTATAGTATGATTCTATTTGTTCCTATGAACCAGCAAATTTTTATGCTTTTAATCTAACAATTTTAAAGCAGCATGCAATAATTAGAATTGTTCCGTTGTTCTGAAGAGGAAATGCATTTGAATCTATTTGAAACTCCTGCTTTTATGGAGCCTCTCTTTATTTTCAAAACTCTGTGGGAAAAGCCTTAAAACTTAACAGCCATGTCTCTTTTTTTTTTCTTTTTCTTCATTTAGGTCTATCAAGCTTGTTCATCTCTGTCAGATTTTTTTAGCAGAACAATCTGGTAGGGAAAAATGTCCACAGCAAAAGAATGAATTTCAGCAAGGTGGTAGTTAATGCTAAGCATTGTATCAAGATAAATCCAGTTTGCTGTATTATTCTTGAAAATAGGCATTGTTATTTGCTGATGAGGAAATAAGATTTTCCTGATGGAAAAATTCATCCGTATTCATTCCTTAAGTATATGATATAGGAGTGCTGCCGATGTATTGTGAATACTGAGATGTATTTTACAGTTAAGTTTAAAGAAAGGTCATCCAGACTGAAAGCTCTCCAGCTAGTGATCAGAAACCTTAATTCTCTTTTTCACAACTCATTTTTCCTGAAGACTGCTACATTTCTAGAACTTGCAAAATATGTTTTCTTTTAGCTAGGTTTCTGTGCTTGAAATCTATGCTGCTTCTTTTGGCTTTCGTTGCCATCTATTCCAGAATAGTATAGAGTTCTTCTAATATCATCAGAGACAAATTTAAGCATCTTTCAGGCCCCATCCCTTTTGGTTTGTTTTGTTCTTTCTATGGCATTGATTACAGAAGATTTGAAACAATTTAAGAAAGATACCAAAATAAAAAATGTCTTGTAAGGAAAAAATTAGGAGTCTTAGAAAACAGAATGGCGAAGAAAGCTCCTTCTTTGTATGAAGCTTCTTTATATGAAAGCTTCTTCTGTATATGAATAATTCGGATTCTTAAACTTGTAATTTCTGAGATCTGATGACTGACCATTTGATAGTCTTACTCTGGAAAATGTTTTGTTTTCTACTCTTACCAAAGATCAGAAGAGAGGGCCAAACTTACTGGTTCTTAGGAGGTGTTTCTGTCTATTCTGGGAAATTTACTTCATAAAGTTCTCAGGCTCCTTCCCATAGTGTACAGATGAGACAAAAAAATTGCTTTTTTGTATTTAAATTCTTTTTTGCATTTTAGCTTTATGTTTTCTCTCTTCCAGTGGCAGCCTATTTTCTTACATGAAAAAAATTCTTTTCACAGCATGTAATATGTGCTTGTCAAGAAGCCTAACAGGGGCATGTACCTTTTGTGATTTCTCCTTTTATTTAGCAAAATCTCTAAATGTTGGTCCATGGAACATTAGTGCTCCACACAGCCATGATAAATTGTAGACAGAATTATGTCCATTGTTTTCTGTAAAATGTTTTCAAAGGATCTATGAAAATAGTAATGATAAAACCCTTGTGTTGTGCTTGCTGGTGTATATTTTGGAGTGCTTTCCAGTTGGCTAGTAAAGGTGAATGACTGTTAATTTTGGTTTCTAATTTTTTTTTAATCCAGTCTCCAGTTTATTAAAGCACTTAAGATTAAGCGTTAGCTGCACAGTAAAAGGCTTCTGAATTACATTTTTTTATGAGTAACTTCTGGAAAGAGAATTAATTTGGAAAGATCAGGATGCTTTTTCCCAGTGTGATGGCAAAATGTCTAATGAAAGGAGAGATCATTCTTAGGGGGAAAAATGTTGCCACATTTTAATTTCAACACTTGCATTTTTCTTCATTAAGTTTGTTCATCTTTTTTGTGTTGCTTTTTTGGTCTTCATTCAGTCTTTTAAGTACTTATCTACGTGTCACTCATGCCTTTTCTGTAGCAATAATAAAAGTTTTACCTAGGTGAGCAACAGACCACTTATTTGCTACAATCAGGAGTCCAAGCAGTGCAAGCTGCAGTTACTTTTGAGAACATATGCAGTGCCTACATAATTACGCAGAATCTTGGGCAAGGGCAACTGTTGCCAGGCTGATCTAAGCATGATGTTTCAAATATAATGAATGTTTTTTGCATTTACCACTTTGGAGTTTGTTTTAATTCTCAGTCCCAATAAATCTTAGGTTTGATAAGGCAGAATATGACTAAAACATGTAAATTAAGCATCCAGAGTAATTTTCAATTTTTATTTGACAGTATTGAGGCTGCTGTGGCCACTTTTGCTCAGGCTAGACCACCAGGTATTTATAAAGGTGACTATTTGAAGGAATTATTTCGTCGTTACGGAGATGAAGATGATGCACCGTCACCACCTGAGCTACCAGAATGGTGCTTTGATGAAGATGAAGAGGAGGATGATGATAATGGTAAAACAGGAGGCCAAGAATCAGAACCTGGATCATCAAGCTCTTCCTTTGGCAAGAGGAAAAAGGAGCGCCTAAAACTGGTATTTTTGATTAAGAACTTAATATTCTAATTGCTGTACTTAATTTCATAAACTCATAGTCATCGGTTAATACATGCTATACAAGTGCCAGTGCGCTTGCATATAAGGACTGATAGTATTGTCTCTAACCAGGAAAAACTGCTAGCTTCATTGCAAGCTTTCTTATGCATCCTGTATGAACTTTGAACTTTAACATTCAACACCTCAACTTCCAGTTGTTGTTACAACTTCCAGTTATTCCAGTTGTAAAGATTACTTAAAATTTTTCTTATATAACAATTTTTTGTTAAGTTTGAATTGAGATAGTAAAGCACTCTTTAATTATTCACTTTATCTTTAGAGGTGAAATGTTATGATGTATGTGTGTAAACAGTTTTTACTTAGTTTTTTGTAGCCATGTGGATGAAATTCAGATTTTTTTTTTAAATTCAGTGCTCATTTTGGTAAATATTCTTACCTTTTGAAATTTTGGAAGGTTGAGAATTGGGTTATCAAAAAGCAATATGAGCTTAAAATCCCCAAGGCAGCTTTGAAATTATTTTTTGTTCAAAGCTGTTTTAACTGTATAATGATAAGAAATATGGCTGCTTGCTTATGGTGATTTAACATACAGCTGCATAATTCTGATGAAATAAGTTACTGTAGTTACCATAGTATGGAACTAATACTCAAAAGTAAAGAATATATTTGTATCTTCTGAAGAGTAATGTCTCAGTTATCTCCAAATCCCTGACTTTTTTTTTTTTTATTATTTGCAGATAAACTAGGGGAGAATGTTGCTGAGTGCAAAAATAGAATCAGTTCTTTTTGCATAACACTGAATTAATTTACTTGTGTCTGAGGTGTATTTGTTTGCAAACACTTGGAAATCCTCATATGAAGTATGCTGCAAAAATGCATTTTGTTGTTACTGCAGCTGCTCAATGTGGTTTACAGATGGAGCATGGAAGAAATTAGCCTGAAAGGAATATAAAATCTGGTCCAGAGAAGCAAGATGAACTTTGAAAACTTTCAAATAGTGTATCAGCTGGAATAAAAAATTTGCCTACACAGTGAAAATCCATAATACAAGTATATTCAGGGATATGATCGCTACCTCCATTAGCCTTGCAGTAAAACATTGATATTTCACAAAATTTATTTGTGCTGGAACCACAGACCTGTGCTTTTGACTTGCCTTTTGATGTGTTAGCAAATGAGGTGTGATGGTGACATCCAATGACAGCCTCTTTTCAGCAAGTATAAAACTGAACTGGGCTGTTTAACAGGAATCATGATCCTGGCTTCCCAGGCTTTTTCTTATCTGCCACCATAGTTCTTTTGAAAGCTGGAAGCTAAATTATACGAATAAGCATATTAATGACTAAAAGTTAATTATGAGTTAGAGAATTTATGAAAAAAA
This sequence comes from Ibycter americanus, assembly GCA_035590275.1. NCBI lineage: Eukaryota > Metazoa > Chordata > Aves > Falconiformes > Falconidae > Ibycter > Ibycter americanus. The sequence continues at coordinate 5,080,484 of JAVJGI010000062.1, forward strand.
GAATCATCTAGTTAATATGCATATTCGTATAATTCAGTTTTGCAGCTCTGGAGGAACATTCTTTGACATGAAGAGGAGGAACTGGGAGAATTCTTTACCATGGTTCTTGGCTGGCAGATTGGACTGCTTAACTCAGTAGAGATGGATACAATCTATTTGTGATTCCTTGTAAATATGCGATCTACAGGGGGAATGATGATCAGGTAAATACCTCTTGCTCAGATTTTCTTATTTTACTGTCTAAAGGACTAAATTTTCAGCATTATATTGATTTCCTGTAGTATTTGTTTTCAGCCTTCAAATTTGACTCTTTCTGTAAACACCTGAGGGTAGACAGTGTCAAACTAGAGGTAGCTGTGGTGATAGTGGTGAGATCTGAAATGATTTCATTTTGGCCCAAGTCTTTCTGGGGACAAGTAAAGTTTAGAGGTAGAGGAGGAGACACCTCCCAGGCAGCTCGCTAGGATAATGAATAGTCAGAAGCAACTGCCCGGCTAGCCTGTGACGTTAGCATGCTGTCCATTTCAGAAACTCCATCTTGGATGTGAGAAACTTTATTGCAGCATCTTGCATTAAAAATTCCATATTTTGACGTCAAAAAGTCATGACAGCCTTTCTTTTCTACACTACAGAAACTGTGGGAACCGTTAGAACATATAATGCCATTACAGTTTCCTTTGTCATCACCTGAATGTAGCTGACAGATAACAGCAAATCTGTTTGCTGTGGTCTCAGGTGCTACACAGCAAATCCAAACACGTTTTGACTTTGTCAGCGCATGCCATAATAATTGTAGCTTTGAAGCAACATTGTTAACTGACACTTAGAATCTCACTTCAGGGAGAAAAATTTTTGGAGCGAAAAATACTTGGTTTTGCAAATAGGACAAAAAGTTTTAATTCTGAGCTAGAACCTTCAAACTTTTCAACTGGATCATTCACTGTTTATTAAGGAATGCCATCTATTCTAGTCCCATCTAAGCTGCATATTTCACGGGTGTTACAGGGTGTGATATGTAGTGCTTCTAAAATGGATGGTTACATCTCAAATGGTCTAGAAGAGATGGTAGCTGTTAATGATTTTCTTCATCATTTTGTGTGTAGGTGTCTTGTGGTCATCTGTGAGACAGCGAAACCATTAAACCTCATGGTTGACATAGTTGGAGAGGATAATATTTATTATTTAACTATCAAAGTATTTTGATTCTAAATGTCATAACTTTGGGTTTTTTCTGCCTAACCTACTTTTTTTTGCCGAAGTTTAACCCCTGTACTTACAGTTCTGCCCATGGGTGTCTAGATGGATATGGAAAAAGATAATCTTCTGATATTACAGCAGCATTTTATGTACTCAAATACGGGTGTAACTTCCTTTTTAGCCTTCTCTTTCTTCACATTAAATGCCAATTTGTTCACTTTTTCCCTATAGTCCATATTTCTTATACTTCTGTCCATTCTTGTCATTCTTTGTATTCTGTCACATTGACTCACATTTTTCTGAGACTGTGGTGCCTATAATTGAACACAAGCCTCTAGTTGAGGCCATCCTAATGCTTAATAGAGAGGAATTAATTTCACATATCTTAAGGCTGATACTTCTGTTTATATATCTCAATATAATTGCCTTCTACAAGACAGAATAATACTAATTCAGTTTTTTTTCTCTTGGTGCTTCCATGTCTTTTTCTCTAATTATCTACCAGTGTGTGTTTGTATAATTGCTTATGCCCTATTAAGTGTAGAACTTTGTTTATACTGAATTGTACAGTGTTTTTTCCAGCCCTTTCTTAAAATTAAGGATAACACTGAATTCTTAAGCTACCATCACAGTCTGTATCCCTGTTACTAAATTCACAGATGTCACAAAAATAAGAGTATGCTAACAGGAAATTAAGGGAAAATAAATTAACTCTCTTACACCTAAACCAGACCCCGCAGGTCCTCCTCAAGGTATTCTTCCATTTTGTTAGTGAAACACTAACTCCTCTGAACCTGGTTTTGAAATGCGTTGCTCTCCTGTTTTATAGAAGTTAGATCTACCCTATGTTTTCTGAGTACCCCTATGAGAACAAGACAAGCAAACAAAAGCCAAGCCAAGCCAAAAACCAGCATCAAAAGATGTGGTATTTCCTGCTTCCAATTCTGTGAAGCCTGTTTCATCACCAAAACCAAATGATTAGTTGAACACCATTGTTACTGAGTGACAGTCAGTATATTTTTGTTGTATCTTTTTTGTTTGTACGTGCCTAGAGGCAGTTCTTGTGATTTGGTCCTGTATTTCTAGGTATGAAATCTAAGCTGATCAGTGTAACTTCCTGTCTCTCCCTTCCTCTCTTTTAGATGATGCGGACTCTGTCTCTTCCTGACATGTTTTGGAATGTTTCTTGTCCTCTGGAAGGCAGTGTCTGAGCATACTGGCACTCAGTCAAGTCTGAGTAGCTGAAGATGGCTATCACCCAGGCCTGGTGATAGCCACTAGGGTCAGGGAGGTGTGTGTTTGGGGCTGTTCCCACTCACACCCACTCCGGGTGGTGTTTAGGATCTGAACCAACACAAGATGATACATACCACCACTTCTCCTTCAGCTGAAGTGATGGGTGGAGGGATGTGGTGGCAGGTGGGGAGAGCTTGATTAATTAGTACAGGTTGTGCAGAGATTAGATACTAAGTGCATGTAGTTACCTTGGATCCATTAGGGCTTATAACTCTTGGCTTAGTAGCAGCACTGAGGACCTTGAGGTGCTCCTGCTGAGCTGTGTGCTCTGGCATCTTTGTGCTGTATTCTCCAGTGTTGTGTTTCCAGAGGGGGTTGTTAGCTCAACAATGGTGCAGAAAGTGCCTGGATCTGGCTGAGTTTTGGCACCTTATCCAAGGAAATGTCCTTATGAAACCTGGAGCGCTGAGTTGGCCAAGGACAGATGCCCAAGTGACTCACCTTGTTTTCATAGTGCTGTGCCTTAGCTAGTGAGTATACTTAAGGCAGATAATCTGCAAGAGAGACCTTCAAATGGCAAGCACCAATTTCATGTTTATGACTTTATTTTCTGGAGAATCTTTCCAGTTGCCTGCCTTTTGCTTTAATCTTAGCAGTCATACTGCTGTCACACTCTGCCACTATTTGAGAGGGAAGGTACAACCATTTTCCTTTAGTCATGGTGCTCTTAACCACTTACTCAGAATTCAGACAACATGCTGGCTGGGCCTGTGTAGCTGTCTCATTTGCCCAGTCACCTGTGTGCCATTGCACCTGCTGGTTCCCACAAAGATAATAAAAAAAACTCCACGCACCAAAGATATGGGGAGCTTAAGGTGACTAAGGTTATGCACTAGTGTATTTCTTTAGGATGTACTGTTCTCAGAATACAATTTGGTGATGCAACTGAGCCAATCTTAACTAAATGCACGCTGTACTGAAAACTGCAGTCCTGCTTTCCCTGCACTGCTCTGTTCCTTCTGCTTCCCGTGTGCTGGCACTAGTGCTGACTCATCCTGTGGTGAGCTAGTTTAGGATACTCATTTGCCAGAAAATTATTAATTTATGATACTATTTTTGCCAATTTAGTTCCTCGACTTGCTCAAGAGTAGAACAGATGAGTGCCATGGTGTGTGGAAAAGGGAGCAAAAAAGCTCCTTTCATCAGTAGTATGCAGCTAGATTTGTTAAGGCAAGTTTCAAACAGTTTAGAGAAAACATACACAATACTTGTATCTTCATTTGCAGGATTCATAACTCAACAGCTGAAACATCATGCTTTGGTCTTCTTAGTCTGCGTTGTGAATTTATTTGAGATGCTGTTGAAATAAGTCTGGTCAAATTGGGATCTCTACAGAGATTTTTATTATGTAGCTTTGTAGACCTGATGGCTTTAATGTGTTCTGTTGTACAGAATTTGTTTTAATCCACTCAGCATTAAACTTTTTCTGGAACACACAAGTTATTTTAGAGTTTTATTTTCAGTATTCTTTTATTGATCTCTTCTTAGGCTTTTCTGTGGCATTCAGGATAGCACCTCCACTTTAGTAACTTGGTTTAGATTGAGAATGAAATCATGCAAGTGTAATTTTACACAAATATTTTGTTACAAACCAGCTGTTTATGTTTTCTCTTTTGTTAATAAATTTTTCCTAGATCAGCTGAGAGCCCTTTAAGTTTGCTGCTGCTTAAGTACATTTATTCTTTCAATTGTTTTCCCTATGGTGTAAGTTTAAGTTTTGAGACATAAAACGTGGTAGATACCCAGGTGGAGGTGAAATTCATGTAATTGAACTTTTTGTACTGCAGTTACCATCTAGGTCTGATAAAATTAACATATTTAATTGAAAACATGCATCTTTGATTTGGAGGGAGAAAAGAACGACTTAATGTCTTTAAGAAGACCCACTAAAACCCTGATGTCTAAAGATTTTTTTCCCAGTGACTATAGCTCGGTAATTACCAAGCTGCTTATGTTTACCTTCTATGTTAGATTTCTACTGTTAGGGAGCAGCTCTTGCTTTCCATGAATCAAGGAACGCACAGAATTGTTGGTCAGGAAATACTATTTATGTATTAAAAACTTTATTTAACATTTCATATGTCAATTCTGTCCTTAGTTTCCAGTTTATTTATTTTGAGGCCATACTTTTTGACACACTTAAAAGTGGTGTCACAAGGGCTTCTGCCAGAAGGTTTTGTGACCTTTAATGTACAGTGATTTGCTTCAGGTTCAGATTTTGATCCATAAATAAATGTCTTGCATTACCTTGAAATCCCGTATGTAACCGATTTACTATTAAGTACTTGATGCTAATGTACTTTCTTTTTAAATAAAATAATTTTAATTACAAATGAAAAATAATGAGTCTGATGCTGTAGCTTGACATGGAAACTTTCTTGAGAGTACTAGCTAAACAGTGCTTATCCCTTACCATTTACCTCCTTTGTAATTTTTTTTTTAATCATTATTTTAGGTTTTCCCCCATAAATAAGTCATTTTAGTTCCTACATTCATGCTATGGCTCACCAGTGAGTTTACTGGCAAATCTCAAGTGATGTATCTTGGTATCTGGGGGTAAATCTTTAAGGAATATTTAAGCTAGTGTTGTTCATGAGGATCAACTTGTAAAAACAGACTTAATCTTGTATTAACATGCTCTGGTCAGCTTTTATGAAGGCTTAAGTACTAAATTGTTTTGTTTTGTTTTGTTTAGGGTGCAATTTTCTTGGAAGGAATAACAGTTAAATGTGTGACCCAGGTGACGACACAACCAAAGTTAGGAGGAATACAGCAAAAATGTCAGCAGTTCTGTGGATGGGAAGGGTATGAGAACCTTTAGAACTTGTTTATTTATACTGTCTAGAAATAAGTGTTACATTTCTAGTTTTGCAGAAGGAAACAGCTCATTGTAAAAATGAGAAAAGGCGACTATTTTTGGATGGATTGTTTAAAAAAAAAAAAAAAAAAAAAAGCAACCCCCAAAACCACTCAACAATGAAACAGAATGATCAGCTGTTGATATTAAGAAAGAAGATTCGAGAACTGCTTTTCCATTGAGATACAAAATGTTTTTAGATGAATTGTTTCTGTGCAAGTTCCAGATGTAGTCTAGCCCAGGTATTTGTCTAAAATTTAGTGGTTGCTCAAGCTGCACTGCATTCCTGACTTATTTATACAACTGCTTTATATTATTTTATTATATTATCGTTTTTATTTATACATTTCAGTATTGAGGTACAATACTCATTTTTATAGCCAACTTGGATTTGTGTCCAATGTTAACGAGAACGTTGATTTTAATGTCTCAGATTCTGAACTCCTCCTTTCCAAAGCTGATGATCCAGGCAGTTGTTCACAGTGCTTCCTGACCTGCTGATGCTTATAGTTCTTCTAGTGCTTGTAATTTTGAATTCAAGTGTCTCTTCCTCCAGCTTTGAAGTTCCACATAATTTAGTGTTTTGTCGTAAACAAATATCCTTGTTCTTATCAGAGAGGCATTTGATTCCTCTTGCAAAATACCTTATTGGAGAAGATGTTCTGACTCCAAGTTAACCTTGCAGCAAGTCTGGTACAAGGTGTGACTTCAGTCTAATGTAAAAAATGCATTGCCTTGTGGGACTATTTATTGCAGAACATTAATAAACATGGAGTTTTTTTTAAGGTCTGGATTCCCTGGAGCACAACCTGTTTCCATGGACAAGCAAAATATTAAATTTTTGGAACAGAAGCCATACAAAGTTAGCTGGAAAGCAGACGGCACTCGGTAAGTTAATTTTAAATTAAAAAGAAACACCCAGTAAATTGGGTAGACAGTTTGTATTTTCTCAGGAAAATGAATTTGCTTATACAAAGGACAAAGCATATTCTAACAACAAAATTGACTCCAGAGATTAATTTTTGCTTGTCTTGGTACCCAACATTTGCTGAAGTTTGTGGCAAAGTTTCTTTTTAGCAGCTGTTCTGCAAATGGACTGTTAAATGTATGTACTTTTGTTCTTCATAACCCTTGCCTGTCTGTCAGTCAGGACTTACCAAGGTCTTAGAATAATCTTAGATAACAGTAAGAGTTTGTTAAGCTAAAGAATTTGTTTATAAAAGCTAAATTAAAATTTCTAGTTGATCCTTCAGAAGCTGGCTAGTATTAGAAATTTCATAGGGTTTTTTCATTTGTGCTGTGATCCATAGTTCAAAGTTGTAGTTCTGGTCAGCCAAAGAGTCAGTATAGTCTCATCTTCCCTTACCGGTTCTCTTACATTCATTGTAGGGGTGGCTTTTTTTCTTTTTTTAATAACAGACTATATAACCTGGTTGGATTGATGTGTTGAAACCTCTTCAGTGTTGTTATTTCTGGTTTGAAATGCATCTTTGTATTTAACTTCTCCAGTATTCTCGTGTATGGTGTTTCTTCTGCTCTGAAGTACTAACATCATCAAATACAGAATGGAAAACACTTTTTTTTCGTTGATTGTAACTGGTTATAGATAGATCTCAACTGCATGAAACTCTGTTGTTCAAACTTGTGCATCTGGTAGCAGTGGGTATCCTTTCATCACTTTGTTTTGTATGAAAAAGCCGTGTTACACAGGGTTTCTTGTCTTTATACCCAGCAGCTTGGATGAGGTATAGAAGGTATTTGCTATTCACATTGAAATAAACCCCTAAATGTTAGGTGCCCTGTTTCCTTGTACTCTTGCAAGGAGCTACTGTGGCTTTTCATACAAGCAAATCTTTCTTTTGTAAAATTCCAAACCTCCAAAATCATACTTATTTTCATAGGACTGAATATCTTGAATAGGTTGAAACATTTGTGAAATTACAACTATTCTCTTGAGGTTTTGAAGTCATCATCTAACCTTCTGTTTTTCTTCAGTATTTCTGGTTTCAAAATTAAAATCAAGAATTCCAGATATTAATGGAAATGGTTTTAATCTATGCTACTTGTAGCATTCAGATCACAGTCTTCCTTTTTGTTCTGGGTGCTAGTTTGAGGTAATTAATAGTGTGATTTCTTACATCATAGTCAATAGTGTCTCAGTAACAGGAAGAATTTAAATTGTATGACACATTCATTTCCATAGCTTGATTTTTATTTCTTAAAGGTGTTCTTTACATACAGTGGTATTTAAGCAATTTTAATGTGTGCTAAGTGGAATGACTTTAGTTTTTATTCACTTATAGCAAATGGGTAGATTTCTAACCTGCTCTGACTTTATCAGAGAAAGTGCAATTACAATGAATATAGCACAGTAAGAGGAGGACTGTTATGCTCATCTGTGCATGGTGCTTTACACTGGCAAAAGAGTTCAGTGTTCACACGTGTGCATGTTAGAAGGCATCAGTTGTGTGGAAGAAATGTATACTTTCAAAAACAGGAGGTAAGAATTTTTGTTTTCAGGCTGGTGAAGTTAAAATACTGGCTGTGCATATGGATATGGGCAACAGGAATTTTGTTTTAGCAGTGCAATGGAAAGCATTCTCCTTTCCATGTGCTGAGACAACAGAGTTTTGATACTAAGTAAAAAAGCAGTGTAGACTGTCTTCTAAAGTTTTTCCTGTGTTCTTTATTTTGTTAGGGTTGTTATCTTTAGTAATAGAATGGAGTACCCTAGATTATGAAAAGCCTGCGAAATATGGGGAATTGCATGTCTTAGAAGAATTACCAAGTGGCTCCACATGGAGTCAGTCAGGGTTCAGCACAATTCAGCCAGAACTAAGCTGTCTCCTATAGAAAAACCCCTTCAGGTGTCTCTCATCAGTGGAGTTTGTACTTCAAGGGTTTATTAGCTTGGGCAGAGCATGGTGTGAAAATACAAAATAAACTTGCACTCAATATGACATCCAAGCATTAAGAAATGGGTGGGAATATTTGGCTTATTAACATTGGCTGGCTGTATGCACAAGCACTTGGGTAATGTGATGCAGGTGTTCACAGGGTGCGAGGTTACAGAAACGGGGTGTTGGGAGATTCAGGCTTATTTTCGGAGCAGTACAGTGCATTCAAAAGCTGCTGAGCCTAAACAAGTAAACTCGGCCAACTTAAACTGACCATGCAAAGAGCCAGATGGAAGTCTTTGTATTTATTATGCTTTTAATCCACATTCCAGCTATACTGCCCATGGACTTGACTTGTATAACTATGAAAATATGTTTACAAAGTATTAATGTTCTGTGCAGCTCAGATACTGATAATCCTTGCCTTTTTTCACAGCTTAGTCCTTCAGGAAGCCTTTGTTTTAGGGATTGGTTTACACTAGTATTTTAGTATGTCTTAAAGACAGTATAGATGTGTTTTCATATAATTTAGGCCTATTGCTTCATGAAATAGTAATAGCAGAAAATAATTCTGCTTTGTAAAATAATTTCTTTATGGAAGGCCATTTGATACTAAAGGAAAAATTGCTTCATCTGCACTGTCTCTTTAGTGTGCATTGCCACTGAAGAATAACGTGCAAAACTGTGTGTTGTTAGCTAATATGGATTGGTATGTCTTAGAACAAATACAAAGATGTTGTAAAATTACAATTAGTGCTACTCTGTAGGGCTGTAAGATATTTTTCCACATTTATTTTTTTGTTTGTGTTTTCAATATGAAGAGTGAGTCTTTGTCATATATTATTCATTTGGAAAATTGAAGTCTTACAGAATATTCTTACTTTATTACTCAGATGTAGAGGATGCATACATATTGAATGCTAAAATAAATATATAGAAAATAGTAGTGCACCTGAAAGACTGCCCTTTGTGAGAGAAATTAAAGTGCACATGTAATTTCTTGTAGAAATTTTCAGTAATTTGGACGTTCTGTCCTGTGTTTTTAGAGTTCTAGGATGATGACAAAATAGACTGGATGAAGAATAGAACTGAGGGAACGAAATACTTCTTTTAAATTTTCTCAATACGTAATACCTTGTAGCTGATTATGGAGATGCAGAGATGATAGCTATGTTCAGAGAAGAAAATGCTGCTACAAAGATTCGGTGTTAATGAAATTCAGCTGAAGGTGTGTTGTGAAAGAGATTAAAGATGAAAACCTGAGCTATTATTTGGACATTTAGACACTGTGCATGATAGTTACACTAATCAACAATGAAAATGATGACGACAGTTTTTCCATTGGACATGGTTCTAATTATTTTGTTGTTCTCTGACGATCTGGACTCCATATGCAATTAAACAGGTTTTCATTAATTATTCTAAATGCTTGTGTTGACAGGTGTGACCTTCCTGAATTTAATATTAAGATATCAGTTAGTAGAGATCCATTTATGGATCCCCTGCTTACTTCATCTGGAGATGAAACCCCTGTAATCAAGTATCTCTGAAGCTATTCTGTTAAGTGTAGTTTAGATGCAGCAGTCTAGGGTTTGCCTATTACAATATTATTTGGCTTGCATACGTTTGTTTTTTTTGTCGTGTTCTCTCTCTTTGCTTAAAAAAGCACTGCTGTTTCATCAACCTGATTGGACTTTCAGAAAAGCAGGTGCTTAACTAATAACTTTATATTATACTTTCTCACTCAGATAAAACACTGTAATCTCAGTTAATAGCAGTATTTGCTCAACTTAGCCAAACTTCTTAAATTTCACCATTGTTAAATACCTGTATTTTATTCCTGCAATGGTAGTTTTCTCTAGATGTGTCATTTACTTGAGTAGTATCTTAGACACTTTTGTAAACGTGTGGGTTCTGAGTCTGGTTTGTGTCAAAACTCATCCTCCTCAATTCTTTTGCAGCCTGAGTTCAAAATCTTTTGACTTACCCTTGCTTCGTCTGTCCTGATTCACAGACTTTGTCCCTACACCATGGTCTTCCTTGTTCTATGCTTGGTTTCCAGAGCCTTTGTTCCATGAGCAACAGCAAGGCACACCTCCTTGTTCTCAATCCAATTTTCCTTCTGGAGCATGTTTGCTCCAACGGGAAATGCAGTGTGAACAAATACTTCTGCCCTACTCTTTATGAATGCCTGTGTATAAAGATGTGCGCGTTTGCATCTCAGGTTTAGACAACTTTAAATTAAAAGAGCTTTGAAGCTCACTTAGCATTGGCTCTCTGGAAAAATATTTACTTTGTGCCAGCTATTTGTGTGTATGTAAATATTATATGCAACTCTGTTTTGAGGAAAAACCACCTCTAAAATCATACTGCTTTAAATTATTATTGTAAAAAACCAGATCAGTTAAGTCTGCAGCTATTCTGAGTGGTTTGGTGTGAATTCTAACCTGTATATTCATTGGAACAGTTGTCAAACTGAAGTCTTAAAAGTAATTTTAGTGCTAATCTATTCATAAGGCACAGAATTCCAAAGGGTACATTTCCCACTACTAAATCATGCCTTTTGGCTGTGTTGAAATATACGCTGTATGTTAACATTACCTACAGGGTATGCAGGTTTTTACAAATGTATCCAATTTTGTAGTGCTGTGTTTCCAAAACAGTAGTTGCTACCTGAGTAATTGTAACAGTATGTTCAAGGCATACTGTATGACTCTCTATTACCAACTTTGTACTGTAAAATGATTAACCCAGGTGGTTAGCGGCTTGCTGTATCCCTTGATATGTATCTCATTAATACTGTTTGTAGCAGATGCTCTTTCTAATGAGTGGAGCTGAATGTTCAGACAGGAGTAGGGCTGATAAAGTAATGAGACACCAGTTTTGAAAAAAAGACTGTTACCACTAAGAATAATAAAAAGCTTTTAAAATGACTGTGGAATAATTCAAATTAATACAATCAAACAGAGCTCAGTTTTATAATGCTCAAATATGACCAGAACTAAATGCAGGCTATTAGGAGGCATAAGTTATTTTTCTACATTTGTACGAGTACCTTTTTATTTTTCACATCTATACACATGCAGTTTTAGTAAAAAATAATAAATATGATCATAATACTGTGGCTGTTCAATTATGGTAAGGCAGCTATTAAAAAAAAAGGCAGAACAGGTAGTTCTTGCCAAAGGCTATTATATTTGAAAAATATTCATGCAAATTTATTGGCTTGCAGGTATCTAACTGAACAAGTAGATACAGAATGTAGAGCAGCTCTTTGAGAATTGCTGCTGATTGTCTAAAGGTGTTTGTAACAAAATAGGAACATCTCTGAAGTTAGTTCTTTTTTCATGATTAGCAAATTATATTTTAGAAAAAAGGCCTGTTGCCTAAGAAATTCTCACTTTGTTGGTATCATAATACAAAATAAAAACAGTAAAGCTACACTTAACTGTATGGTAAAACTAGTGGCCAAATTTTTGGATTCTGTTTATTAATCAAATAATTTTGATTTATCCAAAGCATGTAAGTCACTATATTATCAAACTTCTCAGGTTTCTTTAGCTTTTTGTACGATTTCTATTTTTATTAAGAACTTTAAAATTATTGGCACTTGCAGCCTTTTCAGAAACATATTTGTGACCATTACATGAAGGAGGTTTACTGAGTGTGTTTTCAAGGTAACTTTTCATGCATGTTGTTAAAATGTAATGAAGGCAAGGGAAAAGTTTCTCCCTGAATTTACATGCCTAAATACTTTTTTCTTTCCCTAATCTTTGATCATTTACATGATGAGATGAAGCTTACATGCATAACTGAGAAATTGCAGATTCCTAATATGAAAAATTATCCAGAAGTCACTTGTGATGAGAGTAGCTTGTGAAAAGGTGATCATTGCTAAAGAACAGCTCTAAGAAGATGGAGAAAACTGAGAAGCAGACTTTTGTTTTAGAAATTAAGAGGTAAAAGAAACAAGGCCAAAATTAGGTGGCAAGGAAGAAAAATGATAGCCTGTTCTGTAAGGGTTGAAGAAGAGAGAGTTGAATGTGTTCATGGAAAAGCTATTATCCCTGAAAGACAGGAGGAGGTTGGAGGGAAAGTTGGGATAATAATGAGAATGAAGAAGGGACAGAGAAGGCTGGAGAAAACCATGCACTTGAGAACTCATTATTAAGAACAAGACATTGGTTTGTCATGAAAGCAGATCTAGAGAACAGGACGATTGTCTCCTGGGAGCAAAGATATTAATGTGGAGTTGAACTTGAAAGAGACCCAGTTGGGATGAGAAAGAAGCCACAGAATTGGTACAAATGACATGACCAGATTCTCATGGATGTGGAATTTTTTGCCCAGTAGTGGAAAATGCCTGAAGTGGAGGTTTATGCAATTGTTACTGGATTCTTTCCTAATTTAGAGGAGGGGGCCAAAAATGTAGGATGTTGAGATTTGACGGATGGCTTTGGAAACAGTGCTAACAGGAAAGTTTAGGGTTGTTAAATCACTGGAAAGCATTTGTGAGTAAAAAACTTTTCTCAGGGTATGAATACCCCCTTTCTGGGCACCTTACTTTCTGACCCTAGATGGCTAGTGGATAAGTGGGTTATTATGTATTGTGTTTTGAGTGCCTTGTCATTTAGTCATGCTTAGGGCTGTACATGTTTATGGACTTGTGGTCAGGAAGGAGCGTTTGCCTCCCAATGATAGGATGGGGTGAAGAACCCACACGAAAATCATGTGGGTGGTTTTAAACCACACCTTCCTTTTTCTTCCTCTTCTCCCCACTTACCTTAAGAAATAGACTTAAGAGTTTATGAGTTGGTTGGTGATGCTGTGTATCCCTTCCTCTGTGGTTGGGGCGCATTTCTGTGGTCTGAAATTTTAAAGGACAGAAATATTCAGGGGTTTGGATGTGTACTGAACAGACTTTTCAGGACCAAAGAGTTTTTTTTATAGCAGTGACAGGTTTTGTGAACAACTGGGCTTAACTCAAGTGGTTTGAGTCCAAGTTAAATTAGCTTTATTCAAACCATGTGCTTATGTAACTGTCAGCAATGGGCAAAGCCTCAACTGTTGAGTGTTAATTATACATCGTTCGTGTGTAGGACAGCTACTCTTCAGACATTTGTTATTATTTTCATTGAGTATCTCAAAGTAGTAGTTGTAAGTTTTTTTTCTATTATTCCCATGAAACTGTCAAAATGGGATGGTATTTAAAGAGAAGACTTGGAACAAAAATCACAGTTAAAAGGATAAAGTGACGGTTGCTATTCCCCTATTCCTAACTCTGCACTGCTTTGTTTTATGCTACATTTTCAAGGTCTTTGGAAGGGAAATGCATTTTTTGTTTACATGGCATAGTCCCTTGTGATCCTTCTTTGTAACTGTGTAAACTAGTTCTTTAAGAGAAAATAAGCTTGCCCATTTTTAAACTAGTTACGTAGTTCTACAGCTGGAAGAACCTTCGTTTAGGTTTAGAGTCTGGAATCCATGTGGGATTTATTTCACTGACTTTATTTTGAATAATATACGTAAGTGGAGATAACATATATTTTGGCTGGAAATTTCCAAAAAAAGTTGTGAAAATTATTGAAATAGTTGTAGTAAAGCTTTCCTCCCCCCCCTCCAGTCAAGATTAAAACCTCTAAATAGCTTTTCTAGACTACAGTACTAACCAGTTGTTATGAACCTACAGTTTAGCTTTTAAGTGTGTAATGATAACATAATGTCAAGCTTCTGCAAAAGTATATAAAGGTCACATATGATTCTGGATTATAATGTATAAACTGCCTTTCTGATGATTGCTGAAAAGAGCAATTCACAGATGTTAAGCACTCTAAACAGCATTCTTCTTAATTTTCTGAAAAAGCAGATGCCTAATTCATGGTTTTATTGTGTGTGTTTAGGTAGGAGTAGAAGACAAAATGGGTTCGGGAGGTAGGAGTGATGTGTTTTGAGACTAGAAAGTTGGGGTTTTAGTAGCTGAGATGTGTGTCTTTGCTCACTCTACATCTTAATAACTATCCCTTATAGTTGTGTTGGGCATTTAGGATTACAAGGCTGGTATCAGCCTGTTTCCCACAGTGTTAGAACCCATGAATATTGTATGCTTACTTGAGTTTTGATTTAAGACTGCAAAATTAAAGCTTCAATAAGTTGAGGTAAGATTAAGGGCACTTTCAACATATTTAGCATGTCCCCTATCTCAAGGTAAAGACATTCTAGCTCAGGGTGAAGAAGCTGTAGTACAGGGTGGCCTCATAACCTCAACCTGTTGACATGTTGTCAAAGGGCATGTTGTCCTTTTCTCATTTTTTACCTATTGTACAGGGAATGAGAGCATGCCTAAACTTCGGCTAGCAGACTGACTTAGCAGAAAAGGAGTTGTCAGATTTTGGTAGCCAGACTCACGGGTGTCACCAGATAATTCATCGGCTCTGTTTAACTATATAAATTATGAACCAGGAGAGGTGTCTGTTGACTGACAGACTATAGGTCAAACAAAGCAGCACAGTGTCATAAGGTGTTACACTAGTATCTGGAACTATTGGGTATAAATATTGTTAGTCATAAGAAGTTCCCACAAGGCAGTATTATTTAAAGTAGAGATGTATACTGTAAACCAGGTCTATTGGTTTCACAGCTGCTGGGATAGGTTGAAATTTTTTTCAAATCTTAATGCTGCATTTGGAATGGGTGGTTTGGGGTGATTTCTTTTTTTGGGTGGTGGTGGTAGTGATGGTGTATTTATTTATTTATTAGTGAGGCACATCCGTATCACTTTGCTGTTTCTCCATCTCCTGAATTCTGTGTATCATTGAATCAGTGTAAAGGAATGAATAAATAGGTGCGACAGAATATGTCATAGCCAGTCTGGATCCAAACTGACTCAGTCAAAGGCGGCGTTCTTACTCTAGGTTGTGTTTTCTCATTTATGTGTGCCTGCAACAGTGTCAAGACTCTGAAAAGAAGTGGTAGAAGGAAGCTGTTGTTTTTGTGTCCCTTTATTAAGTGGTTAAGGAACACTGCTGATGTGATACCATACAGAAGGTATATTTTATGAAGTAGCAGGCTTGATGCTTCACAGTTCTGAAGCCTTTTGACAGCTCACAGAGTTTTATGGTCATGATTCTGAGCCCTTTGAAAAGTACTACTTAACTGATTGTTCATATATAACTACTTGAATATTTGGACAGATTGTGTTCTAAGCAAGCTCTTTTGTTTATTTATAAATAGTTAATGCATTAAAATGCTTATTATGTAGCTTGTGCTATGAATACTAATCTTAGAGTATTCAGCTGTAGTCCTAGAATGTTCTAATTAGATCAAGATAAATGGTGTGCCTGCATGTGTACCTCATGTTCAAGTGACAACTATCGGTGATTACTGGGTTATTTATTTATTTTCCTTTCTCCCAGACCACTTTTAATACTGGAACAGTGTGTCCTGTGCTGCTGATTCTCTTGGGGGGTGGGGGGGAGTTTACGGGCACAGCCATGAAGTCTAATGGCTTAAGCTTATTCAGGGAAGAATGGCATTCAGTTCGTAAAGTTTAACTATACAAGTATCTAAGGCAGCCCTTTCCCTTGGAGCTGATCTTGTAATCTGTGAGCACGAATGGCAGTTGTGCTCTTCTGTGGCTTGTGCCTGTGATGTGGACAGAATTGACCCAGCATACGTTCTGGTGTAAGTCAGTTCAGAGTTAAGGGAACCTCCTTTTTCAAACGTGTGATGCTCTTTTCTTGACTGCTGTATTATGGACCTCTATGAGAGATGTTATGGTTCTCATGCATGGGGAAAGAAGGGATGTAACTACTTGTCATGTGATGCTAATTTTTCTTTCTTATACCATTGTGTAACTGTTGCTTTGCATATTTTTTTTTTTTGAGCCTGTTGCTTCAGGCACGATTTTCCCTCTAAATCGCCAAGATCCTCTTAAAGTATCTTAAAGGAGCTTAAATCCTCAAGCTCCTCTAAAATTTGTGGAGAAGGGATGGAATCAAACAAGTTCAAGCAAGCCTGAAGCTCAGTATCTGCAATGAATAATAGTAATAATAAAATATTATAGGAGAATTCAGTAGTTCAGTCAAGCTTGAGATATAATTTGTTCTATTAATCTTACAGCTTTTTAAGAAAGTAATCAGAACATTATACTGTACAGTTTTCCAATAATAGAGAAATGGACTTTAATATGTACTTGACCACTTAGCATCATTAAAATTTGGGTGAAACAAAGAGAATCTAGAATTTAAAATAAATCTGTTACTATACAGATTCTGTTACTGGGTCACATCTTTTCTAGCTAGTTAACAATTCTTCTTTTGTTTTATACCAGATACGTCATAATGCACTATAAGAACTCTTCAATATATAGTAGTGGTAGATTAATTTACCCTTTGTTGTAGGTCAAATAATAATAACAAGATGACTTAGAATTTAACCCATAAGGTTTAGTATCCTTTCAGAAATAAAGAAACAAAACCGCCACAGCATTCTAACTTAATTAAAACCCTGGAAGGCAGTCAAGAAAAATGCTGTAACTGGGTAGTCTCTTTTAACCTTGCTAAATTCTTGGTTTTACCAGCTCTGTTGCAGAGTTTCGCAGTCTAATAATACTTCAGATAGAAAATGTAGTTTTACATTGGTTCTGAATTTGCCATCTGTTAAATTAATTAAAGGCATCTTTATCCTTTATTTATCAAACAGGAAAAAGTAAAGTTTTAATTCAGTCTAAACTATGATACTTTATGAGAAGTTATATCTGTTTCCACACATGCATTTTTCTGTGCTCCATAGTATTACCGTTACCTCCTTTATCCGAAAACCAACTTCCCTATTAATGCTGGTGCGCATAGTATGCCAGATGAGGGGATACCAGTAAGTTATATAATGATGCAATATTATTTCTGTATTATGCACCATCCTATTAGTTATGTGGCCTAATTATTTGTTTGTTGGGTTTGTTTTGACTGCAGATGCCTTTCTGTGCTCTCAGTGACCTCTAAAAAGTAGCTGCTATTTTACCTTTCTCAGATGACAGAGTTAATTTAGAACCTTGTAAGGCTGGGAGATGTGGTCGTATCTGCCTTCCTGCCTGAGTCTTGGTACCTTTTGGATATCGAAACTTGCATTGTTTGTTACTGTAGTTTGGGGCGTTCTGAAGATTTCTGTAGTAAATGTTGTCATCTGCAGATTCACTGCCTCACTTTTGATGATTTTCAGGGTTGTAACAGTCACAAAACAAACTTATTTGGACCTTTGGTTGTCAAGGGGAGCAAATGAAAAGGGAAACTTGCATTCGGAGTTTGAAGGAGAGTGGTGGCAGGCAAGAATAAGGAAAATAATTTGATGCTGAGTGAGATAACAGTGGAAGAGACTGACGAATAGTAAAGATTATGGAGACTGAATACCTGTGTAAGCTATGGAGTATCTGTTATCCAGTAGTAACTTGCACAAAGTGTATTATCTATGCAGGGAATATGCAGGGAATACCACCTTAACAAATTTTGTGGAAATTAAGTTCTGTGGTCTCAAATTAGCAGGATGAATTGATGAATATCAATTCATCAGTACCTGGAGATATTTAAAAGGGGTGCAGATGCGGTGCTTAGGGATGTGGTTTAGTGGTGGACTTGGCTTGGCAATGCTAGGTTAATGGTTGGACTTGATGATCTTGAAGGTCTTTTCCAAAGTGGTTCTATGAATATTGAAATTAAGCACAGCCCTTTCATTGTGCTATATCTGGTGATCAATAAGACAAGAAAGTTGTTTTTTTTTCCATACTAACATCAAGTCAGGACAGCAGTACCTTGAACAAGTGATGAAGCTCGGTATTGGGAACCTTCTACTTATGAGATTGGACATTGGCATAGTAAATATGCTAGGATAACCTTCTTGGCAGTAACATGAGTATTGGAAAGCATTCATTGTTTAGGAAAGGTGCAAAATAAAGTCTGAGGCATAACATTTTATTGTCATAATAGCTGAAGGATAAAAAAATGTTATGGAGTTCAGGTTTTTAAAAATCACTACAGGATTGTTAAGGTAAACTTCTGGGCTACTGCTGAATCTGTTGCAGATACCCAACCTAACCAGAGTTGTCAGTATGAGCGCACTTTAGCACTGAACGCAAGTTGAGTGTGTAGATCTCCACTGATGTAGTGAGAGTTTAGCCCACACAGTTATTGAAGGCTCGGGAACTTTTCTTTTCATGCTGAAGTGGACACCTTACAATTACGAAACTTAATCAGAAGCTGAATTCTGCCCTCTTTTGAGAGTGGTGAATTGGTGGAGAATTTTGACCAGTGAAAAATCCTGTTGCTTCTGAATGTAATAAGAGATACTTGACATACATTTACTTACTAGACAGCAGCCTAGTAACACAGATTATAGTATTGAGAAAAAAAAACTTGATTGTAGAAGATATGTTTGGATCATTGATGAAAAAGCTTTGCTTTAAACTTAGAAAATTGTGATTGTAATGAGAGGTAAAAGTAGATCGATAATGTAGGTTCTCTCTTTTAAAATAACAGATTTGGATAAATTAAGGGAAGTAATTAAGAGAATCAGAAGGACTGAGGAACACAGTATTCAGTATAGATGAGGAATGGCATTTCCTCTGAGTTCAGCCATTTTGGTAGGAGTTTGTATACTATATAAAAGGGAAAATATTTTTTTTGACACAGGAGTAGTGGTGAATCTCATGCTTCTGGACTTTGACAAAAATTTGGTTTATTATAGAGACAGGCTAATGAAAATTGCTAGAATTGTAAGATAGGTAAAGAATGGCTTGAAAGAAAATGTCAGTGGATGATTTTGGAAGAAAATATATAGAAAGCCACACGTGGGGATCCTGAATATTAATTTTATATTGTCATTAAGAATTTTGAAACAGGAACCAAGTATGTTCTGACAAACAGATGAGGGAGACAAGCCACTGAATTCATTGAGGAGCAGAATAATAAAACTGGAAGGATATTTACATGTAGAAAATGCAAGGTCATGAATGAGAAATACTGGAGCTGGAGGCTGTTAATTGGGAATGACTGTCAGTCAGAATCTAAGAGGGTTTTTTGGTTTAAAATACTGGGGAGACTGCTGATGGCAGAATTTAACCTAGAAATATGCAAGAGAAATATAGAATATTGTTATATTCAGAGCAGACTAACTTCCAAGGGCCTGTGTGTGTAATTTTTAAAAAATGTATTTAGAATTTAGATTATCAAGTGAAATGCATAATTCTACAGCTCCTTATGCGTTGCAGTGTTTCCTGCTGGCTGATATGCTTGTACTTGTGCAAATGAAAATGTGTGTACAAGTTGGAAAATGGTATTTGTGACAGAGCTGTCAGTGTGCTGATTAAAAAGACATTGTTTTCCTTTTGTTTACACACTGAAAATAATATGAGTCTTCACATAAGTTCCTTTGTTAGTGTCCCTGTATTGAGGCTTTGTCATCCTTCAGGGGACATAGTTTGAAGCAGCGACCATTGCCAGCAGCAATTAATATAAGAGAAGAAAGCAAGCTGAGCCTTACCCATTTATTGGGACTTCAGGGTTTATTGCTCCATCTGCTACAGGACAGTCTCAAACTTGGCTAATTTAAACTTACTCTAGATCCAGCTCAGTCCAAATTCAGGCAAGGACAGCGAACTACAGCAGCTTAGTGACACATGTAGATGATATGCTGTTAGTGGATAGAGGGCAGTCATTAATTTTCACTCTCCTGGCCTTTTCTACAGTGTTTGATGCATCTGGCCAGAAGCTGGTGCTGTCTTGCCAGGAGAGAGTGGCAGGGTCCAAAGTAAAGTGCTGAAGTGGCTTGGCCTCGTCCTAGGTGATTGATCTACAGAGTGGCGACACGCTCCTGATTTTGAAGTGTTGCCAATAATAAAAGGGAATTAAGAAATTGAAAATGATAACTGCAACAGGATTTCGTTGTTGCTTCTGCGTCAGCGAACATATTAGTGATGCTAATTGCTGTTCTGAGTTGGGTAATGCTTATTTGTGTGGGAGGGCAGTGCTTTCACAAGACTGAATTCTGAGCTGTGTAATGAACTCCCCTGGGAATAGAGAGCTGCCATGTATTTTGTGCTTAGGGTTGATGATGGAATTTCTTACATTTTGCGTTCTTTACTGTGATAATAAAGACACAAGCATATTTAAAAAGGAAAAAAAAAAAGCATCAACGATGATACCATGTAGAAATAAATCATCTTCTTTAATATAGCCTGTCTAAAGAAATACTGTGGGGCAAAGAAAGCTCCTATAGGAGCTGAATTTTTAAGCTTCTATAAAAACAAAATTTCTAATCCATTTGCCACTTGTAGATTTTTTCAGAAAATTAATTTTGTGTTGAACTCAAACTCAGAAGCTGAGGTCTCAAATTTTGAGGAAGCTGTGCTGTATTTTTTTTATTATACTTTAGGTTTTAAAACTCCTGTAAAGTACGAACTCAACATATGTAACCTTATTGCTAGGTTAGTTGCTGGGATTTTGGCTGAGGGAACATAGGTACAGCACATCATAAAACTGAAGTCAGTGGCAAAAGTCCTGTGAACTTCTAGGAGATCAATTTCACCATAAATGTAGTTTGGCAAGCACTATGCTGGATGTGAGGTGCTGTGTTGGGGAATATTTTCAAAGCCAGTTTTGTGAATCCTAGTAAGCTGGGAAAGAGGATAGAGGCTTCATGCTCTAGTGGGTGCAGTATTGGATTTGGAGCTTGGGAGACAAAGTTTTGTTCCTTTTCCTGACTCTGAATTGACTGTAGGTGAAGAGAGACCAAGTAATTTGCCTTATTTTGCTTTAAATAATATTTTCCTGAAATGTACTTTCAAATTTAATGGTGGAAAATACTAAACATCCACATAAAGGAGAAACCTCGGTATTTAACTTATCCTTTTCAATGTAGCTTGAGTCAGCTTCAGAATTGTGTAAAAAAGAAAAACCCACCACCACCACCAAAACAAACTAAACTAAAAATGAAAGTTTAATAAAATCATTTTCCTAGTATGTATTTTGGGCTCAACTGATGTGGACTGCATGAAGAGGATATATGTGGAGGCAAATGAGCCTTTGAAACAGTTGCCTTTATTTGGGTATGCTAAAAATAATTGATTTCTGAAGAGAAAACTTCTCAAGATGATATTTGGTGGTTGACATTTTTTAAAGTTTAAAGGTTAAAGTTATTAATACTCTGGTAGGTGATTTGGAGATCTGCTTGTCTAATGCCAAGAGCTGTAACTCTTTGCTAATGAAATTTTCATCCTATTTCCTGAATTATCATGTTAATACCATAATTAGAATTAGATAATTTGAATCGTCCAATTAGAATTAATAACGGACCTTGCCTGGGGACCAGAAGTGAATGAAAAGTAGATTCTAATGAAACTTTACATTTTAATATTTCTATGCCTAGATATTTTATCTGCTTGTGAGATTAATCTATGTGGACACCTTGACCCTTTTTCTTTTAACTTGCTTGTCAGAACTTCTGTTGCAATGGACACTGGCTGGTTTGTAGGGGTTGGATTAGTAGTTTGGGGAGATGATGTTTGTTGCTCAAACATGATTTTCCATTTTCATGTTAGTTATCAGAGGTGAATGAGCAGTTCTGTTATTGCTCTTATTGCTCCTCCACTCTTGCTCTTTTATTCACGTCTTGTTTTAAATTCAGATTAAGCCATCTGATATGGGACCGTGTCATCCTGTGTACTTGCACAGAATCTACTACAATGGGGCCTGCTTACTAATTGGAGCTTTTTGGTGCTTGCACAACATAGATAATTAGTAATAAATATACAGCTGTAATAGCAAGTGGTGTTCACAGTATGCAATACAATTCATGAAAGTTAAGCTTCTATGTGCTGTTTTAATTCCTACTTGAATGTATTTGAGAAATCATCATTCTTCTTTCTTTGCCTATGTGGTGTTGCCCAGAGGCAGTCTCTCTATTCTGGTGTAAGTGTTTATGCTGCTAATATATTAATTAACTTCTTAAAATGTAACTGGTCAGGGCACATCCAAATAATATTCAGAAATGTACTGATCAGCAGTCTACAAGGTTTCTCCAAGAAAGCTTGATGTGTCATCTGCAGAAAACTTAAAACCTGATGTTAAACACATGAACTTAAGCTTTTTTGAGTTAAACAAACAAAAAACCCCAACCAATCAACCAAACCCCCTCATTAATTAATCAATTCAGTTTCACCAAAACCTGGCGTGGTTGCATATCTCTATTGCTTCTTTCACATTTTCAATTATCAGCTGCTCATAGAACATTTCTGGTTGTCAGTCCATCCTTGAGCAAATTTCTTCTGTCTTACAAAATTAGAATTTTGACAAATTCTGTTGTTTGTACCACATTCAGGGTTTCTTTCTAGGGGAGGTTGGAGGTGGTGTTTTTTAGGCTTTCAGCTTAAAAAAAACCCAACAAACCAAAACAAAACCCTTTCAAAACAGACCTACCTGGGTCAGTCTAATGGCTTTCTCATGCAGAGAACTTGTTCAGCTTCTATGTTAGGCAAATGTATTATCATGAGACCCATGACAAATGTATTTTACATACCATGACAAAGGTATTTGCTGTCCTGAGACCAAATCTTTTTTTTTGTTTTCAAAGTAAGCACACGCTGTTTCTCAGTAGCTCTCTGAGGTAAGATATAATTCTGATTCCTGGTAAGCTTTGATAGGAAATCTTTTGCATGCAGTCATAAGAATTGCCATCGTCCCTGTCATTTAGAATTTGCGGTATAAACAGCTGACAGTGACAAATTTTAAAAAGAGAAAGACAAAAACCATGTGAGAATAGATGAAACGTTAGTGCAGTGGTTTGAAAGAGAAGGAATCTCACCACTAGTGGTTGGTGGATATCTAGCTGCCAACTGTTAAGTAAATTCCCATAGATTTTGTTTTGAGTGAAAGATCTCAGGAAAGTGGTGGTGTGTTAGTCATAGTTCTGATATTTGAGTAATAGATTTTGATGAAATCTTCTGTATGTTGTCAGAACCTGTAGATGTTTTAGGTGGCTGAAAACAAAGTTTTTAACTGTTTGTGGTTTTTGGGGTTATTTTTCAAAGCAGTTGTAAGATCTCTTACTGTACCACGTTTGTAATGATGATGCAAGTATGTTTTCTTAAGTGCTAGATCTCTTGAAGCGTTAGGTGCTATTTTGTCATTGAAGCAAGTTACAGTGAAAGCACGTACTTAAACCAACCATGATTATGGGATTGCAGAGATGGCCAATTAAGCTTATTTATAAACTAAGTGTAAAGTAGCGTGTATAATTTTTTATGTTAGTTGCACACCTCTTCTTCCCTCCCTGTGGTTTCTTTAACTTTTGAGAAAAACACAACATGCTCTTTGTTTTAGTTTTCAGTAAATTTACATTGTTTGAAAAATGAATGTTGTCTGTAGATTATTCTTGCTTCTGAAGAACTGGCGCCAAGTTATCTAGTTGAATGTATATTGAATTATTTTTTTCATAAAGCATGTCATATGTAGCTTTCAGCTGTCCTAATGTTGCATTGATTTAATCTACTCCCCCCTGACTTTAGATTTTCTGCTCATATATGTCTTTTTTTTTCCCCAAGCATTTAACATCTTGAAGTACTCATCTTGTGTGTGGAGAAATGGTAGTTGAGCTGATACGCAGTGAATTATGATTATAGTCATAATACTGAAAGAAAGTATTTATTTAAGCTGCGTGGGTTGTACTGTGCTCCTGTAGTCAGATCTACTGATTTCTAGAGGCAGGATCTGTGGAGACAACAGGACAGCTGCCTGTGTAGACCATTCGCCTGCAGAGTTTCTGGGAGATGCTTGCTGTTTTGTTTTGACAGCAGAAATCCTGTGGGCATTACTTGTAAGAGAATGGTGAATTTTAGAAAAGACTAGTGATAGCTTGTTGTTTCTTCATAGCCAGCACTTTTCAAGGAGAAATGAATGAATTATGAAAAGTACTGTTTTTTCCCCCCACATACATCCAAAGACTTACAAGTATGAAAAGTTCTGTGCTGGACGAGTCTTCAAAATATGCTTGCTTACTTTCAAAATATTGTGGTGTGGATGGTGAGGTTCCTGTAATCTTTCACTTTTAATCAAGTGTTTCCCTATTCTGTGCTATCAAAGAAACTGTACTGTAGTCCAAATGGGTTAGCTGCTCTGGGAAGATTTGTGTCCTTTCCCCATTTATATCAGAGGCTATTAAAAAACATTAAATACTGTGAGCTTTTAGAACCATTGAACTACCTTGACAGTTAGTGCTCCTATTTTCTTCTCTTTTTGGGTTTCTGTGATTTTGACTTTTCTCAGTCGAACTTCTTGTGCTGATTTAAAAGTAAACCAGCAGGAGAAATGAACCCAACTCAAAAGAGTTTAGAAGTCAGAACTACAATTTAATAAAAGATTACAATAGATACACTGATACACAGGAAAATTGGTTTTAGCCCACAAAACCCAGTTGTACAAATCAGCCCCCTGGGGCACAAACAGAATGGTGTTCGCCAGTCCCTGTGCTGAGCACCACGTGGTCCCCCTGAGTCCAAA
>JAVJGI010000062.1:5105371-5263940 GCA_035590275.1 Ibycter americanus
CAGAGAGGGTATAGAATACACAGTTCCAGTTACACCCACACAGTGATAAACTGGTCCCAGCCACTGTAACTAGGACACTTCTGTAATAACACTTGTGCTTTTAGCACAACTGTGTGCAAGGTGAAATGAAAGGATTGGTGAAAGAAAGCTCAGCTTAGGGTTGTGCTCTCAGTTTTGGTGTAGACCACCAGCATGGTTAGTTATGGCATGATCAGGCGTAAGTTCAGTTACAGCAGCTCAGATGGTAATTGGTAGAATTGACATCACTCAGGTTTGACTGAGACACCAAACTTGAACTTACTTTTGAGTCTTCATGTCAGCTTTGTCTCTTGTACGCTTATTTTTTGCACTGCTGTTAAGCAATGGTGTTTCCTGTCTGATCATTCAATCACATCTTGTTCTTTTCACTGGTCTTACTAAGTACAACCACATCTTGTTGGTTCCATAAAGGCACTTTTCTGGTCTTTTTTTTGCTTTGCCAACCTTCTGAGCGCCACAACAGTTTCTGTCTTCCTTTGCCATATCAGATTCAAGCTGCTAGTCCTCACTTTGAGCTGCTTGTGGTATTTGAATCAGAGTGGTTTGGGTTGGAAGGGACCTTAAAGATCATCTAGTTCCAACCCCCTGCCATGGACAGAGACACTCTCCACTAGACCAGGTTGCTCAGAGCCCCATCGAACCTGGCCTTGAACAATTCCAGGGATGGGCATCCACAACTTATCTGGGAAACCTGTTCCAGTGCCTCACCACCCTCACAGTGAAGGAATATGCTCAGTACCTTTATTTCTCACGCACTGCCAAGATGTTGAGTTGTTGCATCTGGCCTTTGATACAAGTTTCTGCTGAAATGTCTTCGGTTTATTTTCTCCAGTCAGAAGGTGTGCTGTCCTAGGCTGCTGCACAAGTTTGAGAAGACTTTTGTCTGTGCAGCTGCCTTGTTATTCTTCCTGAAACTCCACTTTAGTACTCTTCTTGAAAAGATCAGACAAAACTTTACAAAGGTAACTCAGGTGTGTTATAGCTATCATGCTGTTTGGTATGTCTTCTGGGGTTTGTCTCTTTTCACTATTCTTTTTCTTTCTACTTGTTCACTGTTTTTTCTTATATACAGAATGTTACCTCTATGGAGCAGTCTTCTTTGGGATTCACAGAGATGTCTAAATTAATGACCTGAATACCCAAGTACCATCTTAACAGAAAGATATTTTTAGAAAATTCAGATCTCTGCGACTGAACCAAGCTCGCAAGTTGCTGGTGATAGTGTAGTAAGCTTTGGGGTTTTCTTTGTGTGTAATGTGAGAGGGATGTACCTTGGCTAAATTAGTCAGTGTTTTAATGAAAAGTGGCTCAGTAGTTGGCTGGGACTTTGCAATACTGTGTTGTTAGATGGCCAGTGATAGACAGGAAGAGTGTTACTTTTGAATGAAACTCTGCGGAGTCATACCAGGCAAAATTCTGGTCCACTTAATAAAGGAAAAACTGGAGTAAAAGATCTTTTAGCTGAACCTAACTGAATTAGCCCAATGTATTTCTTACAGCTTTAAAACTCCTGTTATTTTTAATTGATTTTCAGGCACCATTTTATTTGGACACAGCAACATTCTTAGGTATTTTGAACTTTTATTTTTGAATTTTTTTTGTGATAATTGCATTGAATACCTTTGCTTTGTCATCAAAAATGCCATTTGATACCTGCTTTCATGAAGCAATAGGGTTAAACTTTAACCTGTAAAAAATTCTAAAATGCTTTTTTATTTTTTTAGCACTTAGTACAAATCAAAATAGTAGAGATTTAGAGGATATACCTTTAAGTATAATATCTTAACATTGCCTTTGCAGGTACATGATGCTGATTGATGGCAAGAATGAAGTTTATATGATTGATAGAGACAATTCGATTTTTCATGTATCTAATCTGGAATTTCCGTTTCGTAAAGATCTTCGCACACATCTAACAAATACTCTTCTGGATGGGGTAAGGAGCATATGGTACAGTTGTTGTAACAATTTCAGTGCCACTTGTGTTAGTTCAGAAACAGGGCCAAGGTTTTTAGGCCTAGATTAGTGAATCATGGGATTTCAGGAGTCGTAGATTCAGACACTGGCTGAATGTGGGAACTACACTTCGTAAGTTATTTGTTACCTACAGAATGGCAGTGATGACTGTTCTGGGGAGAGCTGTTTGTCTTTGAAGTAAGTCACGGTATTGAGATGACATTCTCTGAATATGAGAAAAGTCTTGAAGAGAATCTAAAGAAATTATTGCACAACCTCATCTCTTGCTACAGTTTTATATTTTGATATAGTAAACATGGTCAATGTGATCCAGTTAATATAAATATTTCTAAAATCTGATAAAATTTTCATCATCTTTTGATAGAGGCTTGTGAATTGATGTCTTTGCGTCTGTCAACTTTATTTTTGGCTGATCTGAATTATTGACTGATTTAGAAATGGGTTAGTTATATTTGTTTAAGACTGAAACATTTCTAAGTTACCATGCTAATTTAAATTATGTAAACTCGCTAATGAACTAGTTGTAATTAGTTGTAACCAGCTACTTAAGCTAGCTGTAAAACAAGCTGTAAAACATCTGTATTTATTGTTTGAAGGCTGGCCTGGAGTATTCTTGGTAAACTTTTCAGGGCAGTAGTCATGAGAAGAGATTATTCCTTTCTTGACGTTCCTATTTTACAGGAGCAAAAGAACTTCATTAGCTCTTATGCTCAATACCTGTCAATGTAGATGAATGCAGTTTCATATTATGTTTCAGTAGCATCGGAGGCTCTCTACATTGCTGTAACTCTTGCTTGCCAAGGTACTGAATATCTGGGTTGATCTTCCATATTGGTCTTCTGAAGCCTAATGCACCTTTCAGATATGGGAGACCATATTGTCATTGTTTACTTTCCTTTCTCAGGCCTTTGTTGTCAGTATCCTTCTTGGAATGTCACTTCTGTGAATGATCTGTCTTACTGAACACAGATTTACGTGTGAAGCATGTATAAACTGAATCTGTGAGGATAATTATAGCAAGGAACAATGTACTGTCTCAGGGACAGAGAAGCACATAATGGAATATATTCCACCACTTCTGCTTCACTGAAAAATTGAGACCATAATGCAAGAAAAGCTGTGCTGTCAGCTCACAAGTGATTGCACAAGCTGTCAAGTCTGGTAGGAGCCTCTTCAGCCAGGCAGCTTCCTAATGACGTACATAATAATAATCTTAATGACATACATTAGGTTCCATACTGTTGAGATAAAAAGCTTGGTACTATTTTTTTCCCCTGCTTTTCATAAGGCTCTTGAGAAAGTAATGGTTTGCAAGTGTCTGTGTGGTGCAATCCTAGGTGTTCTTCAGGGAAAGTGCTGCTTTTTTATTTTTTATTTTTTCTGTGTGCATTTCAAAACATGATTTAGTTAGGTTGGCTAATATGTACATGGTGGAAGACCGGGATGCACGTATATTGAGATATGTGTATAAATGTGGCTGTGGGGCATGGGAGAGGGGCTCTGATCTACTGTTTTTTGTTTCCCAGATTCATAGTTTAAGTCTCTTAAGAAAAAATTAAGTTCTGTCAGTTACCCTGGACATGATCTATTTCACTTAATTTCTTGTTTTGTAAAAGTTTGACTGTTACAATGCATTTTAGTATTTCACTTTATTGGCATAGAATTAGTCTTACTGTGATCCCCACGCCCCCCCATTTTTTTCATGAAGTGGAAAACAAAATTACATTAAATGCACAAGTATTGATTCAGTGAAGTACCTTGAGAGAAAACTAACACCTTTCAATGGGTAAATACTTTTCATAGTACAGATTTCTGAATTTATTTAAGTATCATCAGTTAAAAACTGACTGATAGAATATTTTTCTTTTCAATTGAAATTCCTTTCAACAGGTTTGAGAATAAAATTTGCCTATTATTTGAAGCATCAAACAGCTTAACTTTGTAATTGAGTATTTGTTTAATGTTGGTACCAAATGATAATTTCCATGACTGTTCCTTTACTCTGGATATATGCACAATTTCTTTTCTTTTTTTTTTTTAATAATCCATGGGAAGAAAAAATTGGTTTTTTTGTGTTAACATATTTTGCTAATTAGTGCTGAAGGGCTGTTGAAGTTAATTCTTTAATTACAGGTTTAAGTAGTTCATACTTACTGCCCTTGAAGTAGCTTTCTCTCTTTCAGAGAATGAAAGTTTAGAATGAGGTGGCCCAATTGGCATTGCTTTACAGTAAGCTTAAAAAGTATGAGAAAGAGGAAAGGCAAAACAGAGATATAGGTACCATGCAACAAAACAACTACTGGTGTTAAGAATACAAAAGATTAGGTAATGTCCCTTAACTGTATTTAGAATGACAGTGTATATAAAACTTTCATAAAGGCAATTTCCATGAATTCAGTGATCTATTAACTTGCTTTAAGGCTTCTGGTGTAAGCCTTTCATGTGGTTGTCTTTGAGAATTTCAAATGCATTTATAATTCACTTCAGGCTGAAATCACTTGCAGACGGTTGTTACTATAATCAGTTACATCTTGGGTGATAACAGATCTCCTGTGATACTTCATGCTCATCTCTAGCTTTTCATTTGTGATTGTTCTCCTGGCATGGAAGAAAGTTTTCTGCAAAGCTCATTCAAGCTAATTTGAATATTACCTACAGGTGACTAGGATAATATGAAGTATTCCTTTAGAAGCCCACTGTTTTGTATCCCTACTGCTGTCTGAGCAAATGCATAGGTATTTGTTCAAGTGTTATGGCTGTCATGCAAGAAAACTAATCAGTTGTTTTCAGGAACTTTCTTGGCATTCTGCATATCTTTAAAACAGTTGAGTAGAAAAAGCAGAAGCATTCTTAGGCTGGAAATACTTCTTACAATTTTAATACAATTTTGTATATATTTTATTTATACATAAAATATTGTTCATACTTGAATACAAGGACTCCAAAAGCGGAGAGCGAGGTTGAGACAGATCTGTGTTTTTCTATCAGTACAGACTTCACTTATTTGTAAGCTCTCTCAGAAATGGCATAACTTCACTTTTTGAGTTTGCAAAGGCTGGTACTTTATGCAAAATTAAAAATAAAACCAAACCAAGTAAAGCTCTCTTAATCCCTGAAATACAGCAGTGACTAGAATTGTACAGAAGGGAAATGGACAAAGGCAAGGCAAGCCACAGGAGGAAAAGGAACAAAAAAATGATGTGTGATTAGATCCGATTCCATACTCTGCCAACAAAAAATATATTCTGCAAGTGGCTGATAAAACGAGATCCTTTGCTTTGCGATTACATTTTGGATTATTTTAAGCCCAAGTTGCTTGCTAGATATGGGGGTAGGGGTGGGGTGGGGAAGTCCATGAGCTGTCAGTCCAGCATTTTTCTTTTGGTACTTGTTCAGCTAAAAGCTCTTAGCACAGTTGCTGTTTCTAATATTCTGTAAGGCTGTTCTTTGCAGCACCACAAGATTAAGAAAAGGACATTAACACCTGTACAGTTTTGCCAGATTACATTGAAGAAACTGGCCATTTTCTGCAAGCCCACAGGTTAAGCTAATACTTAAACTAGCAGCTAATGCACAAGTGATACTAGCAGTGGTAATTTAAAAACACACAATAGTGGCTGTAAATATACATGGGGTGTATAAAAGGCAATGCATAGATGCAGGTACATCTTATGGATACTTGTGTTCTATTATCATGTCATGTGAGTGGTTGTGGTTTTGGGTTTAAGTTTTAGTTACCTAACAATTGGCATAAATATGGCCTTAAAGTACCAGGTTATTACTCAGATCAGAATGAGCGAGTTTGAACGTGATCAATTCTCAAATACTACATTTTCCCAACAGTCTCTGAACTTGCCTTTGAGGTCTATTCCCTGAGGTATTCTTCAGTTCTCATAATTTCAAGGAATATTCTGAAATCAGACTGTTAAATAATGATGTGTTAGAGTATTTCTAATCTGAATCATTCTTATGACCACTTTACAGCTTTTGCCTTGTGACAGTTGTGTTTGTGTTACCTAATGGAGCAGCGAATGTTGTTGTCATGATGGAGATGAGCAGTGTGGGAATTTGTCATGTCTACTTCTAAGGCATATTATGCTATTGTTTATTCACTGTAGTAGCTGGGATTTCAGTCAGGAAGTGAAAAGAGAGCAAGAGGTGGGGGAGGAGGAAAAGAGGCTAGTTTGACCAGTAATAGTGTCAAAAATGTTTATACATGTCTGAAGTAGAGAAAAAGTTTCTTTATAAAATTAATTCTGTTTTAAAACTGAACATACCAGAGAAAGTTTAAAAATCATTCTTGATCCTCCTGGCTATATTTTATAATTCTTCTTAACCTGAATATTCAGAGATTCAGGTTTTGAGAATTGGGCATAAAATCTTGTAATACCAGGCATGGAAATGTTTTCAGGGTTTTGCATACAAATGTTAGCTTTGCATCAAAGCTGAGGCTCTGAATATACGTGCTGAGGAAGTGAGTCCTTAAATATATGTTCAGTTAAATGTATTTTAAAAAATTGTTTCACCTGCTAATGTGATTGAAACTTCAAAGAAATGCAGTAGCATTCTTTTGTTTCTGTTTTACTTTGTTATTCATTTCACCTGATTACTATCAAGAATTCTGGGTGGGTTTTCCACCCTCCACCTCCAATTACATACTTCCAACTTTGAACATCACGCTTTCTTTCTCTCCTGGGGTGTACCTACTCCATCTGTTCTTGCAGTTAGTTATAAAATTTATTGTCAAAGAAGGCATTGCAGTGTTGCATCTGCTGTTCCTTCGACAGTACACTCACCACTGTCTTGCCTAAATATTGGAAAGTAACAGAATGGCATTTTGTTATATCACTTCTGTGTAGACATTTTGCAGAATGTGACAGTATGTGACAGTTCCTGTGAGTAAATGATTTTTAAAGTTAAGAATAAGATATTTTAATGTTACAAAGGAATATTTTTCATTCATTATTTTTTTTTATTTTTAATTTTTTTTAATGATGTGGAAAGATGTGTAAGGTCACTTCAGGTAGTCATTCACAACACCTGTGAATACTGCATTTGGCTGTGAAAGCCCGATCTCCATATCAGTATTGTGTTCACAGAGGATGAGATACCAGAATATTAAGTAAGCAACTTTTAGTTCCCAATGTTTTTTGAGAACAACAAATTAATGTATTCTAGTTTAGTTTTAAATGTTTCAAGCTTTGTGTTTGCTTTAAAGCAAATCTATGTTTTTACAACTGCTTGCTTATTTTTCAAAGCCAAATGCAATTAAGTACTAGGTACAATTCAAGAAGCTTGGTATGTGTAGAGACAGAAAGTCAGTCTTATTTGAGACTCTTGTTTGAGTTTGCTTTGTAGAAGTTATGTATTCTAAGAGAAGTTAAAACGTTGTAAAACATCAAAATGCTACTGACCTAGCAAGAAACAAAAACAAAATTGAGTTGATGCAAGATTCTCTTTTGAATAATTTTTGAGCTCACAATTTTGTTTTCATTATGATATAGTGAAATATTTTCACCTTTTCCAATTGTTTTATCTCATATGAGTGAATTTGGAATTTTAACTTTGTATTTCCAGCAAAAAATCCTTAGCTGATACAACTAACTTATTAGCCAAGAACTGGGTAAGGGAAGGGAGAAAACTGATTGCATTTAGGGAAGTAAAGATTTCAAAGTTGTCTGTGAAAAAGATCTACCAGTGGGTTGACTGTTACCGTTTTCAATCATGACTAATTTATGGGCAACTAAACATTCTTTATTATTTTGCCAAACTAATAAACTAATTCATATCATAGGAAGCCTCGGTTACAGATGTAAACACCAGCATGTAAGATGTATATATTTTTGTATGTAACATTAAGATCAGGAAACTCTTTTGTGTTTGGATGTTGATTGTTAATAGTCTTCTAGCTGACATACTTTCAAGATGGTTTACCAGTATATATTGGTATTATTATTATTATATATTATATAGTATCTATTAGCTGATTTCATGTGATACAGATGGTATCTGTGACATTTCCATTTGAAGAAACCCTACTGTTCAGTCACAATGCAACATTAAAGTAAATTGCAGTTGTCACTGCTGCCTAGGATGCTGTTAACATGAAAAGATCCAACGTAGAACATAGAAAATGGATGTGAATGCTTGTTCTTTATTTCCTTGCTGTTGTACTTATTGTAGTGAGATTTCCAAAAGTGCTTGGTTGGTTTAGGATTGCAGTTCTTACTGAGGTTTCTAAAACCTCGTTATTCACTCAAAAAAGGTAGTGATTTTGTAAGCTGTGGGGAAAACTAACGTATAAATATTGCAGATCAGAATGTGGAGCCTTTGTACAGCTTCTTGGCTTCTTCTTATTGAATGCTTCATGAGAGACATTTAAGTCATAGTAATATTTTTATAATCTTGACCTATTGTAAAATTTTTTTCATAATAAAGATGTGGCCAGTGTTTGATTGCATCCCGCTTACAGGTACGTGCACTAAGTATAAATGTGTTGACGTTCTTCTGTATTCTTGAAATAAATGTAAATGTCATCTCTTTTCTTAAAGGAAATGATCATCGACAAGGTTAATGGACAGGTTGTCCCTCGGTACTTGATATATGACATTATTAAGTTTAACGTAAGTACTTTCAGTTTTATTGCTTTTATCGTTGGTTATTAATTCTCATGTCTATTTTAATCTCATTTGTATAAGTAAGATCTTCAGAGTAAATTTAAACACCAAAAGTGTTTGGGTATTTTGTAACTCTATAACAAGCAATTCATCAGAATTAAGCTTGAAAGCAGACTTGTAATAGATGTTGATTGGTTTCCACCTGCTCAAGGAAAGATGGTGGTTTGAAACAGTCTGCTAAACACTGTTGGAAAATTTCCCATTTCTAGAGCATGTTTGAGCTATTTAGGCAGTGAAATTGAGAGGGGATGGAGAAGTTAGCCTGTAAGTGGTGTATTTGTTACCAAGCATCACAGTGCTGCTCATTAGGCTGCTCCATCATCTTTTTTTCAAATTTCTCTGTGAAACCAGGCGACTGCTAATCTGTTAAGTCTCAAAAGCAGGCTTTCCTGTTTACACTGGCTGTAGGGCAAATATGTAACAAAGAAATTTATTGTGGAAGCTGTGGAAAAGGAGAAGCCTTTGTTAACAACTAGGAATAAAGTCTTTGTGATCCCAAGAAAGAGCTGTTAAACAGTACAGAAAATAGGAAACTTTTTCTTTTTAAAGCAGCTTTCAAATATGGTCAAGGTTTGAACGTCACCAAAGGACTCTTGTATGTTATCTTTTACAGATTTTTTTTTTTAAATTTCTTGTATTTTTCCCCCCAAAAGTCAAGATAGATGTGGAAATTTAAGTTCTTCAGGGGTCTTATGGCAGCATATCCTACTGAAGCTGATTTGAAGAACTAACCTTGACAACGTGTTCTGCTTATTAGCCCTTATTATCAAATAAAATTTCTAGTGTTTTTTCTGTTATGTCTAAGGAAGAGAAAATGTCTTTCAGGAAGTATGAATTTAACCATACATATCTTTTTAAAACAATGTTTAAAATAATTTTGTGAAAACGGCATGTACTGTTTTTGGCTGGGATAGTGTTAATTTTCTTCATAGTAGCTAGTATGGGGCTGCGTTTTGAATTCGTGCTGGAAACAGCGTTGATAACACGGGGGTGTTTTAGCTGTTGCTGAGCGGCGCTTGCACAGAGCCGAGGCCCTTTCTGCTCCTCACCCGCCCCAGCAGCGAGCGGGCTGGGGGGCACAGGGGGCTGGGAGGGGGCACAGCTGGGACAGCTGGCCCCAGCTGGCCAAAGGGATGTCCCATACCATACGACATCATGCTCAGCATATAAAGCTGGGGGAGGAAGAAGGAAGGAGGGGATTTTCGGAGCGATGGCATTTGTCTTCCCAAGTAACCATTACGTGTGACAGAGCCCTGCTTTCCTGGAAGTGGCTAAATGCCTGCCTGCCAATGGGAAGCAATGAATGAAGCCCTTACTTTGCTTTGCTTGTGTGTGCAGCTTTTGCTCTACCTGTTAAATTGTCTCTATCTCAACCCGTGACTTTTCGCACTTCCCCCGTCCCATTCTAGGCGGAGTGAGCGAGTGACTGCATGAGACTTAGCTGCCTACTGTAGTTAAACCACAACAATGTGTTTGAATTTCAGTAGACCTGTGACTAAATAGCCTATGGAAAAACACTCCAGTATCTGTTAATGCTTCTGGAAAAACAAAATTGTTGTTTCAATGCTCCTAATGGGACAGTGTTAGTAAACCACTGGTGGTTTTCAGTGCGTTTCAGATTTCCTGAACTACCAATGACACTTCCAGACTTGAGTGAGATACTACTCAGCTCAAGTAGGCCATTCAGTGTAAGTGGGGAATTACAAATGTAGGCATGGTGCTAGTCACCAAAAAGGACTTCGATATTCTTGGGAGTGTAGCCATACTGTCTAGGACAGTTGCTTTTGAAAGTAATAGTTTGTGGAGAATAGAAGCTAGATTAGGAGTAGAAGCTTTTTGTTAACTCATTTTAATTCTGCATCTTGATGACCTTTTCTTTAACCTTTTCTGAAAAGTAGGTGTTAGTTTCCTGGATCCCTCCTATGATTGGGACTTTTCAGTAAGCAAAAATTTCCTGTATACTTCTGAAAAATACAACCTTCTGTAACCACTCCTGGGTTCCCATTTTTCCTTTACATTTTCTTACCTGTTCCTCTGCCTGTGATTCCATGTTTATTTACCTTCATGTCTTTTCTTGTCTCTGCTCTCACTTTGTGTCTGACCTGACATTCACTGCTGTTACTCTCCTTTTGAAAAATAAATGTAAGTTGTGTATTGTCGTCTTCTTCTCTCAGTTTGGGATGTACATGTACTGTCCTAGCGAAATAACACTTTCTGAAAGTCATAGTTATTTTGGTTAAACATTTTTGGGGTGGAGGGTGAGGAAACCCTCATTTGTAGCAAAGTGTCCAGACTTAATGTGAAGAATCCCACTTGTCAAATAGGAAAAATGATCAGAGGGTTTCCAGAGGATTGTTAAGGTTTGGGAAAAGTTTTCTCTTGAGCAGAGTTGTAAATGCTTTAAAGCTTGTTTGGGGTTGTTTGTTTTTTAAATGCAGTGGGAATGAGAGAGAGGAGTTGGTTACTACATAATACTACTTTAATGTCAAGACAAAGTAAGATAATGTTATCTATGTGAGTACAAGGAGGGCTTCAGCTGCAAAAGGTCATTACAATGTAAAAAGCATAGTGTTTTTTAGATTACTTTTAGAAGCTTACAAAAATGGGCACCTGAGGATATTTGTCTTGGCAAGAAATGATCAACAGAATTTTATCACCAGGAGAGGTAGATGTATTAAAAACTTGTGATTGGCAAGAAGTAAATTCCTTTTTAAGTTGTGTAGGTTAGATTTGTGTAAATTTTCCTAGCAGAGCTTCAAATCAAATAATTACAGAAAGCGTCAGTCCTGCTGAAAAATGAAACATTCCCCCCTTTGGAAACAACCTCCCACTCAAAAAACCCCACCAACACCCGAAAGCAACCTGCCAGACAGCTATATGAGGTCCTCAGTAATCCGACATTGCTCCTTTTGAGCTTGAAAGTAGTTGTGTCTTCTGGAGATGAGCGGTGGAGTAACTGTACTCACTGTCTGTCATGTGAGCCGCAAGATTTCCAGCATGTCCCCCATCTCATCCTCCACGGTGACTTGGCATACTCTGCTGTTAGAGATGCGACATTGCAGCTGGGGAAAAGTGAATACAAACCCTGTTGAAGAACACCTTTGCTCAGGCAAACCTGATGTTTTAGTCAGGTCTAGTGAACCAGAGATATTTCATCTGACCTTATTCTCAAATGCTCAACCTATTTTGCTAGCTAAGTGTTACAAGGTTTTCTGGCTTTGTCAGTATATTCCTCTTGAAATACTGCATTCACAAATTCCACATTAAGTCCCAAAGACTTATGTGCACTATTAATACTGCTGAGAATTTGTGTGTTAGGATGACTAGCACTAACACAAAAATACAGAAGTTAGTACTAAAATAAGATACTATATAGCTTTTCACAATGCACCATGTATTTATAGTAAGATATATGTCAACTTGTGCCCCTCAGAATGACTGTAAATAGTACAGTGGAAACTGTTAACATGTATACAGAGAAAATGTGGAATTAAATTCTAGATCATAACAAAATAATGTCATATAATTAAATATTTCTAAATGTCATTTACTGTAATATCACTTTGAACTATTCTCAGTAGTTTTGGCCAGCATTATTGTCGTGCTTCAAAATTGCAGTGTACTCCATTCTTGTATTTATTTTGGTTCTACATTATCTTTGTTTTAGAGGGCTAAGTAGTGTTAAAATTCATGTTTAGAAGTGTAGTAGTTGAGACAGGGCAACCTTATCTCTGTTATATGCTGTATTTCTCTGGCTTTCAACAAAGGGATGTGTAGGACTGAAGACTGATACTTACATGAAGCCCAAATTACTTAGCCTGGCTTCTCTGTGTTTAAGTTAACTAAATACCATGACCACTGTTGCCTTTTATGAGCAGAAATTGTGAGAGGGTACATTTATTCTTAAAAGCTGTATGCTTAAAGTTTCAGCCTAAAAAGCAAAGATCCCAAACTGTAAATAGTTGTGTCCAGTTTGTCCCTTGCAGCACTGGCATTTGAGAAGTTAAGTGTTTAAGAGACCAACATCAATTTGAGATTTAAGAGAAGTAGTGGCCTGCTAGTAACAGATCATCTGGGAGTAAAAGTAATGGTTTTCATTTTATGTACGATACTGTGATTTTGGGAGAACATCGTGAAATCACGGAGTTGAGTGTCTCAATACGTCATGGCATCTTTCTTCAGACTTAGTCAGGATTTCACCTGAGTATGACCCAGAAGAGGTAAGGAAGTCACCTTAAAGAAGGGTGATGTGTTCATCAGGAGAGAATGGTAACAGAAGCTTAACAGTGAGTAGAGGCTATGAAAAGAAAAATGAGAGAAAGTGAGTGGGTAAAGACTTATTTTTCACAAATTTTCACCTACATTATTATCAGTGACTCTTATTGTTACTTAGCTTTTTGATTTTGCTGTGGTATATCAGGAATAAATACAGCAGCCTTCTAGAAAGAACCATAGGAAACTAAGAGAATAGACTGGCTGAAATATGTAGTGTGTTTGGCTCTAGATGTCTGCATGGGAAAAGTCTTAGGAAGAAGGAGAAACAAAAATTGAGTTTCAGTGATTGGGAGAGACCTATGCTGGAGTTTTTAGGGAAAACATGGAAATAATCTATCTTGCTGTCTCTTTCCATGATAAAATTTGTATTGAATTCTGGTGCTTATCACCTATAGCTGCTGCAAAAGTCAGTCTTCAGGGATGCTGGTGGAACCCTTTGACTTAATTTCTTTTAATCACTGTTTCTGTGGCATCTAGTTGCTAGAAGCTTGTGGTAACGCATCCCATTGTGTTACAAGAGATGCCTACGTCAAGAAAAACAAATGATTCTTCAGGAGATTCAAAAAAGATTTTCATTGTCATTTTTTTCAGTCTGAATCATGATGTTGATTATTTTTAACAGCAACTCAAAATATGACATTGCTGCCTCACTGCTTTCATCTCATATGCTAAAATCAGATTCATAGAAAGGAAGCTGTATCCTAGTGAAATAAGCCCACCTTTGGACCTCAACTCTGAGGAAACACAGAGCAATCTCTGCTTTTTCTTTTCTGCTTCATTTGGCTCAAAGTATATAAAGTCATCTCTCAAAGCCTATTTCTGAGAGGCTGCATACACGTATACTAATAAATGAAGCTGTGCAAAGGGCAGGATCCTGCTACTGAAAGTTTATCCTCTTTTTAAGTAGTTAAAATGGTCCCTGACACAGTTTTGACCCTGACTGGCTATGATGCCCTTGAGCAGTTCTCAGGAATAGTTTAAAGTTTAACATTGCTCAGGGACCATTCTTAACCAGGCGTTCTGAGATGCTGTCATCTTCTTTTGGAGAGTGAGAGTATGACTGTGGTCAGACAGCTGGTGGCTTCAGGGGCAAAGATGAGGCCTTTGCTGTGGTGGTCCAACAGTGTAGATGTACCCAGAGAGTCTTCTAGTTCACAGATTTGGGGCTAACCTCTCTGAAGTTCAGAAGGTGCTGTTCTGTGAATTATCAGATACTCTGCTATTAATGCGCCTTTAGGGGCTTAAGGCAGAGGACCTGAAGGTTCCTTGCATTGAAAAGAGAGGGAGTAAGGTGGAATAAAAAATAGGGGTATATCATGACATACAGCAGTGTTCCCTTGTGGAGGGTAAAAGAAGATCCAAGAAGCTTGAAAACTAGTATGACACTTCTGCTTGTCTATGGAGAAGATGGCACCAATATACGAAAGATGTCATTATCATGTCAAGTCGCATTTGACATGTGAAATGTTTCTAGAAGTAGAAATCAGTCGTAATACTGTTTATCTTTTCTTACATGCTAAATATTTTTTTTTTCCCTAAGAAGAATCTTTTTCTCATAGAAAAATGACAAGTATTTCTTAAAAATGCATGTATATATTTGGCTTTTAATACTCTAATTGAGGGGTTCTGGTCCACGTTTATGTTACTGGTTATGTGTGCACTCTGCACATGTGAAATCTGGATTTTTTGTATTCCTCTGAACATAAAAGGCTAATGGCACCCAACATTCCTTACGGTGTTTAGTCTTAATGAGTACAGAACTATTTAATGCCTGGTATTCTTCAGCTTCCTGATTTGTGTCTGTATGTAGCTGAGTTCATTATTACGGTAACTATAGCTGTATAACACCACCTCTTTCACCTGAATAGTGAATAAAAAGTTCACATTTGGTGGGTAATTCTAGTGTAACAGAGGAAACCAACAATAGAATAATTAACAGTCCCAGAAGCAAATCCAAGCAAATCCAAATCCCTATTCACGAGAAACAATCCACAAAAGAACGTCTTCATTCTGCAGTCACCTTTGAGACAGCTCTTCCTGAGAAGCCTTGTTTTGAGACAAGATCTTAGATAATTTTCAATAATTACATGTAGATGTATAGATACTAAACTTAAGCAACTATTTTTTTCCTTAGTTAAGTAATAAAAAGTAACACTGGCATAATGTAGGATCTAATTAATGCAGTCTTAGGAAAGATGCTGAAAATTAATAGTACTTTCCTTTTCCTTTCTAACCCTGGCCTTTAAATTTTTAAACTCTAGCCAAGTTTTCATGAGACCAGATTGCAATGATAAGAATAGACTTGAATGCTTGAAAAAGAGTAATTATTTTAATGTTTAGAAAGGAAATTTAATCAAAATTCTATCTCCCAATACTCTGTGCATTAAATTAAGTCAAGATCAAGATTTCTTTGGTTGCTGTTACGCATAACAATGCTGTAGCTGTTAGATAAAATTTTTCATGGTAAACAGATAACACTGGTCATAAATCCTCCCAATGTGCTCATTGAATTCATGCCTGAAAAATTTACAGGTTTAGATCCCTGTAAAATATTAACGTCTCACTTTCCTGTTACAAAACTCATTTGAAAGTGAGGTAAAACTGAAAGTACATGACGTCTCTCATTTATTAGCTTGTTAACCTTATCTTTAAAATGTACTGTGAAAATTTTGAGGCCATAATTCAGAGATGCATGTGTTTAATTGCATATTTTCTGTCTACAAATGCACCTGGCTGCCAGTCACCCTTCCACTTTTACTTTTAATTCTGAGGTTATTTCTTAAATAGTGCCACCTCAAAATACAGATTTAAAATGCTTTTGTTACTACTAGTACTCTGGAAAATGAGGATGCTGTGCATATGTTTACTCTTACACCCTTTCTATTTCTTGAGGAGACATACCCAACAAGCGCCCAAATGTGTGTAACAATGCTCTTACTGTGTGTTATGTTC
The DNA here is from genome assembly GCA_035590275.1 of Ibycter americanus. Classification (NCBI taxonomy): domain Eukaryota; kingdom Metazoa; phylum Chordata; class Aves; order Falconiformes; family Falconidae; genus Ibycter; species Ibycter americanus. Next base: position 5,121,292 of record JAVJGI010000062.1, read on the forward strand.
TCAAAGTCTGTATATATCACTTCATTCTATCATGGTTTAGAGGTGTCAGGTGAATGAAATACAGAGCGTCTACTCAATTGTGTCTCACTTTGCTTTCTGGTGTCACACTGATGGAGATGCATTAAGATTGCTTTCTCCTCCGCATCCCATTTTTATAATGCAGTTTATTGAGAGCAGGGGCAGCTTGACCAGGTAATGTGTTTTAGTATTCTTTAGGCTATATGAATAGAGTAGCATTACGGAATAGGGACGGCAACAAATGATGCACTCGGAGAGCTTGTAAGATGGGGAATAAACATAGTAAGGGAGTGATGCTGCAGAAGCTTTTGGATCTGTGGAGATGGCTGGACAGAAATGCATCTTAGCTAGCTGTCTTTTTCAGTCTTACTTGCCTTATTCCCCTTCCCTGTTCATCATCATTGAAAACCTGACTTGTATGTCTGAGCAGCAAAATTTGCAAATCTCTACCTATTCTGTAAACTTCCAAACAGATAATTTGTGCTTTCTTCCCTGTTGGTCCTTGTGCTTGAGTAAAGTGCATATGCAACTGAAAAATAGCATTTAAACATGTATTTGTATCCCTCTTTAAAACTCTCTTTTGCTATGATGCCTACAAAAAGTAAATTATTGCTGGAGAGTGGTAATTAGTACATGCTGACCGGGATAACTTTGGTGTGCTTGTGTTGTTTTTACATGTTTTGTCTTAATAAGCTGCTTGTTTTGGGGGAGTGTTCTTTAGCATTGTAATTAGTTTCAAGGTTGACTGTTTTACTTACTGATTAGATTATGTGAAAAATACATCTGGAATTACATGGAATTAGAGCCTCCTTTTCCCAACCCAGGGAGCAGTATGGATCTTAGTGAAGGTGGTTTGTTTTCCACATTTTTCAAAATAAAGAATGCTTAATGCATTTTACTTCTAATTCTGAGGTTATTTCTTAATGTTATATAAAAGGTTATTAATGCATTTACTTTTAATTCATTTAACTTAATGCATTTTACTTTTAATTCTGAGGTTATTTTCTTCATGTTATATAAAAGCAAAGGGAGTGTATTAAATTTTGTCATGCTTCTTTTATTCCCCAAAGGTGTTTCCATACCTTAACATAAAGCATGTCTTGTGAGAACCTTTTTGAATGGCAGAATTTTGCTAGTATGATTGTTAGGGGAAGAGACACAAAGTGTTGCTCATGGGAGAGAGATATAGGGACTAGTAGTTCTCCAAGAGCAACCTTAGAAGTTGCCATGATATTAAGTCCTTTATATTTTGCAGGTATTAGAGTTCTGTAGGTTTTACTTGCTTACTCTGATGTGATGCTTTTTCAGCAAACCATGAAACTTGCTACAAAAAATGTAAAGGTTTAAGTTACACTGTAAATGAGAATAACTCTGAAATATTTAAAACCTTATACAAATTAGAGAATGAAGTCTACAACCAAGTATTTTTGTTCTTAGAAGGTCTCTTTAAAGAGCTCTTCTCAGTAGTTTTTGCTAAACAGTTTTTCCGTCTTTCACGTTTTTAGCCTTAAAACCCCTCACTTTTTATTTGCAATATTTTTTTAATCTTGTTGTGCTAGGAACTGTAACGTATGATTAAATAGAAAAACTGTCTCCCTCAGCTCGCTGTTTATAACAGTCATTCCCATAGTAACTGCCAAGTGGACTTAAACCCAACTTCTGTCTCAGGCAAATACTCGTATCTCTCAAGAATCTGGCAGTGATCACAACTGAAGTGGAAAGTGTGAAGAACTTTACAGTGGAGCAGGTTTTCTGGTTGCGTTATCATGTCCAATTTCCTAAGTACTGAGAATGAAGTCTAACACAGGGCTTTTTTTGTCCAGTATATTTCAAACCAGAAAAAACCATAGGCAAAATAGAGGATGGTTGTGGGGATATCGTATGGAAGCAGCAGGAGTGTGTTCAAATGTTGTCATGTCTAATTTCTCTTAGTTTTAATTCCTCCTTTTCTACAATTAATCTAGCTGTAATATTTAATACTTTCAGCTTTCTCCATGTCTCTTGCCTTTCCATCTTTTTACTGTTTCTAGAGAAAAAGAACTGAAGAAAAAAAATAAAAAAAGTTAATCAGAAGGATATACCAGATCTAAAATAACTGTATAATTCAGGATAGGTTTTATGAAAGTGAAAGCAGGACCTTGCTAGTATTTTCTTTTCCATGGCTAATATGTTTGAATAGACTGAGTGACTGTTACAGTCTGGGAGAGAACGTGAAGGCCATATTTTCATCCTTTCTAGAATATTTATCTTTATTTAAAAGAAATACGAAAAAAAATACTGCTTTTCTTTTGAAATGAGTGTGATAGTAATTAATCAGTATTTCTCACTCATAGGCCAACCATGCACACAATGAACTAGATATTTTCAAACAGATTGTGTACTGAAGTTACAGATCTTTTACAAGTCTTTAGGAGTATAACATGTATATCAAGAATATACTTAATTTTTAGTTTTATCATGGTTTAGGAAAAGTAGGTGGTTCCTTTCCTAAGATAGTATTTGTGAATCAGTGCTTATTGTTTCTACTTTTTTCCCCTTCTTTTCTAATTTTTAGGATACTTTATAATTACTGTACTAGGCAGTATTATTTTAAATACTATGAGGTGATTTGTATTCTAAAAAAAATAGTGCCACAATCTTTTCAAGTATGAAATGCCCTGAATAATGTCTTCAAGATGTGGGAATTTTCCCACGGTTCTTTAGTTCACTGAAGTAATAATTTTTCGTCATAAAGACAGCCCTGTAAAAACCCAGCAATAGATATTCTTATGAGGAGTCACTGTGAATGGCTGGTAGAAAGAAAGGGAGTGTGAGGAGAGTAGTAGTGAAGAGAGAAAATTCTGACTTGGACCATCTGGTGTCTGTTGCAGTTAAGGTAAGGATGCCTCCATACTATGTGCAATAGCAGCACTAGGAAAAATAATTGGAAAAAGCAGAAGCAGTAAAGCCCTGGTTTTGATATTTGACTTTGCAGATAGCCTAAATTCAGTGCAAAATAAATTATCTAAATTTATATTCCCCTGAGAGAACCATGTGCAATGTTTTTGTGTGTAAATATCCCATGGTGGTGATGGCAAATCTGTTTTACAGTTATGGCTTATTAGAACTATGACTTCTACTTGTGTAATTGAAATGGGAAGTTGATCTACTTCTCAGATTACTTGAGGCGAGGCAGCCAGTCTAGACAGAACGTAATTCCTTTTGGTTTTTATCATTTACATCCCAGTAAAATCCCCTTATTGAGTTCTGTTTTTTAAGGCTCAGAAGGATTTATAAGGATTACAAAGATCCTAAATGAAGCCACTGTGTATGCAGTCAAACAATGAATTGGACTGAGTTGTCTGTGCTCTCAAAGTAGTAGCTACTAAGCTTTTGGTGCTTAACTGGAGCTTTGTTTTAAAATGAGAGGGCTTAGGTGTTCATCCATGGTAGATGCCCATATCCATAAGTCTGCCTCTTTATTGTACAACGTTGACGGTGAGAATCATAATTCAGTCACTTCAACTCATTGTAAATATTCTGCCTTATATACATTACCTTTACACAGCTGAAGCAAATTTCTCATCCATTTGTAGTTACAAGGTCTGATGGTTTTTATCTTGAATTTGTATTGTTTTGAGCAATCCAAGGAGGAGAAGAGTGAGGAAGGGAGCAGTGTTTGTAGTACAATCTACTTTATGTTTTGATCTTATCTGTTTAGTCACAGTTTTGACAGTTCTTCTGTTTCATTCAAGTAAGTTTGCTAATAAAAAAAAAAAGTGTGAAGCTATGTTTGTATATTCTGTTAGGTCTTGATGTTTATCCATGGGCAACAAACTTCTTTCCTTTGTTGATTCATACATACTTGAATTTACTTATTTATTTTCAGTGTTTTTTTTTTAAAGGAAATACGAATAATTTAATACATGTCTTAAGCAATCTTTTTAATAGGTCTGATTCCCCAAACCATTTTCATTCTGTGATAAATCAAAGCATTATTCCAGTGTATAAGCTCACAACATATAAATAGTAATTATGTTCCTGCAGCATGTTGGTTGTATAGTTACAATTGAAACAGTATTTCACATGTTGTACCTCATTGGTGCCAAGATAGATTTCAGAAGCCATTTTGAAACTGCTAAATTCCTTGCCATTAACATACCTCTTTTGAATATTTGAGTGATAAAATTTAGAAAAAAACAAATTTTAAAATGCATTTTCAGATTATAATGGTTGTCTTGCTTTTTGCCTTTTAGAAGTGAAAATCTTAGAGTCACAATTCTACATTTTTTTTTTTCATTTCTCTAATACTTTAAATGCTGTTTTAAAAAGAAGACTTAATTGGAAATGAAAAAACCCAAACTTTTAGGTGATTGGCTATAGTAATAATTTTATTTGGAGAATGAAATAGCACCTTCAGATTGTTTTTACATAAAACTACGTGTATCAAAAAAATAGCAGCATCTATAAAACCACAGTCAGAAGAAATACGTGCCAGACCATTAATATAAAATGCAAAATATTAGACTGCATGGTCTTCAGAAGATGGGAGAACTAATAATGGGCTTTCATTGGAAATGCAGATGTCAGCTGTGGGTGCCTTGAATTGTCAATAATAATGTTAAACACAGGGTAGAATGTCAGCCTGAGCTTATTCTTTATTCTTCTCTCAAAATCATTAAAGCTAAGACAGTTGTGACATATGTTCTGCTATGGCTCAGTAAGTGAAGACGTGTGTGGAACGTATATGCGTGTATGTGCTGAATTATTCATGTCTAAGGTACTGATCTGGGGAAGCAAATGGGGCATGCTTTCCTGGCAGGTAGGCTTCGAACCGTATCTCGTGGAGGAAGAGAATAGCCTACATTTATCCTGCACCAAGCTGGTTATCAGCTGTGTACACAGGCCCAGGCATTATTTTTCTTTTTACTATAGCTGCATTGAAAAAAAGCTGGAAAAAGATCAAATTCTAAAATAAAGTACTTTTATAGGATTTAGCTCCTACACACACCACATTGTTATTTGTACTGCATCTATCTAGGTAAAGGACTTTCCCTATAAGGCTCACCGAATTTACTGAGCTGTAGCCACAAGGTCAACCTTAGAGGCAGGGGAAGGGAGACCTAAACCTGGAGGGTGATGGTAGCTCCTCAGGGGTACCTTTCTCCTTGCAGAGAGAGAGGGGACTGAGGTGGGATGTGCGGCAGGAATCCCATTATCCTACCTGTCTCAGCGATTCCTGCTGTCTTTCTGTACTTAACGACCTGAGATTAGAGTTACTCACCAGGCCTTGTAGCTGTATCAGCATGACATTGTGACTTCAACATGGAGGTCTCTGTGAACTGGGTGCAGGGCAGGAGAACAGCCTGATGCTTGACCAGATTCAGTCACTTGGCACCCATCTGGAGGAATGTTCTTGAGATTGTGAGTTTTGGTGGGGTTTTTGTTGGGTTGTTTTAGCTCCTTTCAGCAAATAAACTACCTTTCCCCACCTCCTCAAGACAATGGAAATTAAATGAACTGCAGACCCTGTTTTTTAGTATTTTTAAACATGTATTTCTTTTTGTGGCATACTGTACAAATCTTACGTGACTGCCTGTGTATGGGTTCTGTTCAGAATTCAATTTGAAATAATGTAAGTTTAAATTTATAAATGTTCAGTCCTGAGTAGATGTCAAAGCTCAGTAGAAATCCTGTTTTATGTTTTGAGACTATATGGAGAATTGTGTTTAAAATCAAAACAATATTTTAAAGTGTCACTTCTGTTGCAAGCCCACTTCATGCTGTGACCTCTTAGTGCAATGCACAAAGTTTCAGTAGGTGAAGAGAATTCAGCTGCTTGAGGAAGAGATGTTGATTCAACAGGTGACTCCTCTCTTGAGGCTTATCTAAATGATATTTTACTTTAGGATAAATTTTTAATTGTAGTGAGGGGGAAATGTAACTTTCTAGCACAGACAGGAAACACATGCTGCTTGTTAATTTTGTTTTACCCTTTGCTAACAAACTTATTGTAGGTTAAAAACATCTGGAACAGGAATTATCGCATAACGCACTCCAGTAACTATGCTGTTAGGCAGTGATGATCTTCATCCTTCTCAGACAAGCAAAAACTTAGATATTGAAATAAAATCTCAAACATTTGAATGCTTAAATTAATAAAGCATCTATATTGCCTGAAAACATACTAGTATTTGATGCCTGGGTTTAAATTATACATGCATCAATGTCTTGGCTTTGGACAACTTTTAAATGCGTGCTTTATATACTAAATAATCTCTTCCTGTTTTTGTCAGGGTCTCTGAGTTATTTATTGCAGCCTACGTTACCCTCCTACTTGTTTGCTAAAAGCTAGGATTTTACCACTTGAAGGTTTTGGATCTGCCTGGGATAAATATGTTGTATATTAGCAACATTTTTTGTAATTATGCGAGCATCTACTAATAAAGAAAAAGCCCTCCTCCTCCAATATTGCTTTCATTCAGTATGTCCTTGATTTAAATTCAATGTTATGGTGATTTTCCTATTGCTAATGTCCCATGCTTTTGTGAGAATGAAATACTCCTTAACTTCTTAGTTTACTTGACTGATGAAGTTGCTTGGTAGCATTATCTGTGTTTTCCCGTCTCATATAATCTTATGTCAACCTAGCTCTGACCTTTGTATGATGGAACCTAGTGGTAATATACCCTTCTGCTTAACAAGCCTTGAAATAAAAATACGTGATTGGCAGAGCTGCAGGAAATAATTAGTTCCAAGTAGATGGGAGAAATGAAAGGATTATTTAAAGGAAAAGAAAGTGGTTCAGCTGGTTTATGGTGCATATGAAGTTGTCTCATGTTTTAATTTAACTATTAAGGGATTGAAATAAATTTAAGTCACGATGCAAAAGTGTTTTTGAATAAACAATTGTAAAGAAGCTCTCTAAATAACTTTACTGCTTATTGGAAGCTCAAATATTTGGAACATTAATTAGTTCATTTGCTCTTTCAGACCTACTCATAAAATGTGGCTGAGTGGAAAAACTACTGTAGGGAAGAGAGAATGTGCACTAGATCTTGCTGAAACGTACCTAGAAAACAGTTTATGATATCTTTGAAATAATAATAAAGTATGTATACACATTTCCCAGGAAAGAATTCTTCAGTCAGTTCTTCAGTCAGTTGTTACAGAGGTCAAGTTGTGTTTTCTATGCTTTAATTAGATATACAAACCAGGACAAGCTCAATCACTGTATAGATGAGTTCTCAAGTATGCTGTACATGGGGAAAGAAAGAAAGAAAGAAAGAGCGATTCTCCAGAATTTTGTCTATGACACTTAAAAATCTGTAGATCACACAGCTGTGTTCTGCAACAAATGAATAAAGAATGAGCCACTCTCCTGCTCCTTGGATTTTTCCATAGTCTAATTTTCCATTCATTTGAATGGCTCTTTACTGGTAACACCTTCATGGATGAAAGGAAGGCAACGCTGAAGGAAAAGTTAACAGCCAGATAGGCTTTCTTCTTTACGAGCACAGATCCATGACCAGAGATTAGAAGGCATTTCACCCATGTTGTCACTGGCTTTGTACAGGACATGCTTTCCTCCTAGGTGATGGTGGCTGTGCTGCCTGTCCTTGTACAGACTGAAGCCGAGTCCTGAAAGAAAGTGGTTGTGAGTTCCATGTAGTATGGGAGCAGTGCATAGTTCTTAAAGCTGTTGCAATGAACAGTTGAGGACTTTTGATAGAGGTCTAATAAGTCTAATGCTAGGAAGGAAATGTAAGAGAAACTTAATGCCCCTTTGGGAGCATGAAATGCAGAAGATTCAGGATGAGTTTGGAAAGAACGTGATTAAACTCATATTTGTCTAAATTGGCATTCTGCTTTTCTCTTAATTAAGGTATCTGTTCAGATACTACTAATTCTGTCTCTTACCTTTGTATGCCTTGTCAGAATGTCATTTTGCCATTTATTTCCTTTGCATTCTTTCAGATTGACCAGTTCTGATTCTTTGATGCACATTAGAGCTGGGCTTCTTTCCTCTTAGATTCCCTTTCTATTTCTCTTTTAGCTGTGTTTCGTACAGGAAGTATCTGCTCGCTGGTTCTCCTCCTTATCTGTATTGCTGCCATTGATGATTGGAGTCCCATGTCTTCCCAGTTTCCTGTGCTCATTGCTTTCAACTTTTGAAAAATTGTGGTTTTGAAGCCAAAACTCTGTGAGCTTATTCTCTGTGAAAAGGATAGTTTTTGGAAATTATTTTTTTTGTGTGAATGAGGCAATGTGTGAAATGGCAACATGAGGGATGATCTCACGTAAATAACTTTCAATGCTGTATCGTGCCTGTAATGATGCAAATCTATGAGTTTTGTGCCTTATTACTATGAAAGTGATATGTCTGATTGAAACCAACTTTAGAATTTATAAGTTGCCAGTTGCTTATTTTCTCTTAGTGATATCCACAGTGTGTTCTCCTCACTATCTGATGCTCAAAATATAATTAACTCCATTATGAGCAATTAGTAATGTGATAAATGCGCATTTTGAATGCTCATACTGATGTGGTGCAGTGCACCAAATGTGTAAAGAGCAATGTAAAGCTGCTGTTTTATTTCAGATGTCAAAAGGTCAGAGTACAGTACTGAGACTGAGAGAAAGGCTTTTACTACCTTTTTGTCACTGAGCCATTGTCTTGCAGGTTTTTCCAGCCACTGTTTGTTGGCATATTTTCCAACTGCAGCTATATTTTTCTCTTTTCTATGACAGAAAAGTGAACATTTACAGACATAATGCTTCTTTCAAGGCACCGATATAGTACATTTAAAGCAGTGAGTTTGCTTAACTGTGTAAACTGCATTGTTGTGTTGTCATTAAAAACATTATGAAAAAAAATAGCTAAATGACTTCAGGGGAAAACTGCGTGGACAAGTATGTAGCTGCTATATCCAAAGGTATAATTAGGAAATATTTAAATTATTTTGCTTAACTGTAAAGGTATTTAGATATTTAACTCATCCATACTTGAATACGTATATTATAGGTTTGTATGTTTCTATCAACTTTGATTTCACTAAACCTCTTAGTCTGACACAAATGTTTGAAAACCAAGTATGTGGCAAAACCACGTAGTCATTTGATAATATTTTTATGTATCTGTATGATTCTAAATATTGTGCAAGGAAAACTTAGACTGTTCAAATAATTTGGTAAGTGTTTGGTTTTAATACTGATTTTTGTAACTTGGCAGGGACAGCCTGTTGGAGACTGTGATTTCAATGTTCGACTTGCATGTATAGAGAAAGAGATTATATTTCCACGACATGAAAAGATGAAAAATGGTCTTATCGACAAAGCACAGGAACCATTCAGTGTTCGAAACAAACCATTTTTTGACATCTACACTTCAAGAAAGGTAAAGTTGATTTCAGTTGTTTATGTTGTGGCACTGAAGACAGCAAAGCAGTGTTGGGTATAGATTTCCCCTCAGCTTTTTTAGCTTCTAGTGAGTTCCTCTGTGAACTAAGTGTTCAGCAATGCTTGGGGGGCATTTGGCAGTTTGGGATACTCTGAAGACTGGTTTTAGGCTGCCTGTTCCTTCTGGATTACTATTTTATCATATTTAAAAGCTATGCTTTGGCAAAACCTAATTCTTTTGTTTCGTAATGTTGAATGATGATACAGAAGTTAATAGCTTTAGGTCTCAAATGTCTCTGAGCTCAAGGGAATGTCTGAGCACTATGTTGTTTACGCTGTCCTCGTTCACAGGTAAGAATATAATGTTCTTTTTACTTCCAGTCCCCATTTGGCCATAGTATAAGAATCATGAATTGTGCTTGAACTCCCACTTCATGTTCAGCAGCGATTACTAAGAGCCCATTCTATTTAACGTCTCCACATTTTGCTTATTAAAATACCGCCCCAGGTCTTCTGAAGTAATGCTTATGACTTGCAAATATATATATGAGTTCCCGTCTTTTATTGTGTACTCTTTTCTTCAGTATAGACATATCCCAACATTCTGTAAAATACTTTTGTTCTCTTCTGTGAATTAAATGGCTCCTGGATAATACTTTCTTCTAGAAGAACCTGTTTTGCTCAGCCATGCTATTAGAAGCAGTCCCATGTCTCATCAACACAGAGCAATGAACATCAAATTGGCAGTTTCCATTTGCTTTTGTCATTTCCTTGATCCTGTAGCATGTAATGAATCTTGCCCCGAGAGGAGCAGTAATGGTATTTTGGCTAACCAAGAGTGACTGAAAAGTAAATAAAGAGATAAAGCATAAGCTGGACTTTCAAAAAAATGTAGCAGAGAGTAGCAGTCTTTGAAAAGTTTAAGTCACGAACAATGCTATGAGAAGTTTATGTGAATAAAGCTCTATAAACGTTTTGATCACTTCTTTATATCTGTGTTGTTGCATTTTTGGGTTGTCTGTTGAAAATCAACATCATAAATTTGAAGTAAATTTTTCATGGAGGGAAAAAGGCTGTTTGTCTAGGACACATGATTTTAAGCCTGAAATTAAAAGAAACTAGAACAAAAGGAACATGTTTTAAAAATGGCTTCTTACAGAAATTTATAGCTTTTTCAGAAGTGTTCTGAAGTTCCAGGTTATTTAACCTTATTTAAAAATCACAGGCAGAACATGGTTGGAAGTATTCCTAGAAAAATTTCTAGGTAAAACACATCTGTAAACAAATCTCATGCTAGATATGTTTAATTACCAGCACATGACTACTGAAATGATCCTCTGCTTCCCAAAACCTAGGTAATTAAAACTGTGCTCAACGGCTTTATTTTTTCTGTCTAAAGGAGATTTCTGAATTATCCATGTGTGTTCCAATATATTGGATTTTAACAGTTCTGCCTGCAGCACTTTTAAAAGTCAGCAATGGAATGATGCTATTTACTGGTCTTTATCTGCCTTTCTCAAAGCTCTGAGCATAAACTCTTTTAAGATTTTGACTGTCTTACTACCCAGCAGTAAAGCATCAAATAAGTTGGTGGGGGGAAAAAAATTTATAGATGGCTAGAATTCATTTCTTAATAGACTTATAATTTATTTTGACACTAATGCTTGGACAATATTTCTTTATTTTGTCCTAGTCTTTTCCACCAAGTTTGAGTAACTTATGAATTATGGACTGAAGTAGTTACCTGGTGAATTTTCTTTTTTTTTTTAAGAATATTTCTGTATGCAGCAGTTGGAGATACACGCAGGAGGCAGGAGGTTAGAGTTACTGGCAATGCAGAGCAAATAGCCACAGTTATTTTCCTCTTACTTTCATATTTCACATATTTTTATATTTCAAACATTTATGATGTATTTACTCTGTGCGTGTATTAGATCAAATTGGTAGGAAGATAAAGCAAGTAAGAGTAATATCCTGGATTTTATCAAACCATATGTTTTGAGAGATTATTTTTTTAACTAGGGCTCTTTTTGTCAGTTAACTTTCCCCCCAGTTAGAGTGAGTGAAAGTCAATGACTACTCTGCTGTACAGTTATGTAGCTCATTTTCTTTCCCCGAGGGTTCCTTTTCCTCTAAGAGTCTTGCTGCTTTTTTATGAGCGATGAATACACCCTTGGAACAGATACAGTGGTGACTTCTGCAGTTTGAGAGAGCAGGGCATCTGAAAATATGAAGCATGGCTGTCTCTCTGGTTTTTGTTACTTATCTCAAGCTTTTAAAAAACAGTAGTGGAAGATATCAATAAGTCTGCTGTACCATGTAAAACTTAAAGAACATTGCAGCCTGCCTTTGAGGTTATGTTGCAAATGCAGTTCAGTCAACAAATTCTCATCCTAATGTGTTATCACCATCTTAAAAACATCTTCGAAATAAGAGTATCTATACACTTCATTATTGGGGTATTGGGGTTTGCTGTGGGTTTTTTGGTGCTCATTGTTGGGTTTTTTTGTTTGGTTTGGTTTTGGAGTGGTTTTTTAAGTGGCAATCAGGGCAGACTGTAAAGCTTTCTACATTTTGGGTTTGAAATAACAATAGGTTTTAAAACTTACTTTTTGTACAGTGTGCATTCTAGGTTTTAAATAATCCTTGTCCTCATTTAAAGTCACTGTTACCTAGTGAAACATGTTCGTTATACTACTGTTACAACAGAAAACTTCTGAGGCTTTGAATCTGATCATTGTTTTCAATAAGTAAGAAGTTTTATGTCAATATTTAAGAATTGTTTGTATGCCCTATGATAACTGTAAGGAGTTTTAGGTAGTGCTACCAATATTGATGTGGAGTTTTACCTAAGGCGGTATTAGTAAACGATTAAGGGAAATCATTGTAGATCCAAAATATATTTCAAATCTGTATCTGCTCAAAGGAATAGGATTCATAAAAATATATTCCTAAAGGAGTAATTGTTGCTCTTACCTCAAAAATATATTTTTCGTTTCATTACTTCTGTGAACTTGATGAGTGTGATTCCTGTAAAACTTCTGTAGGATAATGAAACAGGGATTACATCTTCATATTCATCACAACTTCATGAACAGAATTTTTAATTGTATATGGTCAGAATAGGCTACTGTTTTGAAGCATTGCTCTGTTCTGAGAGAGGACTGTTTAAAAATGGTATTGCTTTGCCCAAAAGATCTTTTTCCTCTGTTAATTCAGTCATCTCTGCAACTATAGCAACAAATGTACTCATCGCGATAAATACCTCATTAGTATAGCTGAAAGAGCAAGCTGAGTTTCTTTTGCATCAATGACAAATGACAGGGTTTATGGACTCCATGTGCAGCACAGCAAGGTCTGCAGGGAGACAAGGAATTCCTCCTAGCTTCTAAGTCTGCTCACATTCAGATTGACTCAGCATATCCATCAATCCTTCCCCAGAGATCGTGGCAGCAGAATGGATGCTAAAGGACTGACAAATGGGACCTGCTTAGGTAGATCTTTCCTTATGTTTAATTAGCCATTTTTCTTGTTCTTCTCCAAGAACAGCGTGATCCTTTCATCTTTAGAAAGGATCTAACGGGATCGTTCCTTTCTTGACTAGAGGTCCTTAGAGATTTACACCCATGAGTGGTCTCAGAAAAACTGCATTTTCTGAAGCGTGGGTTTCTTCCCTACCTCTAGTTCTTATATTGCACTGACAGAAGATATAGCTTCATAGGTCACCCCCAAGGCTTGTTATTTTCAAAGAAAGATCAATGGACATAGCAGTCTTTGGCCACAGGTAAAGGTGGATCTCTGATTGCACCAGCATATTCAAGATGGAAAAAGTGGAAAACCCATACTGCTGGTCAGAATGTGTTTCATCAAAATTCTTGGAGTATGTCTTGGAGGTTTTTTTGAAGCGTAGCTGGATTTTGCTTAGGGTCAAGAAAAAGAGTGTAGTTCTGAATTATGGCAGCTGAAACCACACATCACATCTTATTTTTGTTTTGAGAAACTTTAATTTTTGAAATATGTTTCCAGGGTGCAGTTTGAACCTCACAAAAGTAAATATTGTAGACCTGTCCCTTCACAGCCTCCCTCCATCATTCCTTTCTATGACCTGGGTTAAGACATAGTGTTCCAAATTGGAAGCCGTTGTTGCCCATTCTTATTAAGAATAGCATGTATCAGTAAATGTGTGTTGGCTTGGGTGGATTGTAGGAAGATTACTCAAAAAGACCAGGAGTCTCAGCACTATATGTAATAGTAGAGTAAGTGGCTAAATTTTTTAATAATACCGGGAAAAATGAATGTTGTCCACATAGGTTTAGTTATTTTCTGTGAAAATGTGGAAGTAATTACGTGAAACAGCAGTAAACTTTGTACTGTGTTATACAATATGTCCAATAATGAAATTGTTCTTAGAGTTATGGATTTGGGACTTTAATACCAGAGTACTGGGTTTTTTTTTTTCTAATCTGAAAATCAATTTATTGTGAAATGGAATGCACTTTTAAAGTACAGTTATAAAGTAGGGCAGCGTTTATAGTTGTGCCTTGATATTTGTTGTTGGTACTAGATTTTGGAAATAAGGGCTATGTCTTTACAATGTTATATCTTTATAATGGTGTTTTGTTATTTTAAGATGTTTTGATGCACTTTTGTTTGGTTTTTGTAAGACTGAGTAGTGGTGCTAAAAGGAGGAAAAGAAGGGGACAGGTTGTATATTCTTGGCGTTTCTAAAAATGTTACCTTGTTCAGTTTTGATATTGATGGAGAAAGCAGTATCACTAAACTTGTCTGCCTCTATAATCAAAGAATCATTAAACACAGTTTACTCTTGTAGTGTTAGTTGGGAACACATGTACTCTGTGAGGGATTTTGCCTTTTGATATAACTTCCAAATTCTTTTAGAAAGACATTTTTGAGCAATGCTGAATCTTCTCTGTTTGTTATTACACTTGCATGTTTGGTCACTTGTGTTGCACAGCTTGCTTTCTTTTCATTTATTAGTGTGCATCAGAATTCAAGGAGATGACGTGATCAAATCTGCCAGCTCTCCCACCCATCATGTAAAGATAGCAGCAGTCCATGGAAGAAGCTGAGTTTTAGGCTTCCTTGATGATGAAGTGTTAAAGACCAGTGAGATTAATACTTTATATGCTGTATATTCTTAGCCTTGGAGCTTTAGCCTTTTATTTATACAAATATTTTAGGATTTTCAACAAGGACATTATCTTCATTATATTAAACAGGAAGTACAGGTACACAGAAATAGTTAAACTCTTGGATGTGATACAAGTCTTGGGTTTCATTGCCTAAACCAACCCACAGTTCTTTTGCAAGGCTTTTTTGTGTGGACAGTCCCAGCCCGGATGTCATCACTAAAGCCTGTTGTCTAGTGAAAATGCTGTTCAAGAGGAGTGGAAAAAAAGTTCCTTTCTGTGCTGTCCGTGATCCCGTGGAGTATTGTGCCCATTAGTCTCAATAGAACAATAGGGCTAAAGGTTAAGCAATGATACAGGTCAAATGAACAACCTTTTTCAAATGTAGCATGCTGTATGTCAATGACTTGTCAGTTCTTAGACTATTATCTGGCTTTAAAATGACAGCTTGTCCTAGAGGGATTAGAATGAAGGTGAGTAATCTCTGCTAGAAGATAAATGGTTTAGGATCTTCTTGGAAGTTTTCAGTCAAATCTGTGAACTGACAGATGACTTATTTTGTTCTCCTGGTTTATTTGACATTTGGATTTTTATTTTTACTTTTTTTTGAAACTGGTCTTGTTGTAGTTAGGAAAGGTGGAATGTTTAAAAGTTTGTATAGCTACTGTTGAGGTAGTTTGCTTTGGAAAATTAAGTGACTGTGGACCTCTCTCCAGTGATGGAGATTGTGTAAGTACATGTCTTGCTGACGTTGCTGTGAAGTATTTTGCAGGCAGCTGAAGAAGCTGTAAGCTAGTATTTGCACGGCCGGAAAAAATGAACCGTGATAAAAGGCACAATATGCGGACATAGCTCATCCATGTCTGCCAAGAGAGCTGTCAACCCAGAACTGACTGTAAATGGCCACAAAGCCCTGTCTTATGTCACCAGGTAGCCTACAGACAAAAAAGTGGAGATGGTTTGCAGTCATGGGGCAGAAGACAAAAGAATTCAATGGCAGCAGCAACAGTGTGAAGTAATCTCTGTTTATTGGAGATTTTGAATTCTGCATCTCGGTGGAGGGGGAATGTTACCATCTGGAGGGTTTTTAATGCCAAAAATACTTGTGTCCTCTGTTTTTATTTTTGTTTTTATTTGCTCTGCCTTAAGGAGTAGCTTAATCAGCTCACCTTTCAATACTGTATTTCCTGACCCAGAGTTGGCAGTCAGTCATCTGTGTCTGGTCTGTACCATAGTCCTCACTCCATCTGTTCTGTTCCAGACTTTTGGCCTATTTATCATCTCATCTTCTTTTAATTATTTTCTAACCCATCTCCCCCCCACCATTTTGTTTCTCTTTGCTTCTATTTCTTTACTTCATGTATTTCTTTTGTCCTATTCCATCTCCCCAAATGTAAAAATTGCCTTATTTCACCCTTCGATGCTTTTGTGCTGCTGGCTATCTTCACTCACATCTTTTTTGGAGTGATTTTCTTCCTGTAAATGCAAATAATCATTGACTTGAGGAACCTAGTAAACGAGTAGTGAATAAGAAGCTGGGAAGATGTTACCTTATGTTTTGAATAGAATTTGAAATCTTCACTTGGCAGCTGTCTTGTATCCTAGCATGTAGTACTTCAGCCTGATTTTTCAGAATCATTTTATGATGTGAGTTAAAGCTAAGGACAGCCAACCAGACCAAGTGGAAGCTTTGTATATGAAGTAGATGACCAAACTGTGGCTTTTGAAGCTGAATTTAGGTTACTACCACTTAAAATTCAGTTCTTGAACTGCGGCTATTTCATGCAGCCAGCTGCAGCACTGGAATGATGTGGATACCGCTTGGTAAACAAAATTTCTGGCAGTGGGAGGATAAGCATAGCAGGGACTTTGTAGGCCAAGGCTGATATGGTGTCCAGCTGCCTCTGGGTGCTCCTTTGCTTTCTGTGAGGCAGGGAGTCTGTAGTTATTTGGTTAGATTTGGTTTACACCAAAAGATTTTTCCTCGTGCTAGAGGAAGAAATGATTTGGCTGTGGCTAACTTTTCAGCCTCCTTGCTCTGGTGGAGTCACTTGGGGAGACCCATTCACGAACAAGAATCTGTGTTCATTTCCTGGAGTTAACAAAAGAGGATTAGGCTACTTGCTTCTGATTATTATTATCTGTGATGTTGAAGGTCAAGTATAGTATTTCAGCACAGTATAATTTTGGTTAGGAAAATAAATATTTTTTTGCTTTTGCTTTAAGCAATTATTCACACATTAGTTACATTTCACATTTTTTGGGAAATGATCTGCTGAAGTTAAAACAAACAGTCTTGAATATTTCCATGAAGGATTATTTTCATAACTAGTGGCCCATGTTAGATATTGCTAGTTGTACAAATTAAATTAATGTAGAATAATTCAGATGTGGAATATATAATTAAATTCTGACTTGCCAAACTATAGTATGAGGAAAGAAAACAATGAAACTAGTGGAAAAATAAAGGCATCTGGATGAAGTGTTATACTTGGTGCACATTGTAAGTTTAAACATCAGAACAGTACGTTCTCAGTTTAGCTTTCAACGTTTTAACATTAGCTTTGAACATTCTAACATTTTTGTAAATGATTTCTTTTGTATTTTGTGTAATGGAAATACAAAAATAATGAAAAACCTTTCTAAACAGGAAAAATATCTTTAACGGTGATTTCTACTTGAAGTTTTGTGGTGTGTTACCAAAACAGAAAATGTAAATCTGTTTGGACCTAATTACCAGTTGGTATCCTAGTATGGGCAATTGAACTGGTAGATTTGGTGTCTTCTGAATTAGTTAGAGGACTCAGCTGCGGTGACTAAGTGGGTCACTCCATTCATTAATTGTGGGGCAACTGTTTAATATTGTCTGTTGTGCCACTTCACAGCCTGTCACTTTCCAAACTGCCTCCTGGCAATACAGCTCCACAGGGAAGCCATCAGCCTTCTCGTATTGGAATGATGTTCAAGAGACATGCACTTAATTTGGATAAAATGAATAAAAGCACAAAGAAAATTGTAAAGATGGGGTTTGAAATTTAAAGCAGTTTATTATGATACAGGATTATAGGACATCCCTGCTAGCTCTTTCTTTTCTTGTGGTATGCCCAGTTTTGCAAAAAAACCCCCAACTGTACGAAATTAAATTTTTTCTTTACAATGAAGAAATAATAAAATCTTAGCATTTTACTGTTAAGACCTTAGAGTGGCAAGTTTCAATTTCAGTTTTGTAGCAAATAAAGCTCTCAAGTGCCTTTGCGTAGCAGAAGAATCATATTTTTAAACATCTAATATATAATGTTAAAGCTTAATTTTGTGTTAGAATCACTGCATCAGTGCCCAGTGGAATATCTTAGCCCACTTTGAATCAGGCTTTGTAATAGTAGATGTGTGAAGACTTATATTCTTGAACATCCATTTTATGTCTAATTGAATTATTATATATACAAATTTGTCTTTGTTCAGGAGTCTTAGTAGAAGTGCTTAATAAAACATAATCCTTAATTATCTGATTTAATTAAAACAGGCCTGTCCACATTCTTGACAACCAGAGACTGGGTTATGTTGTAGCAGTTTGCACAGGGGCTGAATAACAGGTAAACCCTATCAAGTTTGTAATGTTGGAAGATTACTTAGAGAACAAATTAAAATGTACTTGTCCCCATTGCACTCAACTCAATGTCATTTTTCCCTCTGACATCAGAACTTTTGAACGTTGTATTTGATCAAACCCAGAGTATTAGGAAGCTTCTAAACGTTAGTGGGAGAACCTTTCTTAGTTGAGGATATCAGGTAATAGACTTTACTGAGTATCTGCCATCCATTCAGGAACGGCACAGATTGTAGATCATTTGTAAATAGGTCAAAGAATTTACTAGTGGCACCTATTAAACCTCCTCCAGCTCCAGCAGGACTCTAGTCTCAGGCAGGTGTGCTCTGCCAGGTAGGAGTGCATGGGGAAAGGGATGTGGACAAAACCCAGTCCCTAAAAGAAAAAACTGAAGTTCCCTTGTGGGTTGAAATAGAGAACTGGCAAGAGCACACTAAATTAAATCACCAAGCTATGAAATATATTGGTGTTTCTTCATCAGGTAAAATAAATGAAATATTGTTGCTGTTTGGCAGTGGCATTCCCTCACAGCCTCGAGGAATCTTTTTCCCATTTTGAAGCTATCACAAAAGTCAATTAAAGTTTTTTGAAGCAGCAGCCTATTTCTCTTATTTGAAAGAACCATTTGAAAACATCGTAGTTAATTGATGGCAATTTCTCAGTTGTGTTTCTGAGAAGAGATTGACAGTGAGAAATGCCTCATGCTTATTTTGAATTCAGGAATGCAGATGTGCTGTCAAATTAAGCATTTATACACATAGCGCTTGTGTTATTCTTGGGTATTGTTTTGAATATATTAGGTACATGACCTTTGGAGTTGTTCACTCAGAACCAGCAAACTGGTGATAGCTCAGTGGGACTCTTACTGCAGTGTTTTCTAAAATGTCTCTATCCAAATAATTAAGGAACACACCATATTGCTAATGTTAGTAGCATCTTTAAAGAGTGCAGTTAATGAATTAGCTGCGAAACCAAAAAGAGATTAAAAAAAGAATAGAACCGTCAAACTTTCTTCCTTGCCACCTCCACAATATATTTCATTATTGTTCCCTATAGTGTTTTTTCCCTTATGGCTAGGTAATGAAATGAGGTTACTGAGGTTTTCCTACCTTCTAAAGATCGGATGTTGCATCCCATCACAGACTACTTTAACTTCCAGCTAATCATATATCTGGAAATGGCTTTTCTTGAAGGCTTTTAGAGGGGTAGTAGAAGAGATTTAAGAAGCAGGTTTCAGAACATGATATATATGATTTCTGTTGCTTTAAGTTCGCTATGAAAAAAGCAGACTATAACACTCCCCAGTGAAACTGGCAGCAGTTCTAGTAGGAGCCGGGAAAGCTCTTAAGAGTCCAGTGTGTGGAATAACTTGTGCTTTTCAGAGGTACCTGAATCATAACACAAAGCAGGTTGCAGATAGAAGGGATGACTCTTTGACTTTCTTGTTTGGAGGTGTTGCTCGTTCCCCATCACATGACTATAAAAAGGAATTTCTGTTGCCTACCTGTTCTGGAAAGAATACATAGACTCTGGTAAAGACTTTTCTGCAGAATTGCTCTTCTAAAATACAATCAATGGAGAGTGGTGTCATTAGTTAGAATGCTAATGCCCAGGCGCTAATAGTTTGGGTCCTTGTCAGTCATCAGCTATGAAATTATGTGAGCAAATGGTTGAGGAATAAACTCTACAGTACTTACAGTTCTTTGAAGTGTGGTGTTATTTATGGTGTATAGCCTACTAGCATCGAGTCTTCAGAGTACATGGCTTTGACATCAAGACACCAAGGAGTCTGGGAGTCCTGCACATCATGCTTGTAGCCAGAAAACAGAATACTTGGAGCTGAAGTACAGACCACAAGTTATGCTAGTGGCAGCCTGAATCCGCAGCCCTTCAGCTTCATCCACATAGAATGCAAGAGAGCAATCAAATGAGAATGTATTCATAATACATGAGAAGGCTGTTGTAGCTTGATAGCTGTGAGGTAAATAAATGTTTTTTTCAATGCTCCTGCTGAGTTTCTAACTAGATTTAGACCAGAGGAGAGTATGTAGGTGTCGGAGCAAACCCAGGTGGAATTAGGTCACCTTCCTTCCTCTCTGTGCATGCACCTGTGTGTTGCCACTTCATGTTATTTCAGCCTTGCTGCTCCCGCTGTTACTAGTGCAGAGCTTGTGGAAGTTCAGTGGAGGTGCCCAGGTGAGCTCTTATGATAGCAGGTAAGTTCCCATCCTGCTGCAAGAGCTGTGAATGGGCTGTACATGGGAGAGGTGACCCCTGGTAAAGCTGACCACCTGCAAAGTGGCTGTGAAACACTGGAAAGTGAGCAAAAAGATTCTTCTTGCCATTATCCGTAATTAGAACAAGTGGGAAACTGTCAGTAAATGTTTCCCTGTGGAATACGAATTTCAGGTTCATTGTCCTCTAGCATGTTTTGCTACATGAGCCATTAGTTGGGACCATATGTACTTCAATACCATGAGTGCTGCTTTAAAGGGTAAAGCAGTGTATTCTGTAGAGGAGTGCTTGCTACACATGATAGGGTGTCTAGAGGAAGCTACGCGTATTTCTCTTGCAAAAGAATTTTTGTTACTACAGACTGGTCAATCTGCAAACATAAATTTAGTATTGCTTAACATGCCTTTGGTCAAGCTTTAAAATGAGGAAGGCCCACCTTGCATGCTTGCTACAGATTTCCTGTCTTTAGGAGATCTTTTTGTGCTGGATTCTGGTCTAGTGTGTTTAAAATTATTAGGGTAGGCCGCTTATGGAATTCTTAAAAGATACCTCAGTGACCAGTTGTATCCACTGTGCTTTTGTTGTGGCTGTTGGCTATTCCTACACCTAACAGATGGCACTCGCTTAAACTGACAAGCTGTGGGATAGCCGAGCATTACTAATAAAACATATCACATGTTAAACTTGACCTGACATTAATCAAGTTTTGAATGCTACAAATGATTCATGGATAATAATTAGTCTCTTGATCATATTAGTGAACATCAGTCTCGCATTGCTGCCATTATCTGCTTTCATTCTTATAGGGAGCAAATCCATTGCAGTAATTAGGTGTTTTTTAATGTCTTTTGCACCAAAATGTTCTGTATGATTAACTTGGCGAAGAGGTTATTTTTAGTCTTTCAGTATGATTGATTTCAGAGCTAACAAACTGAAAGGCATTCCATAAAATAGTATTTTATAAAAAGTATGTATTTTTAAATTTTATCAACTGAGAAAATTCCCATGTGTCTTTATGCAGTCATTTGGTATAATTTTCATCAGAGTATGATACAGCTGTTGCCACAGATTACACAGTTCAAAATAGTCGTGAATTTGTTAAACGTGAACCTTTGGAATTTACTTTTACTCTTCTTGATGTTAACCAATAACTCTACTAAACCAGTGCTTTCAAGATGTACGTATTCATACAGGCAAAGTAATGTTTGCAGCTTTTCTCTGTTTATATCTTGATTAACATCTTGAGTGGATGGCTGTGTGAAAGCTGGGATTTGAGCTTTAAGCATAAATTTTTTTAAAGGATTTTCATCTAATTTGAATTACACACTGATTTTACAGCCCAAGAGCATGAAAGTTCTTTTTAAGTAATGAGCAAGTGAAAAGTTTGTACTTTGTGTTCCTTATGCCATTAGGGCAAAGTAGATCATTTCACTAGTTTACTGAAAATGTAGCAGTTATTCTTCAATATGTTTTGGTTCTTATTTAGCATATAAAACTTCTTTAAATAGCTACTTCCTAGAGAGTTCATTTTTTAATTTATTTTATACAGGTTTTGATTCTACTCTTTCTTTATGCATATTTGAAATCATTAGCATGGGCCAAGAAATGTTTTGTAACTTCATGATTTTTTTAGTATATTACCTTAAGAATATTGAGTATAAGTTGTGGATTTCTGACTGTACTGTCAGTTATCATGCTGCATTTTCTTTCTTGCCTTTTTATTCCTGGTTTCCCAGCAAACAAAAATTCAAAATCTTTAAGATAAACATAGCCAAATACAATGAATAATTGAGGATGCATTGTAGAATTGGACTTTACCCTGCTGTAAAGATACACTTCAACTGATAGTGTTGTATAAGATTGGATACATATCCAGAGATCTCCTTGAAAGGAGACTCCTGTGGAGGAGAATATGGAGTGCATTTTTTGCTTGCTGCTATGGCTCTTCCAGAATATTCTATCTAGTCTAGCTGGGATGGTTTCAGTTGATGAAAAAAATGATAACTGTAAGTTTGGAGGAACTTTATTGAAATATTTGAAGAGTTGCAGCTGCTCTCCTGTGAAATGTTTGAAATGTGAAGCTGGTTTCTTTGCACAAAAAACCTGCAAGAGATGTCTTGGTCAGTGCCTAAACAGAGGAACAAGGACGAAAATTTGAAGGGCGAGAAAAAATCCTGAGAAATAGGCATTAAGTTTTTAAGTGTGCGTGCAGTACTTCCTTGGAACAGCTTAATGAAGATTGTGGTTCTCCATCACAGTGTGCTGTAACCTGAGACTGCATAGTTTTCAAAAAAATTACTTGGCACTTGAGCATATCTTTTGAAGAGGAGCTTCAATATGCATGAGAGGGTTTCATCCTCATAGCTGTCTGAAAGTTAGTCTGAACTAGTGATTCAGGCTATGTCTGGTTTTGGGCAGGGAGGGGAGGAAGCAGTGGAACTGCCAGAGGTATGTTTTAATCCTCTCCCATCTCCCCCCAAACTGTTAATTTACACTAGATTTTTTTAGGTCAGCTGGTTTCCTGCAAGCGCTAACACTAGTTCAGGTGAACAGTAACCCAAGTATGAAAAAGATAAAAGTCTGAGTGAATTCAGTTTGAGGTTTCTATTTTTCTTTTTTTCCATGTTTCAGAAGGTGTATGCTCCCTTTAATTCCCAAAACGGTGTATTCCCAAGTCACTAAAGACTGTGTTACTATATATTTGTAGTAATTTCAGTCAACGAACCAAAGTGGAAACTTCTCTTAACACTTTATTTTGGGCTGTATTTATCTTGCAATGTTAATTACCCAACTTTTATTTGTGGAAAATTTGAGACACTGAGTTTTATTTTTAAATAATATATGAAACTTCCCCCCTACCCCCAAGTATATAGTTACTCACGTGCTATTTGATGCTTTTTTGCTTTGAGACTGAAAGCAGCTCTCTAATTCTTGATACCTTTTCTGCTTTTAGAAACAAAACAAGCAAACAACAAAAAAAATGCTGCAGGACAGGGGAAACTGGAAATATTCTGGGGAGAAGGAAGGAGCAGAGACCACAACCGTAGCTTAGAGGGACCAGCTTCCCTCACCTGACATTAAGCTGCATTTGATAATATTTTCAAGCATTGCACAGTAGCCTGTGTATTGTCTGGAAGGAAACTTATACCCCACCAACAGCACCTTCAATTTTTTTCCAGGAGGCCTCCTTTTCAAAATGTAATGTTTGAAAGCTGGAGTTTAGAATGTTAATAGTTTGGATGATGGCTCCATCATTGCCTGTTACTGATTGATTTATTTTGGAAAATGTGATAGTTGGGATGAATCTGAGCCAGACTATTTTTGTGTTATTTTAACTTAACTGAACTTAACAAAAGAGTAATTCTGTAGGATTTTTAGGATTGGCTGGGACTCAGGAAAAAAAGGAGAGTTTACCACCTCTGGAAGAAGGGGCAGGGAACTCAGGAGGAATATAAGGATGTCTTGAGGTTATGCAGAGAGAAAATTAGGAAGCTGAAAGCCCAGCTAGATAACAGGCTGGCCACTGCTGTAGAAGACAAAAAAAAATGTTTTTACGAATAGATTAGAAACAAAAGGAGGGCCAAGGAGAATCTCCATCCTTTATTGGATGTGGCAGGGAACATTGCCACAAAGGATTAGGAAAAGGCTGAGGTACTTAATGCTTTCTTTGCCTCAGTCTTTAATAGCAAGACCAGTTGCCCTCAGACTCCTGAGCTGGAAGACAGGGACGAGAAGCAGAATGAAGTCCCCACAGCCCAGGAGGAAAAGGTTAGGGACTTGTTGCTCCACTTAGATACATATAAGTCTGTGGGACTGGATGGGATCCACCCAAGGGTATTCAGGGAGCTGGTGGGGGAGCCATCATTTATCAACAGTCCTGGCTAACTGGAGAGGTCCCAGAAGGCTGGAGGGTAGCCAATATGATGCCCATCTACAAAAAGGGCTGGAAGGAGGGTCTGGGGAGCAACAGCCCTGTCAGCCTGACCTTGGCACTGGAAAAGGTTATGGAGCAGGTCATCCTGACTGTCATCACAGGGCATGTACAGGACAACCTGGGGATCAGGCCCAGCCAGCAGAGGTTTATGAAAGGCAGGTCCTGCCTGACAAACCTGATCTCCTATGACAAGGTGACCCACTTAGTGGATGACAGAAAGGCTGTGGATGTTGTCTACCCGCACTTTAGTAAAGCCTTTGACACTGTTCCCCACAGCATTCTCCTGGAGAAACTGGCTGCTCATGGCTTGGATGGGTGTATTCTTCACTTGGTAAAAATCTGGCTGGATGGCTGAGGCCAAAGAGTGGTGGTGAATGGAGTTAACTCTGGTTGGTGACTGGTCACAAGTGGTGTTCCCCAGGGCTCAGTGCTGGGGCCAGTCCTGTTTAATGTCTTTATCAGTGATCTGTGCAAGGGGATCGAGTGCACCCTTATAAGTTTGCAGATGACACCAAGTGAGGGCGGGGGATTGCTGATCTGCTGGAGGGCAGGCAGGTTCTGCAGGGGGGTCTGGACAGGCTGAATCGACGGGCCGAGGCCAATTGTATGAGGTTCAACAGGGCTCAGTGCCGGGTCCTGCACTTAGGTCACAACAGCCCCACACAGCGCTGCAGGCTTGGGGAAGAGCAGCTGGAAAGCTGCCTGATGGAAAAGGACCTGGGGTGCTGGCTGACAGCTGGCTGAACATGAGCCAACGGTGTGCCCAGGTGGCCAAGAAGGCCAACAGCATCCTGGCTTGTATCAGAAACAGTGTGGCCAGCAGGACTAGGGAAGTGGTTGTCCCCTGTACTTGGCACTGGTGGGGCTGCACCTCGAATCCTGGGTTCAGGTTTGGGCCCCTCACTACAAGAGGGACATTGAGGTGCTGGAGCATGTCCAGAGAAGGACAGCAAAGCTGGTGAAGGGTCTGGAGCACAAGTCTTATGAGGAGCAGCTGAGGGAACTGGGGTTGTTTAGCCTGGAGGAAAGGAGGCTGAGGGGAGGGAGACCTTAGCGCTCTCTGCAACTACCTGAAAGGAGGTTGTAGGCAGGTGGGGGTCGGTCTCTTCTCCCAGATAACAAGTGAAAGGACAAGAGGAAATGGCTTCGAGTTGCACCAGGGGAGGTTTAGATTGGATATTATGAAAAATTTCTTCCCCGAAAGGGTTGTCAAGCATTCAGACAGGCTGCCCAGGGAGTTGGTGGAATCACCATCCCTGGAAATGTTTGAAAAACACGTAGATGTGGCACTTAGGGACATTGTTTAGTGATGAACTTGGCAGTGCTGGGTTAGTGGTTGGACTTAATCTCAAAGGTCTTTTCCAAGCTAAATGATTCTATGATTCTGTGCTTTCTGATGTTATTCAAAAACAGGATTGCTGAAGATGTTATGTAATAGGTAATTTTCAATATATTGTTCTTTTATTTTTCTTTTATATTCTCAACATATTTTCCTTTTATTTTTCTTTTCAGTCTTTACAGATTGAGTTCTTCATATTTCAATTCTGATTTTTAAGCCAAATAGTTTTGTTAGGCAGGGTTTTAGGGGTTTTGTGTTTGTTTTAGTTTTTTTAAACTTAAATCCAGGGAGACTATCCAGTAGAAATACTGATTTTCTTACACAGATCTTCAGCTGGATTTGTGATTCCTAGATCTTTTCATTAGAGCCTCTGTATGTAATAATAGAGATGATTTTTTAAAAATGATTTAGCAAAGATATTATGAAAATACTTAGTACTAGACACATTAAATTCAGGTATGTTTAATTGAATGTTGTTAAACCACTGTAAATTTGAAAGCATTTGTACCTCCTACTCTGGATGTAAAACTTTTTCTGGGATGTCTTAAATACATCAGCAACCAGTGTTAAAGTAAATAATTTTTATATTGAACTTGGATAGTTAAGGTCTCATGGAAGAGTGTGTACTGAGATGAGACAGGGCTATTGAGGAAGTTGTCATGTAAATGCAGAAACTGGCAAGCAAGATGAAACAAATTAATGTAAAAATAAGAGAGGAGTGATAAAAGCAGAATAGTCCATCTTTTTAAGAGAAGCGTGGGGAAGGAGCCAGAGTAATTGTTTCCTTTTAAAAAAGATGGTTAGTGGTGCTGGTAACTTCTGAATCTTTCTTTGAAGACTGCATAAGTTTAATGAATCTGCAGTATCTGTACAGAGATTTATGAGCTCATGTCTGTAAAACTCGACAATTTTCAGGATGTGAGAATTACTTTATAGTCTGATGGTGAGGGCTGTCATCATCAGGGGAAGGGTTTGTTCTGTAAGTTGGGCTGAAACCTAAGCCAGTGAATATGCTGGCTCTGTGAAGTTAGGAGTGACAGTATGCTCATGTCCGAAGGTGTTTTATATTCTAGTTAACTGACAGTTTGATTGGTAGTTTATTTGTAACTAATACTTTTGAGTAAAGTATGTTCCCTTTTGCAGCTTTCGCTGTGGAGTGAAGAGGTAGATGATCAGTAATTTGAAAGTGCCGCTGAGAAACTGCTTAAGGACTGGTGTAGGCAGAGTTGCTCTAGCTCTACTTGAAACTGAATGAAGCATATAGCAGTTCTGAAATTGAAAAATCAAGGAAAATGGACAGGTATTTCTCTTGTATTATAAAAGTCAAAGGGATTTTTTTCTGTACCTCCAAATATTTCAGTAGGCTAACAAGCAGTATCAGTTTTGAGTCAGAAATATGGACAAAATGGTTAGGAATAGTTGCATATTGTGACATAGCAGATAGATAATAGTTGTGTGCAAGGACCTTAGCCAAATTATTTTGTAGAAAGTCAGTATGACTTTGCAGAGTCATCATTATGTTTTGGAATCTATATAACTCACAGAATGTTGTGTTTCCATTAGATTTTTTTTTTGTAAGGGGAAGGAAAAGGCATAGTAATACCTACTGGACTTACTTATTTCATGAATAAATAACATCTGAAAACTTGTCACAATCATGTGGCTTGCCTCAGAATTGCAGAATTATTAATGAAAACCTACTCGCGTTATGTGGAATCAGTATGCACCTGAATTTTCTCCTCTTCCTGCAGGAGGAGCCAAGTGATTTCTTTATTGATAAGTATAGAGAGATCTTCAAAGCATGATTTTTCAATTATCCACTCAAGAACTGCTGACTGGTTCAGTGTTGTAGTGAAATCAGCTTCAGCAGGTTATTAGTGCTGCTTTGGTGACGTACTGCTGCTCCTCATCTCAGTGGTTAAAGAGCGAGGAGAAATCCTGTTACTCATCGTACAGCTCCACTCATTCCATGTGGTTATACTATTCTTTTTGTTAGAGGGATATTATTAGATGTAGCAATGATTTTTTTTTTAGTTATAAAGTTAGAAAGGAGAAGTTTTAAATAATAAAGTCTAGTATGAGTATGTGGTTTATTACAATGTTCACAGGGAAGCAGGAAGCTACAAGAAGTGAACAAAGGGGTTCACAGGTGGAAATAGATGTCGTGAGGCTACAAGGAATAGCATGCTAGAAGAATTGGCTCGCATGCATCATTTACCCATCTCTTATAAAATGTCATTGAGATGCATTGCGTTTTATCTGATCCCTGGCAGTCATCCCAGTCAAGCAGGTGTGCCATTCATCATGGTGCTGATTAAAAAAGACCGTACTGTTCAAGTTAATTAGAAATTTTAACGTGTAGAAAGTTGAACATGTTTTTTTTTAAAAGATGAACCACGATATCTGCATTTTAAGTTCATAAACCTAAAAGCCTTATATCAACTTTTTTTTTTTAGTGTCAAAATACTTGCTTATATGTCAAACATTCCTTTTCTGCTCATTCTCCTGTCATTCCAAACTTTCTGCAATATTCAATGCATATATATTCTGCTTGTTCACAGACAACCTCTAGTTTAATTCTCAAGAAAATGTGTATGGAAGAAGCTCAGAAAAAATTTCCGTTCCCTCCTTCCCACTTCCCTCTCCCCCTCCCCCAAATTGCTAATCCTTTCTAGTAAGAAATCCTTTCTAGAGTGTTATCATTCAAATACTTGTAATTGACCTAGTAAGAATGAAAGCAGCATAACTGAGAATGAAAGCAGAATAACTGGGAGTACAAAGAGGTGTAGTTATCTATTGAGGCTTGCACTGGTTTTAAAATGTATTTGTCTTTGAGATCTAATTGACACTTGGGAGGAGATGTCATAGTGAGAACACTGTGGACTTCCAAGATGAGAACAAATTCAAGTCTGAAACTGGGTGTCAGACTGATAAGAGAGATTCCCTTGCATCTTATAATTCTGGTGAAGTAGCAAATGAAGACAAATATTAGAATGTATTTTTGAAATGGTAAATTTTGAGTTTACATTTTCCTCTCCATTTATGAAGTTGTGGTAGTGCCTTAATGTAGTTTTCTAAAACTACATGTAGAGCAGAGTGGAGAGAGCTACAGGTAAAAAACCAGTGCATGATAACAATTTTATGCTTTATCCCAGTGAGTCACACACTCCAAATTAAAAGATTATTTCTATATTCTTAAGTTTTATTTTGGGAAAGAGTAAGTAATGCAATTTGTGTAAGCTCTAATACCAAAGTAACCATGTCCTCAAATTGTAGTTCCTTTAAGAACTTCAAAGAAGCAGAAACAGAGGTGATTGGTTTCTGTTTGCCATTTTGGTTAGTATAGTCTCAGCTAATTTGAAGTTTGTATTTTACTTTTAAAGTTGTTGTTGTTGTTATTGTTCAGAGAAAGATTTTTTGGTACTTGAATTTAATGAAATCTTTCCCGTGTGTTTTTGTAAGTGTGAAGCATATT
Organism: Ibycter americanus; assembly: GCA_035590275.1. Classification (NCBI taxonomy): domain Eukaryota; kingdom Metazoa; phylum Chordata; class Aves; order Falconiformes; family Falconidae; genus Ibycter; species Ibycter americanus. Next base: position 5,150,428 of record JAVJGI010000062.1, read on the forward strand.
CTTGTTACATATTTCTCACTGGCCAGTCAGTTTTGGAACGGCACAGTAACCTTATAAGTGGTCCACAGAAGACTTAGCTTGTGTAGAAATAAAAAAAACCAAAAAAACAAAAACCCCCACTTTTTTGACATTTGTTTAAATATTTTTCCAATGTACCCATTGCTGTGATGAAGCAAAGACTGACAATGAACTTATGAAGTAATTTGGGATATATATTTTTTTTGTTATTTTGTGTAGACATCTGACAGAGGGTGCATTATACTGTGAGCCTCAACTGTAAATTCCAAAACGATAACATGTAAATGCAAGCTACAAATTCAAGTTCCAAGTGTGGGCTTTCTCTACTGAAAGATAATGTTCCACTGGATGTTTTCTTACTCAGAATCAAATATTCCTAAAGTATTTTACCACTTTGAGAGTATTCTCAAAGAGTGTGTTTTTTCAATTAAATTGGTATCTAAAGGTTGAATAGTGGAAGCTGTATTTGCTGACACAGCTGTAAACACTAATATGCTAATGACTGGATAAGGAAAAAAGCTAGTTTTTTGTAACAAAATGATCAATTATTCTGTGCAAACAGTTACAGATTTAAGTGAAATATCATGTTATATTATTATTGTTTGAAATATTTGGCCATCAGGCTTTTTGATCCATGAAACATATAAGTGTGTTACTTTGAGTTGTACAGTTCATAGTAAAATACAAATGTTAATTCTCAACTCCTTTTATACTTTTGCCCTTTACTGAGTTCATTTGAATAATATAGCCAGTGGGTCATTGAGTTAAGTTGAACTATGTAAGGGAAATGGTACAAAATTAGCAGTCTAGGCCAAAATGTTGCTTTTGGAACTGACTGATTTACTGAGTTCTGTATTTGCTAGATTTTATGACCATGTGATTGGTTACACATCAAAGTTTGGTGGTTTGGTTTTTTCCCCGCAAACGTTACTAAAAGCACCTACAACAGATTCTTCATCTCTACAGTAAAATATAAACTGAAATTATTAGAGAGGTATTTTGGTAATTCTCTTAATTTTTGCTATTACTTTTGTTATCACTAGAACTGTAGTTCTCATTGGTTATTTACTTTTCCTTAAGCAAGTCATAATTTAACATGGAACTATATAATCAATTCTCTTAACTGTTGACTAGCTGGTTTCATTGGTTTATTTAATTAGATCATTTTTCTCTGGTAAATGCATCTTGATGGATGTATTCATCTCCATATGGAATTCACAGTCTTTGAAAATGAATGTTCAAGATCCAACTTCAGACAGTTGTTTTACAGTAGTGTAGCTGTGTTACTGGGTTGTGCCCTAGTTAGGGAGTCTGCCAAACATGAATTTTGAATGATGCTCTGAAATATTTTTCAGTATGTAGTTTCAATCTAAAGTACTACTTGTGTGTTGAAGTGGCAGATGTGTTTTTTAATTTGGGTACAAATGACTGTGATGTCCTGTATCAGAAATTATTTTTCTTCATGTTTTTAGTGTATAGAATCGTCTTGGTTTCTCAGTATATCTTTCTAGACAAAGGCATTTTCCTTGAACAGAACTGTAAGGATTCGCGTCCCTGAAACTTGTTTCAGCCTTGAGTGTTTTTTGTAAAAACTGCTTATTTGTTGAAGATTTCTGTGTTGACATTTCCCAAGCTCTAATGTTAAACCATAGTTTTGTGTAATGTTAAAGCAGTTTACTAGCAAATTTTTGCAGTAGTAGTATATAATCTGCTTTGATGGGCAGTCTTCTAAGTGAAATATTTCTCTATGGAAAAAATATTTCTTTTCCTTTTGTTCTACAGCTCCTGGAAGGAAGCTTTGCCAGAGAAGTTAGCCATGAAGTGGATGGTCTGATATTTCAGCCTACAGGAGTAAGTAGCGTAGAAAAGGATTTTTCTCAAAAAGTGTTTTTTCACTCTCAAATGAGATTCTCACCTTCCCTCCCCACTCATCCTTCCCTTTACTACCTAATTTTTGTTTCAGTCAGGATTACTTTGCAGTTGGTTCTGATTTTTACAGCTCCTCAAATTACTTAAATTCAACTGGTTGCAATCTTAGTTTGTAGTATGTGTGACTTCGGATTAATCCATAGTGGTAGTTTTTAGGAATCAGCCCATGGTTTTTTTGCGAGCATACTATGACATGCTGCTAAATAAGGAAGGATTTTTTTTCTGACAGCATGGGTTCTTTAAATCTTTCAACCATTGATTTGAGCTCTTGGATTATTTTTCTTTCTCAGGGATGTTCACATGTTAAAATTTGAGTAAAATTTGTGACTCGTGTTATTTTAGTGCAATTAAAGTATGATATATTCTTGAGCCATGTCTGCCAGTATAAAGGTATATTACTGGGCTTGGGGAAGTCACCAGAAGAACTGCAGATAACAAGAAAGAAATAAGGTAAATAGTTCTCAGGCAGGAAGGGTGGCTTTAAAGGAAGTCAGTAGCTTGACCTTGTCCATCCTACTACTGCTCCCTTTGACTCTTGATAGAATAGAGACTTCAGCGTGTATTGTATGTTGGTGTAGATAGTCAACTGTAATGTCAATCCATGTTGACTTTTTTCTTAGCTTGTAAAACAAGGAATTGGTTTTGAATATTTCAAATTTGACAAATATTTCTCCCCTTATAGTTGCTCACAGAAAATATTTGTATTTAGTTTTCCAAATGAAACATGGTTTTCTGGTCTACTTCCTATATTCTAGATCTTAGCAAGGGTGATGACACTCCCATCTGGAAATAAGATTAACCTCTCTTCTTTATCACAAGTTCTACATCAGCTAACCACAAACTTAACTGAAGCAATTAGACCATGTACTTTTTAAAAAAATATATAGCTATTTCCCAGTCAAAGCAAAACTGCTAGGGTAAAAAAAGTTCATACTTTCATAAGAAGTCCTCATGATGTCATAGAATATTGTTAAAATCTAAAGCAATTGTAAAGGCTTCTCAAAACTACTTTCCTGAATATTGGAGGTTAAGCTATGGCCAGTTACTACAGCTAGATTTGATATTACCTTTTCTAGTTGAAATGAAATTACTGAAGAACGTGTCTCTGCTGTTGTTGCAGGAAATTAATATCTGATATGTTTTGTGTTTCTAGAACTTGTGTTTTCTAATTTAGCATACTGAGAAATTTATAACCCACAGAAAACCTATAATCTGCTTGCATAAATGTTTATAAAGGTTTTTCATCTTTAAAACATGAGATATATTTATTTAGTCTAATTTAATGTTCAAATTTCAGTATTATTTCAGGATTTATGGAATGTAAGTTTGTTGCATCTGTTATTAAACTGATTTTCCTGTATTAAGCAATGTGCAGTTTTCTCAATGGCTTTTGTAGTTGAGAAAATATATGCAGAGCAAAAGAAATTATTGTAGACCTATTAATTAGGCAATAAGTATTAAAGCTGATTAACTGAAAAGGGTGAAGCTGATACAGATAACTGATACTGCTTTTTTATTTTATGTGGTACAGAGGGCATAAATTCCTAGGCAATAGTACAAGGGCAACAGAGTATAACAATGCATAAATGATCCCTTGAGTATACTAACTGAAATAATTTTTCTTTTTGTATTATAGAGTTATATGTGTGATGTATTACATATTTTCACAGAGAAAGATACCGATTGTTGATCAGGGTAGAGGCCTGCCTTTTGGTCATCGTGAGACTTAAAGACCTTTATAAAACCAGTTTGTCTCAGGTCAAGAGACCATGGCATATCCAGAGAAAACCAATTCTCTAACAACCATTATTGACATACTTGAACTTACAGAAAAAAAGACAGACAGAAATGATGCTGAGTTTTAGAAGATCAGGGAAATTTACGAACATCTTTTGAGAGCTCCTGAAGTCTCATGTGTGTTTTGAGTAGAGGAAAACAAAAATAAACAGGAATTGAAGCAAAATCACAGAGAAGGATAAAGTGGCAGCAGAGGTGGATGAATGGGATGTGGCCATTTACAGACAGGAAAGTTTTGGGGGAGAAATATCCACGGTTTCCATACTTTTAATAGTTAAAGCAGCATGCAGAAGTTAACCCATAAAAAGAATGTTGAGCTTATTAATTCAGTCTGTTTTAAAGTCTTTTCTGTGTGTTGGTTCTTTTGGTTTTTTTTCCATTTATTCAGAGATGTTCCTCTTGATCTCTGGTCTTAGACACAGCCATTTAGACCCGAGTATATGGATATATTCTCCACTAGCTATAGGCAACGCTGGTACTGGGAGTCCACATGGATGGAGATAGAATATTCTGTTGTTTTGAAGTTTGGTTTAATTCTGCCTCAAACAAAAATCAAAATACCCAAAGTGATTTGTGAATATGAATTATACTTTTGGCCTCTCAGAGGTCTGGGTTTTCTTGCTTTTCTCTTGGATTTGAAGAGATTTGGCATCAGGTACCTGTGCATTAGTTCAGTTTTGAGAAATCTGCATGCTTTAATAAAAAGGGATTTATGAAAAAGTTTTACTACTGAATCTAGAGTTTCAGTTAGAGAAAATAGGGTTTATTTTCTTCTATTAGTCTTTCTATATAAACTCATACTATGAACAGCAAGGTTCTTCTACTGAAGCAGAATTTGCTTTCCACTGTGACTGGTGATAGTAGAAACAACACTAAGGAGTAAGGAGATTGTTTTCTGCCTGTGCAGGTTAGTTTATTTTGCAAGGTCATGCTAACTGAGCATTACTATTCCTAACTAACTGATTATTTGAGTTACTTATATTGGTTATTGCCCAGGATATACAAGTGCTTTAATTTCACAATGACAATTGAAAAGCAGTGACTGAGGCCTCCCTTCTTCCTCCTTCCTCCCTTTCCAGAGACAAAAGCTTTCACAAATCATGAGAAGAGCGTTTAGTGAAAGTGATGGAGGTTTTTGCCTTGTTTATGTCTTAAGAATGCTTTGTAGGTGATTTGATACGTGTGCTTCATAACGCTCCCCCTGTGCCTCTCCTGCATTAACTTACTGCTCTTTAACAACTCATGGTGAGAGACAAATATAAGACAACATTTTCTTACTCTTGTTTCTCCTCTTCCCTTTGTACTCTTTTCCTTTTCATGCATCCTCTGTATCCAACAGCCCGTTTCCCACATTCCTTTTGATTTCCCTTTTATGTTGCTTCTCCCTAATGCTTCTTTTCCCTGCATCATTTTCTATCCATTTAAGAACTCCCGCATGGCTAAGTCAATTCCATTCCATCTGATCAGCTTTCTGATCCCTCTACATGTAGCAGGTTGGCAGAGCAGGGACAGAAGCTAAGTGCTAATTAGGAGTGAAACAGGCCAGCAGGAAACTTCATGGCCAGGTGTGTGTCCCTGGGATCATGCCCCAGACAATGAGTGAATTAGTTTGCAGGTAAAAACCAAACACCTTATTCACAGATTCACATTGGATCTTTCAATCCTTTTTTCTAAAAGTTTACTTCAAAACAGTGAACAACTTAATGCATTTGTTTTAGTACACTTGCAGTTTGCCAGCCTCTGTGTTTTTAATGGAAATCTCAAAAATGGCTTCTTATCTTTTGGTGGCAGAATTGGCTCTCTGACCTGTGCCCACCCATCAGTGAAATTACTTCTGTTATCTGCCTTGTAAATCATACCTTTGCTAGATAACTCATGACTGTCTAATTTTTATGCTAGCAATCTCTTAATAACAGTCTTTCTTGCTGGCTATAACTATTATTTTCCCTTGCTTGGGAAAAAAATGTAGAAATTATTTTTTTTCTTTAGCCACATAAAAAAAGGCTCACTGGCCATCAGTTAAGAAGGCCTAGGAACAGTTTTTGAGCATCTGTGGAAAGCTTGTATCAGAGTTTCTTGTCTTGTATTCCATCTTTTTGCTTCCTGAGCTGTGTAATGTTTTTCTGTTGGCTCAGCCTGATTTCTGTTTGGTACTTCTCCATGCTCTTGTTTTGGATGAGGAGTAAAGTCCAGTTGTGTGAGTTTGGGATTTTTTTTGGGAAGGAAGAAGGGCAGCTGCCAAGCTCTGTTCTAAGATAAATGTTATTTTAAAGAATGGCTGAATTATTTAACACATAACTCTCCATACTGAATGCTAACAAAAAGCTTAGCCTTTAAAATGAAAGGAGAATAGTGAACACATTTTTGTTACTGACTAACATTGCACGAGTTTTTAATATATCTTCCTTCCCCTCCTATGGCAGCTTTAGTGATGATCTGAAATGCTTGGTTGCCTGTTAATTAGTTGTGCTATTCCTATTGTATAATAGGCTGTGTTATTTTCTGTCATTGTAAAAGTTCACCCAAAATCACTGAAGTTAACACTGAATGAAATATCTCCAAAAGATACCACCAAATAAAATATCCACAAAAGGCCATGTTTTGTTTCATTAAGCAGGGCCAGTTTCTCCTAAATAATCCTATGTAATTGGTAAGCCTTTTCTTCAGCAGTGTATGTTTTATTGAATGGTCTGTGATTTTTTAAAACCTAGGCCAAGTCAATTGCTGGCCTATTTCTGAAACTCGGACATCACATTTACCAGTCATGGGGCATCAATCATTGTTAAATATTTCTATTGCAATAGCAAGTAATGGCTTCAGATAGACTCAGATATAGTCTCAGTACCAAAGCTGATATATAAAGGCTTGGGAAGAATCATATGATAACATAAATTTTTGCTTCTAACAAATATACTAGTTTCTGGGTTTAGCTTTCTAATTTTGTAGTGATTCATACAGGATTTGGAGGCAATGGAATAGAATAGACTATCTCAGTTGGAAGGGACCTGCAACAATTATATAGTCCAACTGTCTGACCAATTCAGGACTGACCAAAAATTAAAGCAAATTTTTAAGGGCATTGTCCAAATGCCTCTTAAATACTGAGAGGCTCGGGGCATTGATCATTTCTCTAGGAAGCCTATTTCAGTGTTCGACCACCCTCTTGGTAAAGATAATGTCCAGTTTCCTAATGTCCGGTCTAAACCTCCTCTGGCACAGCTTTGAACCATTCCTACATATTCTGTCACTGGATACCAGAGGGAAGAGATCAGCGCCTTGATTCCTTAAAGTGGATGCTAAGACTGCCTGATTTTTTTTCTCTATAGAGTTTTCAGCAGAAGGGAGGAAAATCTTGAGAGAATAATTTTCATCAGTCTGTGCTGACCCACACTACTAAAACCTTTAATGTATGTTTAGAATATCTCTTTGCTAGATGTGATTTCTTCTGTAAGAGGAATGTTCATGACTGAATCTGTTACTAGTAAGGGGATGCTGTTGTCATGTCAGTATGCACTTTTTGTGGTGTTGTAGGTTTTGCTTTAACGGAGAACTTGCTGTCAATCTCCTGAAATGCCACTGAGCTTTACAACTCTTTTCTGCCTATGAATAGCTGTTATATTCAATTTCCATGGCAATGTTCCTCGCCATTTGTCTCTTAAATAGCTAGTCATAGCTCAAATATACCATTCTATCATATGCTTTATGAACATACTCAAATTTATTAGCAGTGCGCAGTATTTCTTTGAGACTTTTTCTTTGACTACAAATGAAATTTTTATACCAATTCAAGTTTGTCTTTGCTGTCTTGAGGTGATTTGTTTTCTACTTTTTCTGGAAAATCAGAAAAGTAGAAAATTAAGAAAAAACAACAACAGAAATGCTAACTTAAACACCAATAAGTAAGGTCTAATTAAATTAATTAGAGCTCATTTAATTAAATTATAAGACTTCTATATAAGTGCTATGATTTTGGAACATCATAGGTTTTTATGATTTCCGCTTACTTTCCAAGAAGCTGAGATGATTCACACCTCAGGAAATTTGAACATTTCTTACACGTACAAACTCCTAGCGTCCACATTTGACAAAAAATGGCCAAAAAGGTGGGGGGTGGGGGGGAGTTAGGAGTCATGAGTCATTTTTAGCTCTGAATATAGCAAGGTGTAGCAAAAGTTTTTCTTGTTTAACTTTCTGCTGTTGGTCCTGTAGTACATTTAGAGATGCAAATGTATATGCTATTTGCCAGAACTGTTTAACCTGACTTCCTTTTTATGTCTGTCTAAATAGATGTCAGTGCCTTGAGTCTGATTACTTGAGGAAAGTGTTAGTTCTAATTGGTATGTTATCTCATTTGTTTGCTTATGACCTATGCCATCCAACGTTCTCTGATTTCTCAGGCAATGAATTGCCTTTGTGAGAGCTATCTAAATAGGTTCTTGAACTTCTGTTGTGCAGTTAAATCATCCTGCCTGCCAGTGGCATTAGGCAGGAAAGATCTTTCTTGCATTTTACATTATGTGTACTAGTCATCCTCAGGATTGTCAGTTGACATTAATATGGTGATGTCTGTGCATGTGTTGTTTAGAAGAAGGAAAAAAAAATGCCTTTTCTGGATGCTACTGTTCTAAATGTTGGGAAAATAGAGATGTATTTTGTGTTAGAACAGGTAGAATCATCATTCATAAAGGCTTTCAAATATGATTTTTGCATACCTTCTTTGTCTCAAAGCTAGATGCCAAGGAGCTTGTTGAGTGCACTGGCTATCATGCTTCCAGCTATGTCAGATTGCATGTACTTTCCAGCTTAAATAAATAAAAAAGTGTTAGGAATATATACTGTAAATGCAACATTCAGGTGAGAATACCAAAGCCATTGATCAGCTTCTGCAAAATACACCTTCTTTTAACAGAGTAAGTCTGTATTCTGCAGATGATGTTAATTTATATGTGTGGTGGATCAGCTTTGAAAAACAAATCTTTTATGGCTGGATAGGGAAGTCCAGGAGAGGTTCTGCTTCAAATCATTGAGAACTTTTTACTGAATTGTCAGAGTAGTTGATTCAGCTCTTTATGCTTAACATAGACTAATGAAGTGGTCCCTTGACTCCATGGCAGTGTTCCTACTCATGCTGAATTTTACAGCAGTCTTTTCAGGATTGAGAAGTTGGTAGATCAGGAATGACTTGGAAACTGAAAGATATAGTAGAAAGTATTTTGTCAATACTTTATTTTCTTTGGATCCTGGAATAGCTATCAATAAACAGAATGCCTCATGCATGATTCATCTGTACTCTATCAAACTGAAAAGATTAAGGAAAATATCTGGAAGAACTACCTTGTTGTGGTTGTTTTTTCCACAGTACTGTTTCCTGTGCATGCCAGAACAAGACAGCTAACAGACCTTTTAAGTTCCCATGAAGATCCTTAATTTTTATTAATCAGGAGCATAGCAGTAAAGCAAAATTAGTGGTTTGTGTCAGGATAAGGCAGAATATTTAGCTAGATCTTCATCCTGCTGTTTAGTGTACACAGTAGCCCAGCATTTCAGGAGAACGACATATGTACCTAAGACTTGTGAAAGCAAGGTTGCTTTCAGAGGAGTATTGACAATTGCATTGTGGTATCTGGATGGTCAAAACAGTTAAGGACACTTTCTTCAAATAGCAGAATGGTTTATTCTACATTACCCTGTTATTTGTAGTTTGAAATGTTTACTGTTCTTATAAATAGCAAATTTGAAAATGAATGATCAATATCACAAAAGGGTAGCTCAATTTTTGTAACTATAGAAATATGTTTGTTAGATGATAGCATATATTATCAGATAAATCTTTGAAAGTAACTGTGTATATTTGGTGACAACACATTTAAAGTAATGACATGCACTGTACTATGCGGAATGGTATGCTCTGCAAGGCTCAGAGGTGCCTGTGGAATAGTATTCTGTATTGAGGTGGTACAACACAACACAGCTGTGATAATTCGATCTCATTTTAGCTGCCAGTAACTTTAGTTTCAGTTGTAATTGTACTCCTTGTTCCATTCATCAGCTCTCCTAGTCTTTGACATTCCCAAAATGGTGAACCAAGTCCATTAACGTATGATTAACAATTGAAGTATTGAGTTTGATTTGAAAGCTATAAATTGCTTTTAAGAAAATGCCATTGTCTCCATTTACATGCATGCTGAATAATTTAGATGTGATTGTATCATACAGAGATAAGAAACATGATGAAAACTACTTACATAATTAGTGTGGATATTCCTAAAGCAAGAGTTTATTTTCTTTTAATGCTGCTGATTGTGTTTCTGAAATGAAATTCTCTTTTTCTCCATGTTACTCTAGAGGCTTTCCACTGAAATAGAGGAATGTACAACTGTGACATATCTGCTGGTTCTTTCTGAAAGGGGAGAACGAGTAGGAGTCTTAGCTGGAAATATCCCAGATTTCCAAAATGCAGATGTTCTGTGCACTTTGAATTGTTCATTAAAGAAACAATTAGTACACTCGTTAAATCCTATCTGAAAGTTTTGACAAGTTTGAGCTGACAAACAGTAGGTTGATTTTTTCCAAACAGTGATCACTAGAAATCCCAAGAAGATCTTGTATCTGTATAGTCATCCAACTACTGAAACAAAACCTGTGTTTTATGCAACACAGGATTCTCTAGAGAGAACTTTTAACTTAGGAGAGCAATTAAAATGTGTGTCTTAGGGACTTGTCAGATTGTGAATTGATGTTGCCATTGTTAAGGGAAAATATGGCTTGTTCTGCTGGTAATGAGGAAAAGGAATGACAGAAGAGTGAAAGATAATTCTAAGTAGTTTTGGAAATACTCAGCTTTTTAACAAATGGAAGCTGATCACAGGATCCAGTGCTCATAGAACGAGCTCAGAACAGGTGAGAAAAAGTTTGCTATGTGGTTAACAAAACAAGAGTTTCAAGGTTATTCCTTTTGTCTTGATGTATAAAAAGTAAAGTTCCAATTTTCTATCTAAATCTGTTCTACAGGATATCTGATGCATACTATGTTGAGCAAAGGTGAGGAAAAAATGAAAGTTTAGTTGGAGAAAAGAATGGCAGAGGTCAGTTTTTGCTAGTTTTTAGGCAGCGTATTCCTTGGCAACAGTCTTAGCATCAGCTCCAACCAAGCAAAGAAAATTCATATTTGACTTTTGGGGTTGGTTCCCCCCCTTCCCCCTTTACACAGCTGGCTCAAGGGCAAATAGAAAAGAACAGTAGACAGAAGCGTTACTGCTTTGCGTGTTATTTACAGAATATATTTTAAAAAGCATCAGTTCTAGGTAACACAGATTTTTCTGTTAGACAAATACACTTGTATGTAATGGATCATATCCGGTATATTGTATTTCTCAAACCCTCAAGACTTTTTCAGAGCACCAACATGATTTTGGGATAATGTATTTGATTTTTTGAGGAGAATTAACAACACTGTAAAATACAGAGCACAGTACTATTTCTGTGTACTAAGACTGTAGAAAATAAGCCTGTCCTTTCTATAGATTAGGTATACAAACAAAACTGAAGACTTTCTGTGTACTTTTTCAGATGAGGGATATTGGTAAAGGGTTTTTTTGCATTTTCAGACAGCTGAAGTTATACAGTCATGATGCTTTTATTGTTGTTAGAGGATTTGGTTTAAACTTTGCATTTCATTAAAATATTTGAACCAGTGAAGAACATCAGTGTAGTTTTCATAATTTGCATATGAACCAGAACAACCAAGTAGATTATTTTTGTGAATATTTGTTCACATTTTAAAAGACTTCTGCAGGATAAGCTATATTTCCTATGCTTGCTGCACCTGTTTATGCAAGACCTGCCATTTTGCTTGGAAAAATATTATGGGAACTGTATTTTTTTACGTTTGCAGCGCTGACCCTTTTCAGTTTCTGGATTGAAGGGGCACGTAGGATCATGTGCCTTGTATCTAGTAACAGTCAGATAAGTGAAAGTTAGCATTGGTGATCAGATCAGAAAATAGACTAGCAAGCATCATTGTAGAATAATTTGGGGTAGTAGTTTTTGTCAGAGTCATGAGCTGCATGCAGATAGTTCACAAATGGGACCTAATTTGTCAAATAAATTGTTAATTGAAAATCATTCCCATGGCTCTGATTGCTATGCCCTAAGCTGGTCTGTCTCTGTGGAGAGCAACTGCAATGCTAGTAGGAGTCTTCAGCTGGTTTTGAGAATTTTGGTTGCTGGGTTGGTTGATAGAAAATTTAAAATTCTGTATAAAGGCAGGTATCAAGGATTGCTTAACTGTAATTATGAATTGTGCCTTTTTTGTTTTATAGTTCCTTCTGTGTGTTTCCTGCAGGATGCTATCACACATCTGACAATTGTTGCATGGAGTCAGATAGTGTAATGGGAACCAGCTGTAATATAATTATTCTTTATGGTGCCATCAGTCTCTTGTTTTTTTTTTTTTCCAAAAGGCAGTGTTACTCAGACTTGCTTTATTACAGTTCATCAGTTTGCCTTTATGTTTGGCTTTGGCTTTGATACTGCATGCTTGTGAACTATTAATGTTTTTAATAAATATTTACAGCTGCTAGATATACGGAATGTTATGGAGCAAATACCAAATGAAAACTGGAATTAAGCTAATACCTTGTCTTGGAGCATATTATAAATTACAGTGTTTGGCTGCTGTACCAGGGATAATGTTACCATGGCAAGAGCTTCTGTTTCCATGACATTTGCTTGCATGTTTTGTTAGACCTTCAAAAGAAGTACGGTTTTGTCCTCTGTCAAATTTGGTGGGTGTTATTCCATTACTTCTGAAACTCTGCAGCCTCTCATTGCAAACATTTGTGACTTAATTTCTTGGCAATATTAATGGCAACTGGACTGGCCAGGAAAAATGGTGGAGGAAAAAAGTTATTTAAACTTTTAGCATCCAGAAGGCAAGAGTTTTTTATAATTTTTTTTTTACTAGATTGGATATTCCAGCTTGATTTTAACTGGATATGTACTGCTCTGCTTGTATACATTTTGGTTCATTAAAAAAGCCTACAGCTAGTAAAGAAGTAGAGTTTTACGCTTTTAGAAAAAAATTGTCTTTAGCTGTATAGCTAATGGCTTTATACTGTGAGATCTGCCTTGTACTGTAGTGGAAATTTTGGATAGAAGTAAAATTTTAAATCAAGTCATGATGTAGCTCACAGTTTAAGAATCAGATATTGGCCTAGGGATAAATTACAAAAGCCATTTTTTCTTAGGATGAAATAAGTGCTTTTGAGGTGTGAATGTCTTGGTAGGTATCCATAAAGGGGAGTTTCCTGAGTAACTCAGGAAAACAGAAATACAAAAACAAACAAACAAACAAACAAAAAAAAGGCAATATCATGGTAGTCTACAGGCAGCTTTTGCATTTCTCCTGCACTGAAAATTTCTGACTGCAATCATGTATAGTCACAGTTCACTTCTGCAAGATTGCACATACTTAAATACAGGTGCGTATGATTCCCTAGGTGCTTGAATAGCAGTTAGGGAACAATATTGGTGGTTGAACACCACTGTGTGTCCTGTTCTCTCCTCTGCAAAGGGTGCTGGGGACAAGGGATGCAGTGAGTCAAACACAATTCAGTATTCTTATGCCACCCCTAAGACAAAATTGCTTGCCTTCTGTTCCTAATGAACAATTGACTGTTGTTCCCTTTGTATACCAGTCTTCTGTTCTAATTAGTTTTTAGTGTCCTAGAGTGTGTTTTTTGTTAAATGGTCTCTCTTTTTTCCCCCCAGTTGTGAGTGGGAGTCTAGAACTTTGATCCTTTGTGATACCTTTCTTGGAACAGATTATTCTGTAATATGTCTGTTTGCAACAGTTATAAACAATTGTCGGGACATGAACTGAGATACCTTTTGAAACCTGTTTTTTTCAGAGGTTTTCCCAATTTCATATTTTGAAAGCACAAACACATTTATGCAACTGAGGGAGAGATGTTTGCAGAAGCCTAAAAATCTGAGAATTGTGTATTTAATGCAACTAAAATTTTGGTCCATCTATTTTAGTATTTTGGTAATTGAGGAATGGTACTTCACCTAATATCCTCCCTCAACTTCCATCACATTCATTGTTGCAGCTTTATTTTACCCAAGATGTTTTTGCTTTCCACTTCAGCTGAATTTCTAGATCTTTCTGCCAAAACCAGTACCACTGACTCGCTGTCTGCTAACCGTAAGGTTCATGTTCTTTGTCCAAACTTTAGAATCATTTCATTTCAACAAATAGCTTATTAAATGCCTTTGGTTTATAGAAGTCATGTTCTCCTTCTGTTGAGGATATAGTGTACAGCAGAAAAGGTTTTTATAAGACAGCTCATAAAATGAACATGGTACATACTGTTCGTGGTGTCAAGAGAGGTGTAGCTCAACATGTTTAATCCTTTTTGGAGTAACTGCTGATCGACAAGTAGACTTGTTCACTTTGCTGCCATCTCTGTACCTCTCCTCTCTCTCACTCTGCTATAAGAAACTTTTTGAAGGATTCTATTAAAATTGTTTCACAAATAGGATGGAGCTTCACAGAAATCTAGTTTATTGGCTCAGAATTCGTACTAGCATTTTCATTATTATCTCTTTGCATTTTAGTAACATTTAGATTGGAATGATAAACTCACTTTATCCTGGAGGTGGGAGGAGATTTGTAAAATATCTTCTGAACGTTGTCACAGATTCTTGCTTGAACCAGTGGTGATATTTTTTCCCTACGTGATTCTCAGTTGTGATGGAGATACTAAGCTTTATGTTCTAGAGGTCAAAGGAAAGGACTATTTTTTGTGTGTGATATCAGCAAAAAGGATGCGTGGGAAACTGAGTAAGTTGACAAATCCTTCAGAGGCATATCAGATATGAAAAAAGTTTGTGAATTGGTTCAGGTTTGTCCGCTTTCTTCTCCCAGAATTGTTCAGTGACTGCACATCAAACAGTTCGATGTTCACTTGATGGATACCGTTGAATTGGCCCCATGAGGAGCAGTTCTCTTTCTTAAGAAATGCAATTTTGTCTTTTAAATACATTCTACATCTGTTTGTGGAAAAGCTGCGCTTAGCCACTCTTCCTGTTCCCCCATCATTGCTTGTAGCAATGTTAAAAGCTGCTAAACCTGTTGACATTTGTCTTTGCAAATGGTAATTGTCATTTACCCCCTCCCCTAATTCTGTGCACCTTCAGCTGCTTGTCTGCTTAGAGCATAACTACATAAACAGTTAGTTTAACGTTTGGTATAATTAAAAGAGAGGAAACATTTAAGAGAAGGGAGAGAAAGTGACAGAGATTGGGAACTGTCTGAAGCCCTTCTGCCAGTAATAGAATGAAAGTTCCTTGCCAGCAGCAGAGGAGTTGGAAGAGGTTCTTCACAGGAGTTGCCCAATCCCAGTATTCAAACCAAAGATCTCATGTTGCGTGTCGAATCAACATTTGTGTGGTCATGCTCTGTAGAAGGGGTAAAAAAGTCTGATGTGGCCGACACTATTGTTTTGTTGTGTTTTCATATTGGTTACAAGGCAAGATTAACAACCAATATCAGAGTCACTGCTTTTAGGGTGAGAATGATGCTCCCTAAGAAGGACAGCAATTAATCTTTACAGTAACTGGAGTTTTTTGAGTGTCGTCTTTTAAACACAACCTACACTTTTTTTTCCCTTTATCTGCAGCGCTAAGGAAATAAGCTACCCTGTTAAATTTAACCGGGCCCTACCCAGATCCACTGACTTGCTTATTCTGCGGTTAGAATTGCAAGGATTAATTTCTCACAAAGAGTGGGCATTTTCTCCTTCAACATGCTGTGTTTCTTCTTCTTAGAGGAGGAGTTTTCCCTTCTCATTATCCAAATTACTCTCCTGAAAATGCAGTTTTATGTTGTATTAGTCTTGTAGCAGACTTGAAACAGAAAATACATACTGATTTTTTTTAGTGTACATTTTTTTCCCCACTTTGCTTTTCATCTCCAAGCCTATCAGCCTGCTACTTGCAAAGTAAAACCACTGCGAAGCACATGCAGAGTTCTGTTGATTTACTCTCATGTTGTATGAATGTTTTCTTGTGAAACTAAGGATATAAAATATGGAGGTTGCTATTTTAATCTACATAGATAATGATGAATTTATTATGATTAAAACTCATAATTTTATAATTTATATATTAAAATGTGTAGTCAAAAAGGCTAGTTTCTGTTGTTTCTTATAAAATATTACGGGATTCAGTATTCCAAGCAAGACTCATGAATATTTAATTCAAGGAGATTTGTAGCCCTGTAAAATGTAATAAGCTAGCCCTTAATGACAATTTTGTGTAACATACATTTGGCAACATGTAGAAAAAATCCTGCTGGCAATTCTGTGCATCATCTTTCATGCGTATCTGTTCAGCTCAAGGGGCTTTTTAGCTCTGGAATTAAAAAAAGAAATTAGACTATGTCTGAGACCAGCATGCTGCAATTTCTTAGTCTGTACTTGCACATTTCTCCTTATGTTCAGATTAGGTTAAAGCTCTAGCCCACTGTTTGCCTTTTGATGTAAGGGTTTGTCCTTTTTTTCAAGATTGGCATTCCTCAAGAGGTGTTTTGGAATATATTTTTTAATGTTTCTATTTAGTAGTTTTCATTAAAATCTTCCTGAGCTGTAAGGTGATTTGCTGAAATATTATTCCTGGTATACTGATTATCATCATAGCTTAAGAAAAATGTCAACAAAAGCAGTGTTATGACGAAGCCTTAAATTTACAGGTTGTACCTCCTGCAAATGTGGTCTCTAATACTGGTAAATTACCCTACTTCCAAATCAGGTTATTGTAGTGAGTCAGCCAAGAGCACTGCTGCTCAGTTCGTGGAGGTTCCTTTGTTACACTGGGGATGCTTCTGCTGTCAGACTTCAAGCACTGAATACTTCCTGCTGATCCAACCCAACTTTTATGAGATTTCTAGGTGCCTTTGATCACAAACTAACCATTCACAAAGAAATAAGTCCTCTGAGAGACTGACTTCCCTCTCTCTCTGGTGTAAATTCGAGTGACTACACTTGAGCTTGAGTTGGGACAGAGGTAGTAAAAATGAAAGGACAGAAGATGAAGAGAGGTTGGGGCTGTTGGGCTTTGAGAAATGAGAGAAGTTTTAGGCTGATATATACAAAGCTTTAAACGTGAAGAGACAATCAAGTTCATAAACCAAGTGATGCAATGAGGCAACTGCACTTAGGACTTTATGCAATGAAAATTAATGTTTCCTCTTGACATCACTGGTTTCATGCAACTAAGGCTTTTTATCACAGTAAAAGTGTGAAAGGAAGATTAAGAAGGAAGATGATCTCCCTAAGACTCTTTCAAAGATTTGTTCTATCATGGGGAGAGAGGAGAATAATAAGTATTGCTTTAGAAGACTAAAAGAAAAAAAAATAAAGGATCAGGGCCAGGAGTGCTTCTGTATTATCTTGGTTGTCCCAACAGTTTACTTTAGACTCATCCCTTTATCCATGTCAGCAATTTCTGTAACTGTGAATTAAGAGCTTATGTCTTACACAGCCTTCTGGAGATGAATTTGGATACAGTAATGTTAAACATACAATGGAAAGAGAATACTAACATTTAAAATTTGAAGTGTTATCAACTGTAGAATAGGTCTAAAAAAGGTTATTGTTTGTACACACAGAAAGCATCAGCTAAGCATTGTCACGGTATCTAGCAATACAGTTGTCCAAAAGTTTTTCTGTTGTTTTCTAAATTTCTGTTAGTGTCGACTGAAAATAATATAAATCAGCTAATAAATAAAATGGAATTAAAATTGTTCCTGCCTTTCACAGTCCACACTGTGGCTTGTCATTGCAAACATTGCAGTTCTGTTAGGTATATTAACACCTAATTAGATCTGAAAGAATAACAGAAAAAAGAAGTGTTAGTGGTCTCAAATGTTCTTATTTAAGGAGTGTGTGAATCTTTCAGGTATGTAGTAATATAATGACTTGAAAAAGAGTATATGAATCTGAAAATATAGACAGCATGGTATGATCTTGTATTTGTAAAGGAAGTGCCTAAGTACTACGTATATTCAGTGGGAAGGAGCAAGTGACAATGAGTCCTCTCCTAAATTAGGTATGTAAACATGTGAAGCTTCAGATACTCATCTTTCTCCATTCACCACATGGGAAACAGGTACCTTTTGGAGAGCAGCTTTATTAAGCACCTACAACTCCCATGTCTCTGTTGTGCCTATGTTAGACTGGATTTCACCCACAGTCTTCAATGATTATGGCCTTCTTAAAAATAATTAAAGGTAAACATTACCCTTGGGCTCAGTGCCAAGCTACCTGCTGTAGTTTTTAGCAATGATTATGTTGAAATCTTTAGGAAGAAAAGGGTTTGCTGATCACACGAGAGGAAGTGGCTGATTGTTTTGGGGGAAAGGGTGGATAGAAATGAAGGAAGATTGATTTCAGTTCATATTTCATAGGGTCTTTTGGAGATCAGGGTGAAACACTAATTTAGCCTAACTCTCATCAGCCTTTCTGGACAGTTGTTTTAAGCTATTTAGCTTCTTATCTCTGAATTTATTTATCTGTGTTTCTAGAGGGGTGGGGAATTAACAATGTATGGCTGCAGAAAAATTATGTAGATTTGGTCTTTTCCATTATATTAATTTCTGCTTAGGGCTGTTAGTGAGTTGTGAAGCTTAGTTTGAAAGAAAATTTCACCTGGAGAAGTAAGTACAATAGTATTCTGTAGTCACTGTGGTTAAATACTGAGACTGTCTCAGTTCAAGTTAGTTATCCAAAGTGAAATAAAGAGAATGAAATAAAGCAACAGAAGGCAAATTGAAGTATCTTGATTGTTCTTATTATTGCATTAATTTTTCCTGAAGACTTGCACAGCATGTATTTAATGAAGTTATAAATACTAGAAAGTGGAAAATAAGAAAATTACAAAATAATCAATTGCAATATAATCTAATATCTTAAGTATCATCCATGGACCATCACCAGTTCCTTTGACCACAGGGACTATAGTTCTGTTGTCAGGACATTTCTTTTGTCACAAAGGTAGGAAGGAGTATGTAGCTTTTCAACAGTTGCCTTAGTTTGCCAAAAGTAGAATTTAAAATCTAGGACAGACACAATTTAGTCCATTGTGGATCATGTATATATTAGCCAACAATTTGAAGCCGTTTACTTTTTTGGTTTTGCTTCAGACCAAATGTTAAGTGTTTCTAGTTCAAGATCATAATATTAAGTGAAAGGACACATACAAACAGAAGTGACCAAGAATAGGTTTCTGCTGCTTACAGTAATGTGCGGGGAGTGTGTGTGTGTGTGTGTTGGGTGGGCAGGAAAAAGCAATGAGTAATTTTGTGACTGCTACGTTCTGATTGCTATAAACATGGATTTTTGGCTGTGAACTGAACTTCATTTGTCAAATATTAATAGGATTAATATGTAAATGACATTAGTTATGAAGAAAATTTCCTCATATTTTTCTTCTTGCTTAATGGAATATTGTGAAAAGCTATTAGTATAGTTGTGAAACAAGATGTTTAATGAAGCCAGAGGTATAAAGCTAAATTAAAGTGCAAGAGCAGAAGACATTTAGCCTGATACTTACCAAAGAAGTCCAATATAAATCTTGCATTATCTTGAAGTTCAGAGGCACTTTTGGAAAAAACAAGTGAAAAAATCTATTAAAATATTAACAGATTAATTTCTGCATACAGGTTAACCTTCTAAACCTGATTTGCATTCAAATGTTAAAATCCTTAGTATAAAACATAGTCTAACACTATTTAAATGAGTGCATAGTAGTGGCATATTTTGCTTTTCAGTCTGCTATGGCAGTTAAGCTTAATATTTCAGAAGTCATTTTGATTATAACCTTTTTCTTTCTTACTTCATAACTTCAGGTCACATTTTCATAAGAGGCGAATTGTGGTACAGTAATATTTTCACAATAAAAACTACTTCTGGCTAACCAGTACTAGTGTATTAAAAAGTATCATTCCTACTTCGTCTGACTCTCTAAAGGAAAAATTTCTGGAATACACCAAAGTTACTGTGTTTTAGAACATGTGTTAATTTTACTTTTTCCTTATTTTGTTTTTTAAAGTGGAGGAATGGAAGAATTGACACAAATTTGCTTGATTACATGGAGTTAAAGCAGCATGGTGACTTCACTGTCAAGTAATGAGTTATTTAAAACTTTGTTATCAGGAGTTGGCTCTATCATTTGGACTTAATTGTGAATACAAAATTATTTGAGCTTAGCCAAGGAACCTGTCTTTTCCCTATCTTTTTGAGCCTCTAAAGTTATTGTCTATAGATCTGCTTTCTATGATGTGACAAGATTACACTGTATAATGTTTGGAATTCATTAACAATGTTATTTTCAAGCTGATCAAATATTTATTGAACATCAACGTGTCTCTGTATTCTGATCAAATTACTGAACCCGGCAAAAAGCTGATGTTTAGTCAGGACTGCAGCTCTTTGTTTGTTCAGGTGGTTTGAATCAGTAATTTAGAACTCTAAGCATCAAAATCAGCATTTATTATTTTATTTTCAGTTAAAAAGTTTTTTTTGAAAAGGAGGAATTTGCTTTTTTTGGTTGTCATCTTTTAGGTAGGGCATCATGGCCACCTGTCCATGGTTAAGACACAGGTTGTGCCGGGTGAGGGACTTGATACAAGGTGTGTAAACTGTTTGCATGAAGTTGGAAAACGTTTGGATCGTGTTTTGGAGTGGCACAAACTTTGCAGCCATTTTGTGTTCTTATGTATTTTCCATTCAATATTTAGATTTTTCTGTTTTCTCTCAACTATGAAAATGCCTTTCATAAATGACAGGTGTTTGGAAAGTACTGGTGTTTACCCAGGAGTTTCTCTTAGCCTGATCACTCTTAGGAGTACTTACAAACCACATCTCCCCATCTTTCCTCTATGAATATAGGGACAATTGACTAATTTATAAAAGACTGCCTGCTTTAATATGTCAAGAATTTATAGAGAAATTATGTCAAACATCTACAGGGAAAAAAAGCAGTACTGGGTACATTTGATTTGTTTTTCTAAAGAACAAAGGAAACCTAGTCATCTGAGACACTGAGTGCCACCGAAGAGATTTCATTAAAGCACCTTTTCTTAGTAGGATCTATACAGTCAAGTAAAATGCAATGTATCTTTCCCTTGCTGACCTGCATTTGTCAAAGTTTCATCTATTGCATTCATTGATAGAAGTTTCTTAGATGCCTCTGAATTCTTCAGACTCTCCAGACTTGATCAACCAATATTTATACCACAACTTTAGCATCTGATTGTTCTACTGCTGCCTTATAATCATTTTGTGCTGCTCCTAAATGCATATTTTAAGCGCCCAAGTATGTTTCTCAGCCTTCAGAAATAATGAGCGCTTAAACATTCAGTTCAATGGCAACTGCTTAATACAGTTTCGTAGGCTTGAAAGCCCTGCACATAAATAATCTTTCCTATGCAGTTAAAAACATAGGTTGGGTTTTTTTATAAAAGGCATTCTAGAAATCAACAAGTAAGTTGTCTCAACTGGGTTCATAGGTATCAAACATTCTGCTAGTACTGCAGAATTTCTCTAAACTATTTGTAGGAAAAACGCTTTCTCTTGGGAGCAGTCACAGTTATGTTTCTAATCAGAAATTGTTTGAAAAGTTCTCATCCTTAACAATCATGGTTAGCTCACATTAGTCCCATTAGCTCTTAAAAGGCTAAATAATGTTTTCTAAGCTGCAGAATTATGGTGTAGAACTTGATTTTAATGAAGCTGCATTTTTTTCTCTGTGATTCAGCTGTTTCTTTGTGAACCTGGTTTGGCATCTTTGGATTTACACAAGGGATGGCTGAGTGGTACTTTGCAAGCAGTACAATGGTTGTCCTAGGAAGGAGATGCTGGTCAAGGGCAGGATAGTATGATAGGGACAGTGATGGTTATTTCTAGCTACCTAAAGAGTGGAACCAGGTGAAAACTAGCGTGGTCAGTGTCTGTGGGGTGCCCAGGGACCCTTCATGTGCTCAGACCCTAATGAAAGACTTTCCAAGAGTTCACTTTCTGACTCTGAGGTATGTGGAATGTATTTGGCAAATCTTGACCTCTATAAAGATTTTGGTATGCGACAGATAATCAGTTTGGCCAGCTCTGATGTATTTTAAATAACAACCAAATATGATCGATTAATGCAAGACTAAACATATTTTTCTCTTACTGTCTGATAATATTTGGTCTTAGTATATAGTATTGTCCTGGTGTTTTTTCCATTTAGTCACTTTTTTGTGCATTAGTCTTCGCAATCACACACCCTGTTGTTTGAGCCTGGAGGCTTTTACTCTTGGACCTAATTCTCCTTCGTCACCTAGATAATCTTCAAAGTAGTTTTCTCTGCGCATATGATGGATAATCTCTGAAGCTGATTCACTGGTCATGAGTGACCACCACTAAATGCCAAAAATGCCATCGTGTACAACATAGATTGTCTTCACCTACAAGGACATGAGTTAGGGATGAATCTGCTACTGTCAAAGCAGTCTTCCCAAATAACGTTTGCCTCAAACTTCAGTAGGAAAAGCTGGACTTTCTGCTTCTCAGCCAAGGAGTGTTGTGGGCCCATGATCAAACTAGTATATCTCTTTCTTCCAGTTCTCAGTGTCATGCTCAATATACAGCAAGAACAACCATTAATCACATTTACCCATCAATGACCAAGACACTTCTGGTGCCACATTCCCTTTTGCTTAGCTTTTTACCAGGCAAAGAGAATACATGGGGAAGAATGGGGGTACTGCAGTGATGGTCTATGGGGAATATGGGGAGGATATAAATTGTCTGTATGGATGCTTTGGGGAACCAAAGGGAGTTGGAACTGAGAAGGGAAGCTGAAAGGACAGAATGCAGGATACTTTAAGAAGCTGAGTCACAGATTAACTGCTGGTGGCATAACTGATTTCCTGAAGTAGATTTTAGTGTCTTATGTTTGGGGATTTTTTTCTTTTTTTTGTGACAGATAAAGAAGTATGTTAGAGTGAAAGGTTTTAATGATAGGGTTTGGATTTTTTGTGTGTGTAGTGTTTATGGTCATGTTGTTACTATTTCTAATTTTTTCAGCAAATTTACCTATTTTCCCAAAGGATCAGTCATGTAGGCTAACTTGGATCATTTGGTCTTATGATGGTGCTTGAATACAGCCAATTGTGGGCAGTGTATCTAGGAGCAAGTATATAAAGTCCCAGCCAAAGGCGTGAATCTGAAAAGAATTACTTCAGCTAGTTGTCAACAACTTTCAGTGCAATGCAAAAGAATACAATGTACATCTACACTTTCTTTTGTATACTGCTGTATACATAAGCAGTGAAAAGAATATTGGAGTCGTAGGTTCAGTTCCGTTGCCTACTTTTCTAAAGGCTTTTGTGAAATTACACTGTGAAGATGTGTACATTAGCCAACTGGAAAATTACCCATCAATGAGACTCAGACTTAGTAATTTTATCTTACAAAAGGGAATTACACGGAGAGCTGAGCTTTGGTCTAAACTAAGGCATTAACAAGACTTGGTGTAGAAATAAGCATACATTTTTAAGCACAAGTGTAAGAAATGGCCATGGTAACTTGCATAGATATGTTGCGATTTCTTCATCACTTGGTATCTTTCATAAAGGTGTGCTGTAACTTGAATAGGAATTATAAACTTGATATAAACATTCATGTAGTTTGGATAGGAATTAAGAGCTTGATATAAACATTATTGTTTGAGTTTCTCCTGTGAGCCACAGAGCTGACTCACTGAGCACAGTAATGGTTTCCAGTCCTAAAAATCTATGAACATACAATTGAGTTGATAGTAGCCTTTCATCTTGTGGTTTCTTGATCCATTGATGTGACTTGTTCACATAATCTGTCAGCAGTGTTAGCAACTTCAGTTTCTTCAGCTCATCTGTGTCTGAGGTCTAGCCTGGAATGATTGATTATAATAAATCCATTTGGTTCTTTAAAATGATCCAGGGTCTGTAGTGCAAGAAAATAAAAACACATTTTGGGTAATCATTCTGTCTTTATGTTTACACAGCTGAATGCAATTAGATGGTGTAGGGCAGCAGCTGTCCTATGGATATTAAGAGGCCTCAGAATTAAGTAGACCTCTTCAGAGAAAACATTTAACCATTGTTTTGAGTGGGAAAGAGGAGCCGATTTGTTATTATAGGTTTGCAGTTGATAACTTTTTCCTTTCAAGTGAAAAGCTTTAGCATCATGTTGAATACAAAGTTGCTTGCAAACAGTTTAATTAAAACAGAGAAGAATACTGGTAATGGAAATGGATGACTTTTACAGCAGAACAAATACTTCTTTCTGTTTGTGAACCTTAAGCATTCTAGAATGTTTTTAAAATGGTCTTAGTGTCTTCATCCTGGTAAGTCAGTCTGTCTAAATATTAGAATATCATTTATGTAATGACAGAAGTTTCTTCTTGGTGTTAAAATATGAAATAGCAAGGTAACTTATTTGAAACTTAAAATTATTGAAGATGAAAATATATTTATTTCTTATTTTTCATGTTTGAGGATACTTAATTTGAATTAATTGCATTTTCAGTGTGTTAAATGCTAGTGACATTTGCAATGTGGCAAACTACGTTTGATGATTTAAAAGAACTCCAGTAGGTTCTCGGTAGCTGTCTTGGTTAGTGCCATCCACCTCCTGCCCCATCTGCCCTCACTCCCCAGTGGTATTCAACCTACCACGTCTCTTGGGCAAGCATGGTTATTCAAACAAATCTTCCCTGACCCTTCTGTGCACTTTGTTCAAACGTCTTTCTGAATTGGTGTGTGCCTGCAGCTGCCGGCTTAGCAGCCCTCTGGATACCTTGCAGGGCTAGGTCTGACCAGTTTACTGAGGGGAAACTATAGCTGGCAAGTAGCAGCACTGTGCCGTTCAGAAGAAAAGAGAGAGCTGGGTTATGTGCTGGCTTCCTGTCATTTGGAGGTGGAAGGACTGAGGGAGGATGTGGAGGAAGGGAAGTGCAAGGTGGCCTACGTTAGCTGCTGCTGCACTTCAGGAGGATGGTGTTTAGTAAGGGTCAGGGAGGTAGAGCAGGGTGATTAGGCTTTGTAGGATATTAAGGCACCCTTGTCAAGGAAATCTTCTCTTCCTCCTTTTGATGAGACATGAACTTCTCTTTTGGTCATCCTAGCACCTCTTCCTTTTCAGTCCGTAGGAGAAATGAACCATTTGTTATGTCTAGACTTGCAGCTGAAGTTACTCAGTCTTTCAGGTGGGTGTCTTCATGGTGAGTCAACAACACCCCACAGCCCAGACTGCCTGCCCAGAATGCAGTCCCAGAAACGAACCCTACTCTTCCTCCTACAAAATACTGAGCAGCAAAGTCTATCCCAGTGAAAGCAGCTGTTTGGAATGAAAATTTATCCTCATTATGGGCTGCTAACATCCCCATTTTCCAGGCCTTCAGCTTTCCATTGAACCACCAATTGAATGCAAATGCTGAGAAGACCGTGGCTTTAGGCAAAACCAAAACCTGCATAGGAGGAATATCTGCAACTATCAAGAAACCTGTCAGTAAAAGTTCGGATAACAGAACTTTATTCTCTGAGGCCCAGCCTTTCTCTTGACCTGTAGGGAGAGGAAAAAAGAGTTGCCACTCTATGGGCAACTGTGGAGGAAGGGGGCTACTAGACTTAGTACGTTTGGGTCAGGGCAGGGGACTGGGGTTCAACGTGACCAGCAACCCATCAGTTTGCTCTGCAGTGCTAAAATGGCCCATCAGAGTCTAACAAAAACCCTGCCTGTGGACCCACTTAAGCCTATGGAATTGAATATGAAGTTAGGAACCGCTGAGATTCCGCAGCCTAAGGGGGATGCCAGAAGATGTGCTTTCTGCTGTCTTCTGTAATGATTCTGCATCCCAAGGTTTTGGATGTGCACCTCTGAGTTCTAGGTTAATTCTTGTGCTCTTGCCTGAAGTTCAGGATCTTCATAATAGGGGTACATTTGCCATGCTACTTCTGACACATCTGTTGTCTCTGGCCTTAACCCTCTTGAGCTCAGGTGATACTGACTGATAGCGCTCTGGTACACTGCAGCACTCTTGAGGTTAGTAACCTCTTGATTCTACCAGTTATGCAGCTGCTGGAGAAGCTTTTGGTCCACTAGCACAGGTTGACAAGTACTAACTGGCCAAGCTCAATCTTTAGGCGTCTGAGGTGGTTGACACTGCTGTTGGGTGAAGCCCTGAGTGAAATGGGAGGCTGTGAAAAAGAGGAATGCTGAAAAGAAAGGAGCTGGGATTCTGCCAGGAGAGACTGTCCACAGAAGGTAGGGCATTTATAATACTACTACTGCTACTACTACTCATAATAGTAATAGTACAAAGATAGAAGAAAAGCTGGGTAGGTACTGAGTAGCTGGACTGTAAAAATTTGAGGGCTTGGGGTTCATAGCCAACCTGAAGGCACTGACAGCATTATTTCTTTAAAGTAGCATTTCAGGATGTTGCGGAATATCTTCACAGCTCAGGTTCATCTGTGCTGGGTGCTGGGAAGCATTGCGGTGGTACAGCCTTTGCCTTGGACTCTAGTGCCCATTTTGCGGGGTGAAGTGCGTTAGCTGTGTCCCTGGAGTGAAACGTCAAATTTGGTTTTACGTAAACGGAATCCAATTTGTGTGCACCAGAGCTGCCCAGCTATCTCAACTAACATGTATTAAGTAGGAACAGCCAGGGAATTTGCTTTGAAAGTACGTTACTTGTGCAAACTAAAATGCTGTCAATATGGCTACTAAAAGAACAAGCATTCAAAGAGAGATTACAGTTTATAGAATAAATTAGGTTGGAAGGGACTTCAGGTCATCTAGTCCAGTCCTTTAAAAGCTATTTGAGATAGTTTCTGAATTGTCATTGTATATTTCTGGTGTAGAGTTCTAATTTCTGTGGTTAGACTAGGCTGAAAGGTTTCAGACTGAAGCATGAACTTTGTATTTGAGATGGTATGGGACCTGGTATGTTTTAGAAGTAGTTATGTACATGCATAGTTGTCAGGGGGTGGTGGTGAAGATATCATTGCTATGAATGCTATATTTAAAATGCTAGGGAGTAGTTTGATCTCAGACAGATTGCTTCACATTTTGTTTTAGAATTAGAATGTAGAATAACTTCAGGCAGAACAGGTCTGCAGTATGCAGTGATTCATGTAAGGTGAAGTTTTCGTATACTTAACAAGCAGAATACTTGTTTGGCTCCAGCTCGTGTTTAAAGAAATTGATTTAGCACTTAGCATTCAAACTCAAGAACTTACTACTGCTGTATCGTGTGTATGGACATACCCATTACAAAAACTAATCTTCTTCTCAGGAATTATTAATGTCACCTTTGGTTGAATTCTCACTTTAAGCTAGACTTCTGTGAATTTCTGGTTTTGGTAACATGGTAACAGAAGTCTGAGAGGGCTGTGTAACTTGCTCTTAATGTGAGATTTGAGGTCTGATTGCTTATCTAAGCATTTGTAACTGTTTGGGAAAGATACCTGTAAACTACCTGTTACCTTTACCAGATGTTCGGTGTTAACAAATTGCTTTGAAGTGAGAAGGGTGCTGTTTGACAATGGTCAAAACTAAGTGTAATAGCCAAAAGTGTTTGTTTATTGCTATTGCTTTCTAGGTAAGATCTCTTTGACTAACTTAAAGTGTGGTGCAGATAATTTTTCCTCAGTTTTTTTATTAATAGGACAAAATTTTAGCTGAGGCTTGTTTCATGCTGTTGGTTCTAGAGGTAAAGATACGTAAGTCCATCTTAAAGAACAAATCCTCACCCACTCTTCTTCAAGCAAGCCAGCCAATTAATTTTATAATTAAACTTGAGTCAAAAACTGTGGATCCAGTAGTGCAATTACAGGTGTGCAGATCCATCATGACAAAACATTGTTCTTCATTACTGATCTTGGAATAGTTTTTCCTGTCTGTTGTGAAGTTGGTTTCTTACTGACTTTTAGGAGAGTGTAACTTCTCAGTCTTGAAAAAAGTGTTTGAAAAAATCATATAGTAGATCCTACATGGAAAATGCACATTGATGCCTAACCATATGAGTGCAGAAAATACAATGCCATTTAAAGAAACTGAGAGCAGGAGCAGGTGTCATGGAAGATCAGGAAAGTACGACCTGTAAGCTTGATGTCTGTACTGGACAAAGGAGTAGAAACTATAACAAGGAATACAGCAGTTGATACCTGGATAAACATGATACAGTTGGGGAAGATCTTATGCCTTTTTGAAAGGAAGGTTATGCCTCCCCAACAAAGGGATCAAAAGTCATCTGAGTAAGGATAGTATGGTATTCTCTGCTAACTCTTCCAGAAAGCCTCTGTCAAGGTTTCTAACAAAAAACTCTTGAAGAAACTAAAGGAGATGTGAGACTTAAAAGAAAAGGTTCTTGCACAGATAAGTACTAGGTTAAAAAGTAGGTGTCAAGGCCTGGGGTACTGTTTAGTCCTCACCAGGGAGAGGAGTCACCTGTACTGCACATAAGCAAGTTGGAAAGCTGGATGAACCATAAAGTGACATTTTCTTGCTGGATCAGCAAGTGTTGGTGCTAAATGTGGAGAATTATAGTAAGCCCTTACAAGACTGGGTGGCTGAGCAACAAAACAGCACATAAACTTCTATGTAGGTAACTGCAGAGTAATGTACATGGAGAAAAAATTTTTGTAACTGCATATGTAAAATGATAACCTCTATACGTATTTCCATGCGTATAGAAGCATATGAAATTGTAAGTAGCATGGAAGCAATGGGGTTTGATTGTTCAGCATCTCTTTTAATATGAATCCTGGGGAGCGCAAGTCTTTGAATCCAACAAAAGCTGGTTCAGAATAAACAAAAGATGTTTTTTCTTGCAGTGTAGTCAGGTTGTAGGTGAAACATTATGCTGCAGGCTTAAGCAGCTGGTAGAAGTTTACATGGTCTTACTGGGGAGCTAGATGAGCTCACGCAGGAGAAACTGAAAATAACTAAATACGTAGGAATCACATTTGAATCACATCCATGTCAGGAAGTTTCTGAGCTTGAAAATGGATAGTCTCTCAGAGAATAGCAGTAGAAAATATCACATATGATTGCCCTGTTTTTCACCTTCCCTGAGCACATGCTGTTGGCTGTTTAGTTAGAATCAGGATGCTAGAGCTCTAGTAAGGACATTCTTAGGTTGTTATATAGATCACATGCAGCTTTTCCTCAGGATTTCAGTGCCATGACTGAGAGAGATAAGAATTCATTTCCTAAAGGAGCGTCTAGCATTTTAAGAGTTTATGTTCCAGGCAGAAGTAAATAGAAATAAGAAAGAGTCTGCAAACCTGAAAGAAGCCTGTGGTCCTCCCTTAAAGGCTTTTGAATTTTCTCAGCTTGCTCAGAAGAAACCTTGATCTTTAGTTTTTAAGATGGGGTATGTTTCAATCCTATTATTTGTTCCTCCAGAAAGTAAGGCTCCTGTTTATGGCTGGAAGGAAATATTTAGTACTTGTGAATGCAGGAGCAGATGTTTTTTGATTGAGACTGGTATTTCTGTACAAAAGAGGAAATCTCCTCTGTCTTGAAGACTGTTAGCCTCGTTTTATGTCCTCTGTAAAGGAATGATATGTAAATGGATGACTTGGAGCCTTGTATTAAACTGGCTGAGATTGCTTTCTAAAGTCAGTCAGACTGGGTCTAGTCTTAATAGCTCATATGGTCACGCACACGTGACCTAGTGCTTAAAAAGACATTGATTACTTGAGTATATATTAATAAATCCATCATTGTAAACACTCCAGTAATCTTGCTCGGAAGATTATCACAAGTCAGTAAATTAGAAGCCATGCCACACAGAGGAAAATATGCCTCTTTTTTTATGTATGTATGATTGTTTTATTTATGTATGATAGACAAATGTCACTTTTATGGAATGTTTGAAGACCTCAGTCATGCTAAAAGACCGAAGACTAACCATTAAGATGTATCTTCTGTTCCATACAGCAAAATCCATACCTGTTCCAACAACTTCAGATACTCAGCTCTACCCTGTGTTCCTTCATACTTGCTGTAGCAGTTGTTTCATAAATTAAATTTTCACTGTCTGTGCAGAATTTATCACAAATCAAAGTGTTCCCCATAGTTCTCCTTTGAAGTAAGTAGTAAATACCTAGTAGTAGTAATGATCTCTGGCCAAATTAGAAACTGCAGATGAGAGAGCGCAACAAATGATGTCTTTGAAAACACTGTATTTTCTCCTATTACTCCTGGGACATATTTTATTAATAAAAGTTACATAGAATGTAATTCCATATTCTTTCTATATCAGCTATAAGTACAAGAAAATGGCAAGAAAAGTTAACTGAAAAAGAAATTCCAGTGCCATCTACCTTTATTGTAATTCTCACTTTCAATGCATACAACCAGTTGAATATGTACTAAAATAATAAGTACTTTCTGTAAAATGGAATGTAATTACTTCAAAATATATTTAAATACATTATCTGTGGATAAAAAATTTTATATAAAATGATGATCTGAAAAGCTTAAATGCTTTACTGAACGTCATAGTTTGTATATTCTGCTTTATCTATTTAATATCAGATAGTATGTATGGCATGAGTCCTTAAATGTTTTTGACAACATATGGCACAATAGCAGATTTTTAGTAGAGGAAAGAACTAAGAAGCAAGATAAACTTCTTTACTATAAGAATTTAAAGATGAGATCATTAGAAAGTTAAGGTATTTCTGGTGAATGGAAAAGACCCAGAGAAATCAGGGAGGGAATAGCAGGATGGTGGCAACTAAAGGAGTATTTCTTCACTGCTGAAAGATTTTCTGTGTTTTGTAAATTGCTTAAACAATACCTTCCTAAATCCCATTTGTAAAGGTGTACAGGCAACCAGCTTTTTTCAACTACCTGCTGCTGTTACAGCATGGAAATGATATGAAGGGGAAATAGGATGGGAAGAGAAGAAAGAAACATAGTCTCATAGCTTTGCTGTCATGCTGTATATTACTAGTTTTCTGATTGAAGTGAAATGAGGGTGTTTGATTTGGTTTGGCAAGAGTTCCAGATATGAGCTACCTTTTTAAGAAAGTTGCTTTCCAAGGGACAATTTTCAACTAGAAGATGTCTGGGAAGGAATAAAGTAAAAGATGTGGAAGGGGACCAGGCATAGTAAGATGTGTCAGAAGCAGCTCCTGTATGTTGTTCTAAGGACAAGGATAAATCATTTAAATTTTATTCGTATGTTGAGGAGAAGATTGTAGAGAAATTCAGTGCAAAGCTGTGCATGATTAGAAAAGTGATTTGGGCAGGTGATTAATGCTGATGTCTGGGACGGCCAGAACTGAACACCTGAAGCCGTCGCTTTTGAACAATCTAAGAGCCATGATCAAAAAATAAGAGATAATATTCTCTAGCCAGCCATGTTCAAATTCCAGAAGAAGCTTTTAGTTGATTATTTTCCTCATGTATAGCAGAATTATGGCTAAAAATGTTTGGAACTACTTTGGGTTTTGAATTAGGTAAAGCTTGCCTTTACTTACTGTCTAGCAAAAGTCAGACACCATCTTTTCATCAAGAAATGATAAGCCAAGATATACTGCATTTTTTGGGGAAAGAATAACTTTCCATTCTTAGATCAGAAAACAGAAATTTCTTCATCTGCTTTTGTCACTTTAGATCTAGAACTTTTAGATTTATCATCAGTAGATCTTGTGTCTTGCAAATATTTAGCACAGCATGGGTGCAATGTGATGCTAGTGACCACTGTGTTACCAAAAGACCCTGGACATTCTTACGTTTTTTTTAGGTAAAATTGCATAAATTTTCTCATTGTGGATTAATAAATACCTATCAACTAGAAATTCTCATTCTGTGCATCTCCATATTATACTTTCACTTTTGCCTTATTCATGTTAATACTGATTTTCTCCATTGCCAAGAAAGGTATTGTAGTAACGAGAGGCTTAGCAGGTTGGCTGTACTATTAGCTGAGGATGAACAAGGTGGCAGGTTAGTAAACTGAAGCAGATGATAGAAGAGACCATGAGAAACCAAAGCTCTAATTTAAGAGAAAATTGCTGTTTGCAACTTTTGGTTCAAGTATGTACCCTTTCTCTTAAGCAACAGATGTTCCCTTATTTATATTCCTGTATGTCATGGTGTTCTTTAATCTTTACATAACATAAATTCCTTTGGTATGAAAGAACATGCTTCTGATGGGCCTTTCTGATAGTTGGCAATATGGTGATTGCTGGCTTTTTCGTGTTGTGTCAGCCAACAGCATGGATAATAAAAATACCGTTCATAAAATTATTCAGAAATGTTGAGATTATTTTAAATGTATCTTTTATGTATGTCCTGTCAGTATTTTCAATTGTTTCTGTGCTCTCTTATTTTTTTTCTTGAAATTTTCCATTAGCCAGAGAGAGATAATGAAGTATGTTAATTTTTATTTTCATTCTCAGCTTTTTATTATATGCAATGGCTTGTCTACAATGCTAAGTAGTTTTAAAAGGGAGCAGCAAATAAAGTAGTGAAGCACGACTACCTCTGTGGTAATGGAATTCATTGTTTCAGTCACTAAGTATTGTAATTCATTAGAGACAGCTAATATAGTCTGAAATGCTGAATTGTTACTTTTAAAACCAGTAAAAACCAATAAGCATAATTAAACTGCTTTTCAATTTCCTACAGAAATACAAGCCTGGTCGATGTGATGATATTTTAAAATGGAAGCCACCCAGCCTGAACTCTGTTGATTTTCGTCTAAAGATAACAAGAATTGGTGGAGAAGGGTATGTAACCTCTTCCCTTTTTAAATGTATAGCACTCATGTGAATGTCCCTTAACAGTTAATCTCTCCTCTGATATTTCTGGACACTTCCTGGGGCTAAGCCTTTCTATATTCTGTAGAATTTGTTGACTGAAACTATAAGCAACTGTTGTAATCAGTGTCGTACTGAAAACAATGGCAGATGTTTATAACATAAATTTACTCATTCTTAAATTAAGTTTCAATTAAGTTTCATAAAATCTCTTTAAAAAGCTCTGTTTGGATTTGGCACTACCCCTTATGTTTTTAGAAAGTGGGCAGGCTGTACTAGCTTAAGTTCTTATATAAAATGACTATTTTCCATTGGTTTTCTGCAAAGTAGTAACAACCTATGTTTTCTTCCATTTTAGAATTCTGCAAAATGACAAACAACTCTTGTTTTCCTAGAGAAAAACAAAACTTGACATTTTTACTCAATAGGTGTTCTCGGTATTGTTAAAACCATTAAAAGCTTAATCAAAACCAGTGAGTTCTAATGGCAGAAGATATGTAAATCTTTACATTGCATCAGTTCTATGTACTGTTTGCCTAGTTAAGTCACTGCGCATATTAAATAGGGACAAGTTCCATGTTCAGTTGCTCATATTGTGGAAATAATTAACTGAATTAGTCTGTAAATAGTGTAATACCTAAATATGTTAATATTTATGTTCATCTCACATAAGAAAAAAATAATCCTAGAAATCTGACATTTGATAAATAAAGTACAGTTCTTCCAGATAAGTTTTACTTCATCTTGCATGTCAGTTGACAGCTATTAGTAACGTAAGTGCATTCATCCAACAAAAGAAAAGTTAATGAAGTACTGGGTGGAAAATAATAATTTGCCATTGTTGGGAGAGAGATATTTATGTTAAGTAATGACCTATGAAACAGTAGCTTCTGCCCAGTTAAACACAATGAATGAATGAAATACTCCAGATTTAACTGCTTCAGTTGTTAATTTGAGTATCCAATTTATCGCTTGGTAAAATCTGAAGTCATTTGAGGAAACATCAGAATTATACTGATTTTTGAAGTTGTTGACTAGATTTATAAAAGAAGCATCTTTAATTTTAGACTGTAAAAAGGCAGTTCCTGAGTTCTGAGCACTACCATAAATAAATGGTTGATTTGTGATACAACTAAAAATTCTGTTTTGATGAACTGAAAATCTTGCTACTGGCAATTCTAACATAACGACGTTAGGCTTCCTGCCTCCCCCCACCCCAGCTGAGACTAAAAGTAAGCATTGATACTGCTTTCAATCTTTTAGGTAAAAATTTTCTTCTTAAGTAATTAAAAAAGAAATCTGGCATGCATTTGACAGCTGAGTAATACAGATGTGATTAAAGTACTGTTGTAGAATTTGTGTGTTGTTTTGGTACAGTTAAGCAATAATATTTACGGAAATAGAAGGTATGCCTTTGTATTGATCTCCTACTGACAAATGAGGACCCAAAGTCAAAGTATTGATCTCAAATACCTGACAGCTTGAAACAATGAGAACAAGGATTGTCTGTAATTTCCAAGTCCTCTGTTCTGATTTACAGGCTTATCTTTAAATCTTGAATTGTAGACATATCTAAACCTATGTTACAAGTGTGTGTGATCTTATCACAGTTTACAGCCTAGCTAGTAGTGATACAGGATGAATGTGTATTGCAAAACTCCAACCATGCAGCCCTTGTATTTATAGTTCCCTGTTCACTTAAATAGTAAAAAAAGCATATAGGGGCATTATTTATTCAGTAGCATAAGATTAGAGCACTGTCAGCTGTTGGACCTGTCTTTTGGATAGCAAATGTAATTGAGAACCTGAACAACTGTAAACAATCTTGTGCATTTTTTGTATGAATAAAGGAGTTACCTCTAGGGAGTTTGTCAGATTTTAGTCAGTATGATTATTTTCCATTTACCTAAAATTCCCCTGTGTTTTCCGTTGTGTATTTCCATCCATAAATCAGTCTGCGGTAGTAATGTTAACTGCAAAATAGCTGTGTTTCACCCCAGATGTAGTTCGGTTACGGATGAATGACCAATTGTTTTTATCTAGGGTTCAGTTATTTCAGTATTGATATTGGAGGGAGTTTTGCCATTGAATTAAAAAGAAGGATTGGGATTATAATCAATGAACTACTTTTAGAATAAGCTTCCCTATAAAGATGAAGGCTGCGTAACAAAGAATAAACATAAAGAAGAAAGATACTATTGCATCGCAAAGAAAGGCAGGGTTTCTGTAACCTCAGTGACCTAATCCTGACGCTCCTGTGCAGTGCACATATTTGAAAGAAATTGCATTATTGCACCTTAGTGAGTTACAGCTTATCAGCTGAGCCATGGTAGTTGTCCCCTGTGTTTTGTTATAGTCCAGCCTGTCTAAGCATCAGGATGATGCTTAGGTTAACTCTTTTCATGTTGTGTTTGCAAGAATTCCAGTTTATGCTCTCTCTCAATTTCCTCTCATGACATCAGTATAGTTAATTCTATTTAAAAAAAATAAAAACAAACAAACCGCCAAAACAACAACATATTAAATCAGCTAAACAAGAGAGTACCTTGTCATTTCTCTCTAGTGAAACACAGCAGTTGAACTGAAAAGCCTTCACGTTACATGTGCTTTAAAAAGGTAGACCCACTTCCCAGCACTTCTCTATCATTTCAGGTTTACTAAGATAATGGTCTCACATCAGCAAGGTGAAGTGAAGCCCTTTGATCTTATAATAGTATCTTGTATTTTTCCTAAATTGTGATGATACTCATAGAAAATAAAATAACAGGGACTTAAGCACATCAACTGCATTTCCAAATGACCTACAAGTTAAATGACCTTATCAGAAGAGACTGTGAAGGGTGTTTAATTGTTGTGTGCAGTATCCCAGTTACAGTACAGAGAAGACTGTTTTTAAACAGTAGAGATGCTTTTTCCCCAAATGTCTGACTCTAAGAATATTTCTTAAAAAAATAAAACCCCCAAACCAACTCTGTGCCTTACTTAAATGTCACAAATATCAGCTGAAAATGTCTACATAGTGCCAGAACTGTGGTAGCTTCCCAAACCAGAATTTCTTAAATGTCCATGCTTCCTTTTACATTTTTTTAATTAGCCTATGCAAGTCCCTTAAATTTATATGAATCAGATGTTCTAAAATCAAATTACAAGCAAGATTTTGGTTTTATTGGCTTTGAATGAATATTTTACTGGGTGAATTTGATACTATTTCAAATCACGGAATAATACAAATTTTAAGTAGAACCTTGAAGTATTGGAAAGCATAATTTTACTTGTTTTCTAAGAGAGAAATGGTAATAAAGGCTTGTTTCTTTAAAAAAAGTAATCTGAAGTAGACACGAACTCTTTGTTAGTTGCAGGTCTATATTGTTTTTTTATTATATTCATGATTAAGTAGAACACCGGGGGAGAAAAAAAACAGTGTGTAGGCAAAGTTCTGATTAGCTTGGGCATTGTCAAGTGATAGAGTGCATTACATTTGAGGATGGTGGGGTCATCAAATCTTGACAGCAGGGGCTTAAAATCTTGGATACATTGGTAATTACAAATCAACAATGAAATACAGATACTGTGACTACATGCACGTGACTGTTTTCCTTTTGTTAGATGTGATGTTGTCCTTTTTGTTCTGTAAATTAGAAGGAGCTTTGAGGGCGGGTGGGAAGCTGCAGCTGGTTCAAAATAACTGTGATGTTCTTGATTTGCTTTCATATAGCTATGTTGTCTGCCACAGGGTGACTATCCTTTTTATAAGCTAGTCTTCCTCACCCTTCCACTTTGAAAAAAACAGTTGGTAACTGGCTGAAAAACTCACAGAAGTTAATTGAATCAGCTAAGATCTGCAGAACTGACATGATAGTTTGTTTGGCCCATGTTTTGTTGCTCCATCCTCTCTTTCCATTCCCCCTTTTATGTGATTCATAAATTGTCAATTTGGGCTGTGAGCTCTTTGCCTTTTCACCTGTTTGCAGAACGTCCGTTATCAAAGAGCACAAACTTGTTCATATGTGTGCCATCCATCACAGAAAGGGAGCTTTACAAATAGTACCCTGGGCATAAAAAAAAATAATCCCACATTCCTCTAGCCTCCAAAGATCAAAGTCAAGATTGGGGCTGCATTGCTGTTGGGTACAGTGGAGTTATGAGGCTGAATGCAGATGATGTCACACAGCAATTATGGAACAAATAAGGACAAGATGTTGCAAATAGATGCAAAGATGCACAGTGCTGGGATGACAGCAGGAAGAGTGCAGGTTTGAATATATTAACTGCATTTGTGGCTAGACTGTTGTTAGAGGAAGCGTGTGCTTCAAAGTTGCTTACTTTTTATGGAATTGTAAGAGTTGCAAATGCAAGTAAAGGAGTAATTTGTTTAGCTAGTACCAACAGGCATTCAGCTGTTACAAGAATAGGTCTTACTACTAGTTCTGAAGAAATGTAGGGGCAGGGTTGTGCAAACTGATCAAGATAATATGTTATGTGCGGAAAGAACGGTGTGGTGGCACAGGAAGGGGAAGCGCAATTGCTACTATGGTAGAAATATGCATGCACAACTGCCACCATTGGCATTGTGATGGAAGCTAGTAGACATTTTATGTAGGTACTGTGCAGTAAGTATTTATGCTGTATTGCTTCTATGAGGATATTTAAAATCTTTCTGTAATCCTTCAGTTTTTAAGAACTATTTTCAAAGTAAGGTTTTGAATCTAACCTCCATTTATACTCTGGTACACTGAACATAATGTTGTACCTTCCACAACTAATACTCAGGATGCTCTTGGAATTTCTAATGTTGGATTTCAAAAACGAACTCAGTCTCATCTTTTTATATGTTCAAGTGGCAGCCTTGGGCAATCTCCATCTGTCAGATAATTATTCTACTTTAGCTACTCATTTTAAAAGCTTTGCCTCATATCATCCTAAAATTATCTATATGCTTGCAAAATGGAATGTAGCCTAGTATGTTTTATACACCCTGTTCCTTTTTCTTGAACTAGCTGCCATCTTAAAGTAGTCTTTCCCATTGCTCATGACAGCTATCATCATGATTATCCACTCTGTTAAAGATCCGTTTCTATCTCTGAGATCAAGAAAAGCTCCCAAATATCACATGCCTCTAAAATTTTCTTCTCTCCCATGCATTTCTCTACCATATTTTACATTTGGATGGATACATTATTCCTATTTGGCCATGTAGCTCAGCTTTCTTACTACTTTTGAGTATGGAAGTTGAGGGCTGATGCCATCCCCAGCTAAACAACTATAAGGTGGTTGAATCTGGGAGAGGGGTGGGAGAAGCAGGCAGTGAAGAAATGATCTTGGGTTTCAAGATGGCTGGCTTTGGCGTTTTCAAGGACGGGTAGGTAGTATCCCATGGCAGGTTCCCTAAAGTGCAGAGAGGCCCAGGAGAGCTGGTTGATATTCAAGGATAGCCTCCTCAAAACGCACAAGGACATACTTTTCCCATGTGCAGGAAGACAGACAGGTGTGGCTGACAGCTGGCATGCTTGAATGGGGAATTCCTGAGTCAACTGGTGCAAACAAGGAAGTGTAAGGAATATGTAAACCGTGACAGGGCTCTGTGAAGAGCATAAAAACAGTGTTTGGGGGTGGAGGGAAGTAATTAGGAAAGCCAAAACCTGGCTGGAGTTGAAAGTGAGTCAAGGACTTCTATAGGTACCTTGGTAATGAGAGGAAGACCAAGGAAAGTGGTGCGCTGCTGATGCAGCACTAGATGTAGTGACAGAAGGTACAAGAAGGGCTGAGGGTACACACTGCTGCCTTTGCTTTGGTCTTGACTGGCAAGGTCTGCTCTTGGACCTCTGAGTCCCTGAACCTCATGGCAGGGTCCAGGGAAATGAATTAGTGCCACCAGGTGAGGAGGTTCAAGTGAGGGACTACTTAAGCAAACCGGACCTCAGGGTACTGGAGGGCAAAGCTTTGAAACTGGGGCAACAGTTAGCCCTTGTGGCAAAGATGGCCAGCTGATAACTGAGCTGCAGGTAGGGCAGATGATTCTTTGTCTCTGTTCAGCATTTGTGAGACTGCATGTGGAGTACTGTCTAGCTTTGGGCTCCCCAGTACGAAAAAGATTTTGAGGTACTGGAGCAAGTACAGTGGAGGGCCACCCAAGACAGTGAGGGGATTGGAGAACATGGAGAACATGACATACAAAGAGGGGCTGAGAGAACTGGGTTTACTCTGATCAAAAAAGAGAAGGCTGCATAATACTTTAGGGCTGTTTACTACTCCCTAACAGCAAGTCATGGAGAAGATGGAGCCAGGCTGCTCAGAGATGCATGTTGAGAGAATGAAAAGCAGGGGACACAAGTTGTAGGGTCTCCATCTTTGGAGGTATTCAGAATGAACTGGGTATGGCTGTGAGCAACCTCATGTATCTTGGAAGCTGACCCTGTCCTGAGCATGAGGCAGATGACATGTAAAGGTCCTTTTCAATCAGAGTTATTTTGAGATTGTCTGCAGATCAGATGTTAAATATTTTGCAAATAATATGCAATTGGTAGACATCTAACTCCTAAATATTTTAAAGCATTTTTG
The DNA here is from genome assembly GCA_035590275.1 of Ibycter americanus. NCBI lineage: Eukaryota > Metazoa > Chordata > Aves > Falconiformes > Falconidae > Ibycter > Ibycter americanus. The sequence continues at coordinate 5,189,597 of JAVJGI010000062.1, forward strand.
TTTTTAATTCTTCATGCTTTCTTTACTGTAAATAGAGACTTTTTTAGAATACTTGCTGTACCTATATTTAATTTAGAAATTGTGGGATTGTTCTTTTGGAGACAAGTTTTGGCTTGCGAAGTAAGATAACACGCATTTTTTATAAAGAGGAATTTAACATTGTTTTCTGTTATATGCTGTAAAGGTTTGCCAGATACATAATATGAAAACTGCCTAATTTAAATAAGGAAAATGTCTATCTTCATTTTGCTATAGCTTGAACAATATGTATGCTGCTCTCAGACTTACTGAAACTCAGTTGTGAGCATACTTTTCTTTTACACCAGCATAAGTTAATTTTTTAAATTATAGGAGTTATTAGAGAATATTCTTGAACATCCTGTTCAAAGTGCTTTTAATGGATTTTAGAAATTGGTATGAGCTTCTTTGAAATGTATTTTTGCGTGTAGTAACTATTTGGTCTCCTTTGGACAAGGAGTAGTTTCTAGATTTTGTGAGTGTGCCATAAATGATACCTTAACTCAGAATATTTTTTCCTCCATTAATTGCCTACAGTATGAATCAATAGTCAGTTGTTTGGGGTTTTTTTTTAGTTTGTTGCTTAGTGAGATTTTATTGTGTATTTTCTTGAGTTTACAGATCGGTACATTTAAAACCATGTCTGGAAAAGAGCATTAGTATAGAATTATTACTGATCTGAAGCCTTAAGTATTTTTCATGGTGTTTGGATTTAAAGAAACATGTATTTAGGAAAAAAACCTGAGCTCAGATGACTTCCTTGCATGCTGTGCTGTATTTCAAAGAATAATAAAGCAAACTAAGAGGGGAAAAAATTATCACCATGGTAGAGTAGAACAAACAGGCTGGACAGATATTGTTTGTGATACTGTGCATGTTTTGTACTCTTCACTGGTCTTACTCTGAACATTTTATTATTTAATTTTCTGATAATACCAAACTCACAAATCATAAAAGAACAGGTACAAATACTAAAGAGTGAGTATATTAAAGATAAGTATAACTCATGACAGTCGTAACTCCAAGGGTGCCATAGTTTGCTGTGATAGTGTCAGAATTTTTTGAAAGTGGTTTAGGAATTAGAAGCCCAGTTTTTTTGTCTTCCTGAATTCACAAGTACTTTGACATCAGCAAAACATGTCAATAAAATAAATGACCCTAATGTGAGTTGTTTGCATTTCAGCCATGACAGTGTTATCAATATGGTATATATGCAGCTGTGAGCTTCTAAAACACTGGGAGATCATCAGCAGTTTCATCTTCCCTGTGTGATAGTGAAGAGAAAGTTTTGGTACATGCACTTGTCTTAAAACCTCAGACACGTTAGAAAAGAAACCTACATAAATATTTTTTAGAATAATCATCTGCTATCTCTGATTTTGTAGAGATTCAAGTTGTGATGATTGATTTTAAGAAATATCTATGATGAATTTTTTTAAAATTAGCATTTTAAGGGGCATCCTGAGGAAATATATTTGAATTTTAATATCTGTTACTTTAATGATTTAGGATCTGCCATAGGCTTGGTAATTCACACTTGTCGTCTTTTTGGCTAACGGCCAGCTTGTAGCTTTTTTTCTGGGAAAAGATGCTTACCCTATTGTAGAAACACACTAAAATCAGTGAGGTTGTCAGTGCATGTATCTGTCTGTGGGGGACCAGTTGGAATAACCAAGGCCTGATGAGTCAATGGTAACACAGAATCCATGTTGGTACTTACCTAAGTGATAGGGAAAAGTATATTAACTACTGCGTGTGGAGCTTGTGTGCGTACTGCACTCTGACAGGGAATATCTAGTGCTTTGTAAAAAGCCATTAATAGTTTACGGTAGAGGTTTGGTTCCATCTGACAGCAGGCGTAAGCATGTTATCCTACTAGGGGATCTTAAAATGGCCAAAATTCCTTATTTTCGTACACTTCTTGTTTGCTTGCTTTTTACAAAGGAGCCTTGATGACAGTGAGTGTGAAGTACAAACATGGTTTTGTACTGAATTCTATTCTGAAATCAACTTCAAGTCTTTTAAACACAAGGAAGATGTGTTCATTTACAGGATCTACTTCATTTTTAGCATTATTATATATGTGAGAAATAAGTGTTTATTTTAACTTTGAAACCCAGTTTTCCAAGGTTGTAAACTGCTTCAGCTTCATATGAAATGAATCAGATATTTTTATTTATAAATGTATATACCTAAATGCATATGTATGTGTGTATACACATACAGGTGACAGCTTCTGCTTTATGTTGTAAAATTAAAAACACAAACAAAAATGTAAAAGAATTCCCTTGGCTGTTATGAATCAAAACAAGACTCTTCTTTTCCTCCTCATGTTTACATGTGGGAATCCTGTCCTCCTTTTGTCATACTTCTTAATTTTGAAGATTATCCATTTTATTAAATCAGACTTTGCTATTTCCGATTTTTAGCTCTTTTCATGTAAGTATATTTCTTAACTGGACATTCCTGACTTCTCCTTTTTGTTATTTTTCTTGCTCAAGCATTATGGTTTTCAATGCCTTGGTTTCATGGTTTTAAGCCAGGTAGCTAACTGGTTCTACATCTGTACTCCACCAACCAATGTTCCGCTGTTGGCTTATGAATGGTAGAAAAGTTGTGTATGACTAATAGAGAAGAAATGCCAGCATGTTGCTCTGCTTTGTATGTATAAGCTGAATACTTTTTTGTTTACCTAACTTTACAGTTAGGTAAAATTTATATGTGTGTAAATACCAAATATTGGGGAGTTTAGAGACAATGCTAATGTTCTTGAAAGATTAAAAGCATCATTATTCATATGCTAGTCATCCTATCTGTTGTCAGACCTCCCGATCTCTGAGACATATGACAGTAAGAAGTTTTATGTTACACAGTTTTAATGAGGTTGCTCTTATATTCTCCCCAAAAGCAGTGCATATATCATCATCGGTTTTCAGGATGGGGGGAAAATGAATTCCGAAGTGAAGAGAAAACTCACTCAGGGCAGCATGGTGTGTTAATAAGAAAAGGGCAGTCCTCAGCTGTACCCAGCAGATGGCATTTTTCCCCCTTATAACAACTAAATATTTTCAAAGCTATAATCTTTGGCTATTTTCATACTTCAAAATAAAGCCTTTTTCCACAAAGTATTAAAAGATTGCACTGTGAGCAAATATTTGTCAGTGGATTATAAATGATATATAATGTGTATATCTCTAATTACATGATAGAGAAGATTGGAATGAGGAGAACGAAACAGGATAGTGAACTGAGTTATTTTACTTTTTCCCCCTCAAGTCTTCATATCAAAACCATCATCTCTCACAGATGTTCGTAAAAGCACTTCACCCTTCTGGTGAATGTTAAAGCATGAAATCTCAAGTGCTCAAGTTTTTAATCTTTTTACTCAGGAGTACAAAATTCTGCTTGAAAGTGGATATTCAGTGGTAGGAGATCACTGATTCTGGGCGTAGAGCAGGATAGATGGACTCAGAAGTGAATTGGATATCTCCTAATGAAGGCTCTGAACTATTCTTACCCCTCCAGAAGGGAAAATTTGTTATGGGCATGGTTAACCCTTCTCTACTAATGTATTAGTAACATTTCTGACTTCTTACTTTGTGATGATAATAATCTGTACACAGTTCTGATTCAGGACTTACTGTTGTTCGTTCTGCTTTCATTCAAGAAGAGAAGCAGAAATGACTCTCAAGCCTCACTGAGCAAGATGTTTGTGCTTAGTTTCTGCACCATACTCAGTTTGATTAAAAAAATCACACATTACTTATGTGTTAAGAAAATTGTATTTTGAAAGATGAATTGCGTATCATGATAAGTTAGAATAATGTTTCAGCTTTGGAATAGATAATGGTATGGCATGCAAATGCTTTCTTCCAGCTGACATAGGTCATAAATGCAGCTTGTTTTAACAGCAGCAGTATTAAGCTTCAGTTATTTGAATTATGTCACTAAAACTAGATAATCAAAACTGGTCTTTTTCCTCTTTCACTCAGCCTTATAATAGGATATGATGAATGGTTTCTGCAAAAACAATGGCAATTTCTCTGTTGTTTACCTTACCTCTCTTACATGAAAAATAACAGGAAGCTATTTTAAAACTTACATTTTTTTACATGTATTTTATGCCTGTCGTTTCTTTGTAATATTCAGAGACATGCACAATGGAGGAATTTTCCAAGTGTCTTCTGAAGATGATATCCTGCTTTTTTGGGAGATAAAATTAAGATTCTTTGATGTTATTTGGCTGGCAAATTGTTGTGGTGTGATAGACCCTGTATTGGCAAAACGCACACCTATATTCGATCTGTGGCAAGAGGAGTGTCCAGTGTTTACACTTACAAAACACTTTCATTTGAGTAAAAATAAATGCGTCCCATGCATTTAAAGCATGGCATTGCCTGTACCAATTACTTAAAAACATACATTATTGACAAGTTTACTAGACAAGCCTGAGGAAGAAGAATGAACCCTAGCTAGTGCAGAAAAGAACTAATACTGAAATTATATAGCATTGTCTGTTCTTTTGCTTTCCATTGTATAGACTGAAGATCATTCATTTTCCAAAGGATTTTATATAGCATTTGGTCCAAATTTTTGTGTTTATTGCTAAAAGCTGTGTTACAAAATGGATGATTCTTTTTACATGAAACTCGCATACAGAAAGATTTTAAACAACCCAGAAATCCAGGGCATAAAGATACTATAAATGTAGACTTTGCAGAGTCATTTGTCTGTTGCAGTTTTTTACCATGTGAATATTTAAACAGTGCAATCTAGTTATGTACTGTTGTTTAATGCAGAAGATATACCTCTATTATTGCTCAATCTAAATTATTCCTTTGATTCACTAAATTTGAATTTGTATGAATTTCTTGCAAGACATAAAGTGCGTAATTTTTCTGACAGAAAAACAGAGATTGATATGACAAAAGGGCAAGAATGTGGTAATAATTTAAAGTTAATTCTTCCGATGTAATAGCTCCAGGATCATAAACAGTTTTTAAAACTTAAAATTAACTTTTTTTTTTTTTTTTTTTTTTAAAAAAAAGGGTTTCTGAAGCTCTAAAACAGCAACTCTGTGAACAGAGAAGTTGCTGGGTTTGTTTGGATTTTTTGACAAAGCCTGTTCCTGAAGTTTAGTTACCAAAGGGACCTGCGAAGACAGAAATACAGAAGTTACGGAATGCTATTAGCAGTGAGAAGGGATGAGTTGAGGCTAGAAGTGGGGTGGAGGAAATTTTAATTCTAGAGAGCTTCTTTCTCTGCCCTTGTTTCAGATAATCTGTTACTTATTTACTGGTAGCTGCGGCAGCTTTCTACTCAAGATTGCTGTACTTAAATAGAACCAACAACAAAAACATTACCCCACCACCCCCGAACTCTGAGGGTCTGCAGATAGCAACCAGTCTCCTATATAAGGAAAGACCACTGATAAGCTTAGACGAAAGTAGTTTTTATTAAAAACTGAGGAATGGGGAAAGGATAATGTATAGTGAGGATGATAACCATTTTTTCAACTGCAGTGAAAACAGACTAGCTTGGATCTACACAACTGGCTGGGATATTGGGACAATTGCAGAAAATCTGTTTGTGCCATGTGTACAAGCTTGAGCAAGTTGGGTAAGAAATAATTCTGCAACTCTCACAAGCTTCAATATAAGATTGCACTCTCTTTCCTCACTCAGGCTTCTTTAGCCTGGGTCTCTTCACAAGTTAATAAACAAGAATTCTCTAGCTTGTCTAAAAAGCCCTTCTTCCTGCATTCTGGTCCTAAGGAAAGTAATTTTTTCCTTTCTTTTGGTTTTCAAATGTCAAACACAATCATTACATTCTATCTTAACTTTGAGTGATTTATACCTGAATGAAGTGCCTGTTTGCTGTCTGATAATAAATTTTCTCTGCCATAATAACAAGGTGGTGTTGAAAGTAGCTTCAAAGAAAGAAATGGCCTATTTAATTTTTAAACAGATAAAGGATTTCTCTGCAGGAACAATTAAAACTAGATTTTGAAGCATTTGTATTAATTGTTGTTTAATAGATGTTGTTTTAGTGGTTCAGGAAAGTATGTGTGTGCATACAAAGTAAACCTAGAGTTAGTTCTTTTTCTGTGCATTTTACATCGATCATAGATAAGTCTTCTAGTGTCAGTGCCAGATGTGAAAAATTAAAGCAATATTCTGAGAATGAAATTAAATATATTAGACAAAAAAAATATAGAACTGTAGGAACTGTCAGTGTAATCCCATTGTCATTAGTCTGTGCATGTAAAATGTAGCAGAGGGATGTCGAGACTGGAGCCTAGCATCAAAAAGAAATTTACTTCCTCCAAAAAGAATTGACCCCAGGGGCTGTGCATTACTTCTGCTGGGGCAGGTAGATCTGTGGTAGCAGAGTAAACTGAATAACTTTGACCACTCCTAAATTGCACTTCTCTAAAGAAACCAGGTTGTAAAAGAAGGTATGAGACACTTTGTTGTTGGGTTTCCTAGCTGCTATAAAACTCGACAACAGAGATGTGTTAAAATGTAGGTTTCCCATCATCTGTTATGGGAATATGTGCTCTACCAGTTTGCCCTTTTCTTTCTTCTGTCTTCTCATCTTCTGTGATACAGATAGACTCAATTTTGTGTTCCTGCTGAAGTTTTATTCATCCTCCTTTCCTTCTCTCACCGTATTTGCATGTGAGCGTTCAGAGTTGGTTTGCCGGTAAAGGTGATTATTTTTGATTTGCTGTCAGTTACTACTCCAAAGTGATTAAAGTCCTGGTTAAAATGCATAGGATTTCCATGAAATAGCTGAAATTGCATTCCTGTATGACGATTGATAAGTTTCTGTCTCTCTGACAGTCTGAAGATGTAGATAAGGCTGGGTATATAGGAAAAGGCAATAGCTTATGTTATTTTGTTATGCTTATCATATATATTTTAAAAATAGCCAAATTTTGAGACATCAAAGTCTTCCTTCGTACTCGAGATTAACTTGCATGCTCCAGGCCTTGTTTTTCCCAGATATGTCGCTTAGTCTAAGAAAACATACTACTTTTTCCTAAAGACTTTGTCTTACCTTAAATCAGACCTGAATTAACAATGTTTATAATGAACAATGTGATTATTTTTTTTCTGTAATCCCTGTAATTAACTGCAGTTAGATATATTACCTAAAAAGGCTTATCATCTGTGCAGGTAGTTTATAATACCACCATGAGCATCTTCTACTTGGAAAATCAAAATATACTGGACCATGTTGCACTAACTTTTTTTAGCAGGCTTTTTTTGGCAAAGGCAAATTATAGTCCAAAAGGACATGCAAAATTGCTTGCAGTAAAAAATGATGTCTTGGAGGCGTATTGCAAAAAGGAAAAAAAAAACCCCTCTGCTTTACTGTACACTTGTTAATTAATAGCTTAATAATTTACGTTACATAAATCTTCTCAGAAATAGATGAAAGAAGACACAGAGCAGGTCATCCTGATACCAGCTAAATCAGTAGTTATCAGCCAGGGACTGGAAGTAACTAATTTTTTGTCCTATGCAGTTAGCATTTAATCATAATTGCTCTTTCACTTGTGCACTACATAATAAAAATTCATAATTCAGGCCAGTAAATGAAAAGATGCTCTCTTTCTGTGGTAATAATACAGCAGTTTTTATGAAGAATTCAATTATTTTTTTGCACAGTTTATAGGAAAGATACATTTTTTGCAAGTTGCTCATCACCCAGGCCTTAGCTTCTTTGACTGCTTAGAGTGTGTGTCACAAAACAGGTTAATTTCAAGTAAAGTCTAAAAAGCTGGCATTGGAAAGAAGAGACTAGGATTACCAATAGCATGCGAAGAGCTTGCAAAATGGTTACATTGAACCAAAAATTTTCTGGAAGCAGCTCCCTAAGATGATGATGGTTCCTGGTTCTCTTCCTCAGAAGAGGCTTGCACAGGCAAGCAAGTGGGTCTGGCTGCGTGGGACTTCTTGGGGTGTTTGTGAACTCAGATGTGACCGTACCCCAAGTACTTAGGAAGAAGGGAGCCTGGCTAGTGCCCTGTGTGGTTTTAGTAGCTGCATCAGTTTTATATTGCTGTGGAGATCATGGCTGCTCAGGAGAAGCTGGAACAGTAGTTCTCAACCTGGGGGCTGTCGCTGTGAAGCAGATGCTGTGTGTGGAGCAGAGGCACCTCAAGGTTTTTTTATTCCTATCTGTTTGCTGGCAGCTCTTTGTTTCTTAGCATCGTCCAAGCTGCCATCATCCCAGTGCATTCCCACTCCTCTCCTGGCAGCTCCAAGAAAAGCGTGCTTCCCCTTTCTAAATTTGGGAATCAGGATAAATGGTGCTAAAGTTTGGAGAAAGAAGGGGGCAATGTATTGGAGGGAGATAGCCATCTTAAAAAGCCTGTACAAAACAAAAACCAGGGGCAGCTGAGTGTTAAAGTCAGTAGTAAAGGAGAGAAATAGGAATGGAGAAAGGTGTTACTGGGGGAGATACGGCACTTCTGAAGTGAGCCAAAGCAATGATTTCCCTTATAGAGAAAGGAGCCTTATGGGTAAGGATGCTGATTTTTTCGGAGCAGAGTAATACACCAGAAAGACAGGGCAGCTTTGCTGCAAATGCCTTCTAGATTACAGATGTGATAATCAGTATTACAGTGTTGGTAGTTGGTGTTAGAAGGTAATAGACCTTTCTTTTGTCACACCCGGGAAAGTACTTCACCTGCATTTCTTAATAATTCAGAATGCAGAATGCTTCATTCTGTGTTTATTACTACCTGAAGAATTTGGGTAAAAGAAATTTCATTAAAAAGTTCATATAATGAATAGGCTGAGGGACTTAATTTTATAATGAACAGAGGAACTAAATCTTGCACCATCTGTGCAGGTTTCAGAAAAAGAGCGAAGCATTCAGTAAAGTTCATGAAGTCTCTGACAGCCTTCCTACCTTATTTCGGGTGGTAGGTTTGTTCGTAGCAGACGGGTGTTCATGCATTCTGCTGGTGGCACTTATGTCTGGGTAGGTGGCAGCTGGGCGTATATCACTCCCAATTCCAGACAAATAATTTGTTGTTCGTTATGGACTTCACTTTGGGATTGCAATCTGCATAGTTCCCCCATGATCCCATATCTAAATGGCTTGTAGACTGTAATTTGATAATTTCTTTGGTTGTGCATGATTGATTAATAAAGTATGTGTTTTGAATAAATTATTAAAGTGGTATGGGGAAATAGGAAGAAAAAGGAATCAGTTGGAGTGGTCTGGCAGTGCACATGCATATGGCTAAGGTTGCTTTTTCGTGATGCCTTCCCATGGAGGATCTTTAATAAGAAAGTGGGAATTTTCATAATGATTATATCTCTGATCCATGTAGACAAGTGCATTTTATATTCTTTACTGTTTTACTTTAAAGAGAAATTGTTGGTCTTCTAAATATTTTTATTATGCACCTGTGTGTTCAATCCCTGTTTCTCTTGCACACCAAGGCAGTGTCAATGAGCTCCAGTCTAATTAATGTGTTTTGTGATGAAGTATTTATCAGATTTGAATTCTCCCTCAGTTGGCATAATTCAGTCACCCTTTGTTCTTTTGTTATGAGCAATGAAATATGGATCACCTGATTAATCTTTGGTTTGCCCTGCATTGTCAAAAGAATACTGGTAGCAAGTGATTTACTCAGGGTACCTTATGCTGTGCTTCAAAATGGTTTACAGTATTTTCTCTGAAAAGCTTTTGTATCCATAATTCATCAGGTTTTTGATATGTGGTAGAGTCACCTCCATGGGATCCAGAAGTGCTTTTTCTGTACTGCAGAGGAATTCTCTCTAAATTTGGCCAACCTGCAGAGTGGCCCGTTTTCTTTTGCTTAGAAGTGTTAGCTGTCAAAATCTGGGTCTGCCGTGAGGTCTTGCCACCACTGATGCAGCGTGCAGGGCACTAGGAAAACCAGAAAACCGTTGGAGCATCTGTGCTGACAAATGAAGGGCAGAATGGGAGAGATTATAGCCAGATGAGACCACCCTATCGTAGCTTTCCTGCCAATTCTTTGTCATTGTTTTTCAGCAGTAGCAACCTGTGTTAAAATTGCTGAATATTTAAATTTCCGACTCTGCTGTGATGATTTGGAATAGTTGTGCAGGACAGAAGTTTGGGCTTTTGTTTCTGGGTTTAGTTTTTTGGTGTGTTTTTTGTTGTTGGTGGTGGGTTTGGGTTTTTTTAAAATAGAAAAACCAAGGACAAAGGAATGACAAAACTCACGTGGAAAGGAAGTTCAGTGAGCTTCAAAGTCAAGCCTTTGAATGTTAGGAAATAACAGAGTTTTAGTTGTCAGGTTCATATACATTATAATACATTCCTTCATTAAATGGTGTAAGTACCTTTCCATAATTCACACACAAAAGAGCACATATCTTTCACTGCTGAGGAAAGTAATGCTAAGGTTGTATGGGTGATTCTAAATACAACATCAGCTTCCTTTCAAAGTGATGAACTTTATAATCTAGCTAAAGTTGCCAGCCTTTGCTTCATAACTTGCTTTGTCAGCAGACTTTCTCTGTTCATGACTTTTTCACATTACTAATAAATATACTAAACAGTCTGTTACAGAAATTGAATAGTCACTTGGCCTTTGCCAAGATGAAAACTGACCATTTATTCTGCCTGTCCAGTCTCTTAATCAGGGTTTGATCTATAACAGTAAGTAGCCTCTTCCATATAAAAGTACTTACTGCCTAGTTTTATTTTTTTTTAAAATAAATTACTGTGGAAGACTGTAACAGAAGCCTTTTGGCAGTCTGAATCGATTATGTCAGTGTGGTGCCTCTCCTGTCCCCCACTACTGTTTAAGCACTCTTTCATTAAAATCATCAAAAGAGAGGCAGATGCAGCCACAGTGTGAATGCAGGGAATGTGCAACCTCCTAAGCAGCACTGCCGTGCGTGGCCAAGGTAGGCATGCTGAACAGTGCTGTGCTAAAGGGTGGGACTCAGAGAAGTTTGCAGAAATGACCCTATTTGGGTGTTAAAGATTGACTTGTGGGGTTTTTTAATAGCAAGTCAGACCCTCCATATTAAGAAATGTCAGAAATCATGGATATTGCATCGGGGTTTGGTAATTTCCTTCACCTTAATTATCAATATATCCCCAGAGCTTTTCTTTTACTACCTCTATTTCTGCAGGCATTTTGTTTTGGTAACTAACTAAAAAAAAAAAAAAAAAAAAAAAATGTTCCTGACTAGGTGCCTTTATTTTTTTCTTTGGATACAAAGCCACTAGCTTTTCAGCAGTCTCCCTGTCTTCCTTAGTTGCTCCCTGTACCACATGATCAAGTGAATCTGCTGACTTTTTTTTACCACTTAAATACTTGGACATACATGATGTTTTTTAGCCCTTATCTCATTTATTTCTTCTATATCTTATTTGCTGTTAGAAATCTATTTTTCTTAAGTAGTTCCTGAGACACTTCATATGTCTTTGTTTTGACTTTAAAATATCTGTAATTAGACTTCTTATTTTAATGAAGTATTCTGATATAAAGCTTCGTGTTATGGTGTCAATTCTTCACTTAATTCTGGGTGTTAAACTTGCTAGTACTGTGGTCTCTGTTATATTTTAAAAGATGGCCAAGGTGAAAGGACCTTATGGGGTCCTAGACTAGAACATAGATTTACAGTATTCCAGTGAGTCCACTGCAGGGCTGAGTGAGTGCTTTTGCTTTGTGGTATTTGGATAAATCTGGGCAGAGTTGCAGCACAGCCTGTACCAGGCAGGTCTTTCAGCAAATTGGGAATACTTCCGAACTCCTGTCCTATATTTCAGTGAGACGAAGGGGATGATATTCTGACGTTTACTATCAGAAATAGATTCTAATAGTGAGTCTCTCAGACTATGTAATAATCTCCCTCCCAAAGGAAAAGGCAAGCAGCCTCATTTTTCAGATAATTTATGGCCAGCCTGGCCAAATTGCTCATTATGCTACAGGGAATAATATTCCATTGGTGGAGGAATAGGTATGATTATTTGCTGGGTACTTTTTGTTTCTACTTACTTTTCCCTTCTACTTTTTATAGATAAGTTATATGTAAATGTAGTCAAAATGCTTCTGTGTGTGATTTGCCTGTAAGGCAAAGCCTGGACAAACATTAAAATATTATCAACACTAGACATAAATGCAGCAAACAAAAGGAAGCACTTTTGGAAATATCTGATGTTGTGGTTTTATTTATAAAGTGCAAGAATATTTCTTGAAAAATTTCTGTCTCTAGGAAAGCATTCACGCTCAGCCCTCACCCCCCAAAAAACCAAGCAGCCAAACACTTGTTCAAAAACAATGCAAATTAAACCCTCCTAACTCAAAGTAAACCTTAACATTGGTCGTGTTCATTTTTTTTGGCCATGATGTAGAATCACTTGCAGACCATTACCTCAAATATGAGGTCACTTCATTTTGCATTTTCGAGCTCTCTAAATGTAATTTTTATTGGGTTTGGTATATAACAGTGGTGACGTTATTCAGTGGAAGTATGTCTTTCAGGGATCAGTTACTTCCCAGATTCTCATTATCAATAGTCAATGACACACAGTGATTTACTCTAGGGAGTGGGGTAGTTCAGTGAAGCCCTTCAAGTATTACGCAGAGGAGCTTTTCCTTGAAGGGCAATTAGCACGAAACATCGATGTTTTTGCCTGAGTTGCATGTGTTTCAGAAAGCAGCATGCTTATTAATACGACTAATAACACAGACTGTTGGAGTACTGTTGTGGGAAGGCTGAGGGTGTTAAATTCAAGTCTGTAGCTGGTGCTGTCCACTGCATTTTCCCCTGTTGATCTTATTATTTAGAATACAGTTTTATGTTAATTGCTGTCACCATTAACATGGCTTGGGATATTCTGCAAATTCAGAATTCATTGAATGAGAAAGTTTTGCTAACGTTTCTGTGGGGGTGTTTATTGCAGAGATGAATTTAGCATTGTAAAATTGTTTACAGTCTCTTTTTTAACACTTGACTGTATCACTTCCCAACCTTTTCCCCTCTGGAGTTCAAACCCAGGGTTTTTTACATATTTACTATGTAACCAGCTGTGCATAGTATCTCTTCCTTCTAGCTTTTTTTCAATTTGTGCTCTAATTTGAGGAAGAATGTCCTAAATCAGACACACAATCTATTTTTCTACTCTTTACCATAATGATTATACTAGAATAGCTTATATTTGCCCATGAAAAAAGTGTTCTTGCATGACTGATGAGTAAATAATTTTGTTAGAATATGTTCATAGCTTGAAAAAGTGGTTCGGTAAGTGCACTGTAGAAAGGAGAGTGCACTTCTGTCTTGCCTCTGAAGCCCCTGCTTTGCCATTGTCAGTATTCTGTGTACAAGGCTCACTACTGCTTTTGTGAACTGTCAAGTTCTTTGGCTGTTTATACTTTTAGAACAAAATGACACGCATGTTGTTTGCAGACCATATATGCATGTCAGTTTAAATTCACAAGCTTATCTGTGCTAAAGGTATTAGCCTTTTCCAGAGTTGTACTGAATCCTTTTATATACTTTTATATTTCATAATACCTAATAGAATATCTTCACTATGTTACTCTTACATTAGTCTATAAAATAAATGAATGAAATATTTAATGACCTTGAAAAAAATTGAATGTAGGAAGTTAATTCTTTTGACCTTAACATCAATTTTTATAATTCTCTATTTGTGCTGTTCTGATTTTCTTCTTGCTTTTTCTTTCAATTTCATGTTCCTAGAAAATATGTAATTAGAGTTTAAAAGCAATGGGGAACAATTGTCATAAGCAAGAAGCAAAATATAATTGTAATGTCACTGTAATAGAATCCGAGTTATGGTTCAAGAGACTACTTAAGAAACTGCTTCTCTTTCCATGGTTAACATATTGCAGCACAGTGCAGTTTTCCCTTACCATTTAAGTGAACACAGGATAAATACAGAATATTTATTATATTCTTAAGAGGACATCAGCTGCATCATGTGAATATTGTGTTCTTTCTGCTGTGTCATGATGCTTTATTTGTGCTTATGTCATCATGTCCAATAGTGACATACTGGGATAATTTCTTTGCATAATGAAATACAAGATTTATAAAACTATGTATAAAAGTTATCTTTATCTTCAAAGTCATGTGTGAAGAACATATAAATAGTGTTTGAAAATACAGTTACTGAACTCATGAAGGTGTTGCTGCTTTTCCCAGGGCTATTGTTCATCTGTGTTTGTAACTTGTAACAGTCATTTCTGACTAAAATGCACAAATGCATCTGGAGCCATTTTTAGAGACAGTTAAAAGCACATTTCTGGCAAAATTTCACTGAAAGTTGGTGAAGCATTGGAACAGGCTGCTCAGGGAGGCGGTGGAATCACCATCCCTGGAGGCATTTAAAAAACATGTAGATGTGGTGCTTAGGGACATGGTTTAGTGATGAACTTGGCAGTGCTGGGTCAGTGGTTGCACTTAATCTCAAAGGTCTTTTCCAACCTAAATGATTCTATGATTCTATGATTCAGGTATAGAGCATAACAGTGGAATTCTTAATATATGCTTATCACACAGAAGGTATGCTTTAAAATGAAATGTAAAAACATTCAGACCATAATGAATATTAATCTCTATTATATAGTTATATTTGGAAGTTTAGAATGTGAGTGTGGTCACAAGGATTTTCCCAAAATCTTATCTCACTGTCCAATTTATACTCTAAATAGGTTGTATTCCATTTTTGGCCACTAATGTGTATTCTGAGATGTTCTTAGCAATAAAAATGTGGATGTGCACAAGGGTCAGTAGCCCCACTGAGTGTCAGGTCTGTTTTTTCTTTCCATTTTGCTTCACATCTATTCCGCTCTTGATACACGTCTTCTCAGGATTGAAATCTTTTCACCAGCAACCTCTGTGAAGACTGCAAATGTATTTCCACAGCATATGAAGGATGAAGTTGTTAGATCACATCCCAGCCCCGTTGTAGCTACTTACTGCTGCATCTGACTGTAAAGTGGAAGTAGTCCATGCATCTTAATCCCGTTGTCTCATCAGTGGAATTGGTATTCATGTTTAAACATACCTCCCAGGGTGAAATCCCTTCCAGACAGACACCAAGGGTGTTTCAGGTATCAGTCTACCGTTAAGATCAACAAGAAAAAACCCTGTCTGATCTGAAGAGAGTTTGTTTCAGGTAGGAGGACAGACCAGAGCAGCAACAGCCCCTGGTCCTCTGCTGAAAGCACCACATCTGCAAGTCTTTTAAATACCTCCAGGGGTGGTGACTCAACCGTGCCCCTGGGCAGCCTGTTTGGTGCTTGACCAGGCTTTCAGGGAAGAAATCTTTCCTAACATCCAGTCTGAGCCTCCCCTGGTGCAACTTGAGGACATTCCTTCTGCCCTGTCACTGGTTATCCAGGAAGAGAGACTCACCCTCACCTTACTACAACCTCCTTCCAGGTAGTTGTAGAGAGCGATAAGGTCTCCCCTCAGCCTCCTTTTCTCCAGGCTAAACCACCCCAGTTCCCTCAGCTGCTCCTCAGCACCATCATTAGAAGTAGAAACAGATATGCACAGCTGTCAAGATGAGGTTTGGAAGTTTCTGCAGTCTTGCATGCACTCAAATACTTTCCTGGTTATGCGATATAACAATGAAGTTTTACTGCAGCTAGCAAAGCTGTGGTGGCAGGCTGTAGCACTTATTGAGCTCTTAAAAACATACACAAACTTGTCTAGAGTCAGGTTTTTTGGTGGTTGCAAAAGCTAGTGAAAGAAACAGGCAACAGTCAATAATAAAACCAGAAATGCAGAATCCAATGACTTTATTTATGTGGCGTGATAAACTATTCTTCAGCCGCAATGTATGTCAAGTTAAATTTTAGGATTGCCTGATACAAATACTGCAAGATACTATTTGATAAGTCGTCATCAGTTCTGGGGTTTGGGTGAGCGTTCTTGGGGAAATTGAAGGACGAAGTGTTCTGTTTCATAGGGGTAGTGAATAACTGAAGCATTGCTGTAGGCAGCTCTGCATGCCTACCACTGCCTGTTTCATGGCAGCTTTCGTCCTGAAAAACCAGACAACTCAAGCCCACATGCCTGTTCATTGGTCATCGTTTTTCTTCGGCACAGTCCACCTTTCCAATTACCTTACCTCTTTTCAGCCATTCTGCTACACACATTGCCTTTTTCACTTCATGCTCCCTGCTTTCCAAGCCTGTCTGACCTCTGTGCTGTTGGCTAGAGCTGAAGTCTCAGTCTGTGTTCCTGCACGATACGCCACCGGTCTTGCAACAGAGCAAGCACAGGAGCTGCTGCCTCGCACAGGAGCAAGTTACTGCGTTCAGCTAATCTGCAGTAACTTGCTCCTGTGGGAGGCAGCGGCTCCTGGCTCCACACTGCTCCTTTTATTCCTCTGCATGCTCCTTTCTGGAAACCTCCTTCCTGCGCAGCAGCACCAGGATCCAGATAGCCTAGAGGGAAACTCCCGACTGGTTTGTGTATGAACTGGTCAGAAGTTATGTTTTCAGCTCTGCAGTTTGCGTGGCCCTGTTTGATAGCCCGAGTAGGACTTCCAGGCAGCCCTTGGAGTCTGAAGAGGTCAGCGTCTGGGGTTCAGATCAAGCTGAAGTGATGTCCTCAAGGTATACCTCCCGACAAGATATGGAGGAACTATTTGATGGCTGCTTTCTGCCTTCACAAAGCACTACTTAACAGCTGGAGCACTGGTGTGTTGGTGAGCTGTGCCTCAGTCTTTGTCAAGAGTATCCTGAAATACTCACCTTCATTTTAACAGACAGCTCTCAGTGAGTTACTGAGGACAGATCATGTGTGGAGAAGAGAAAATGATCAGGCTTCTTTGAGATGTGCTGCCCTCGTAAAGTCCGTAGCCAAGGGTCAGTCTACTTCCCATGGCCAGAGCCGGTAAGAAGGCGGTGATGGTTCCGGGGCTGTCCTGGCCCACAAAGCAAGGTCAGCTGTGCTCAGGGAGGGTGAGCTCTGTGATAAATCAGTCTCTACTGCTCTTGTAGCCCTAAGCCGTCAGTCTTCTCCAGCCCAGAGCTCTGCCCCAGTGCTTTCCAACACAGAGGGCTGCTTTGCCACTCCTTTACACCTCTCCCATCCCTCACGTTCCACATTCCTTGCTGTCTAACGCTGCCTTATTCCAGGTTTTCTTTCACCCAAGCCCTTAATCCTATGCTGTATTTATTTGCATTTACCCCCTTCACATCACTATTGCCACCACATTTTTTGGATCGCTCTGCCTGACTGTGCCCACTCCTACAGCCAGCTTCCCCCACAAGCAGCAGCGCCTGGCTTCTGCAGCTCAGACTTGGAAAACACTGGGTATGTTTTACATCCCAGAGAAGGCCAAATCTAGGACTCTGAAGGCAGAAAATAGGGAGTTTTGGTGGTCACTATATGTCAGTGTTTTCTTGGTACTTGAAAGGCTTTAAGACCTTGACGTTATATTCGCAAAAGTCAGAAGTGGTTTGTCCTGATACTTTTTGGTTTTTTATGCTGTTTGCATGGAACATAATGATACAGCCCGCATAGGCACGTCAAGCTTGAAGTCTGCTCACTTGGGTGTATAGGACAGGAGTGCAGGGAATGTAATGTTACGTACGGACAGCTCATCTTGAAGAACCATTGCTTCTTGGAGTGATGTTTCTTTCCTTCTGCTTCCAGAAAAAAATTGGAATTGTGTTGATAATGTATTGAATGGAAGAGACTACAAATAAAATACATGGCAATCTGAGCTAATATGATTAGTTGAGGTATCTTTGTATATTGCTCCATATTTTCAAGTAAAAGTAAATATCTATATTGAAGTGCCGGTAGACATTTACATTTTTGATGATTGATTCACATAATTTTAAGGTAATTATTTAAATGTGAAATTCAAGATTGTAATTGTGCTGTGAAACTGTCACCACTGTTTCATGGGCTGGTATTGATTTTGGCCAATTACAGGTGATGCCTAGCTGCTAGCAGGGTTAGGTGTTGAGAACTGCTGATGGTGTTTTGAGAATAGAACTGTTCAAATGTGAAATTAGGTAAGAAATAGAAGACTGACATTTTAAAAGAGAACACTGGCATAAGGAAATGTAGATGTGCTTATAACCAAGCCTGCCTTCCATTGGAAAGTCTTCAAAGGCAAAGGGTAATTAGTTGAGAGCATTAGGAGTGAATAGCTGTATCAATTTAGACATGTTGACGTTTATGGTATAAAGTTAATTTTAGGTACTTAAAAATGCAGCCTGGTGTTGTGATAGAGAAAAACTGCAAGAATGGCTATGTATAACCTGAACTTTCAGATTGGTGAGGAGTACGTCTTCATGATAATTTAGAGATCAGTTGTGCTGAGTTCCTATGGGTGAGATGGAGACTGGGACATCCTCCTCTATCTCACCCCTCTCCTCAATGGCACATGTTTTTTTGATACAGCCACTGGTGGCTGCGGCGCAGGGGGTAACGCTCTTGCAGTAGCTTGGCTGATCCAGAGCTTCAGCCACTGACTCTTGCCCCAGCCTGCTTACCTCTCCAGACTCTTCTGTGTGAGCCGAGTCTATAAAATATGGAGATTATGCTGATACGACCCTGAAGTAAAAGAGCTTATAACAGTCATAAGATTCAGAATTTTTTAATTGTTTAGACCATTTAGAGGCAGAAAAAGAGAGTATTTCAGAACATTAGATTATGATTATATTGGGATGCTCATTTCAACCTCATTGAGTACTTTTATCAAAAACTGACTGGTTTTGCATGTTGGTGATAAAATTTTGAACTTCAGAATTCAAGAAGAATGTGAAAACTAGAGAAACAAAGAATGCAACCTTTTATTTAAGCAATGGAGAGTTACAAATAACTTTCTATTCCCTAAAAATTTTGCTAACATTGCACTGAATTAACATTGCCTTTTTGAGATGCCATGTAAATCCAAATAAAAAAATACAATTAAAACACTTTTCAGCCAAGGCAGTGAAAGGTGAACAAAGAGTAATAAGCCTGTGCTGTGTCAATATCAATCTTATTAAGGAAGCCAATTCTTGCAGTTTGTTTGCAGGTTTTGGGCATACATCAGTGATAGCAAGTTAAACAGTGTAGACTGTGGACGGCTGTGTGGTCTTCTGCAAAGACCTAAAACCATTCTAAAGACTCAGATTTTTAATGGTCCTACATTTCTATCTGGTAAAGAAAACAGCGTGAAAAAGGACCACATGGGAATAATCACACTGTATGTCTTCTCATTTTTTAGGTCCCTCACTAGAAATGCAATTAATGGATTATTTTATTTTATTTTTTTCTTTTTGGCCTTACAATAATTATGTGCAGTTCTTTTTAAGAATACTTTTTTTCCTTTAAGTTGCCCCTCTTAAATATTGTGACATATCCTGAATTCTTTTTACAGATTCTCTTTTAACCTTTTTTGCTAATTACTTGTGTTTCTTTTCATTTAGAAAACCCTTAAATATTTTCCAGGTTTGCTTTATAGTCCTAGGAGAAGGTTTGATCAATATGCTGGCTTTTCCAACTGCAAACACTCGAGTTCTGAATGAATTTGGCTTACTGTGACTGAAAATGAGTTTGATATGCTCATCATGACTTCCATATACTGCAGAACCACTGCGAAACAGTACCGATCTTCCCGGGAGTCCGGCCTGCGGATGGGCTAAGGGAGGAAGGCAGTTGCCTGTCCATACTGTGACTGAAGTGCTCTGATCCTTACTAGTCTTCCCTTCATTTGGGTATTTCTGTCAATGCCCAGGAAATTTTTGCAGACCGTATCTAATTACAGAAGGATTTTTTGAAGACAATATACTGTTCAACACCACTTCTTACTTAACTGTTTTATATATGTGAATGTTTTCATTTTGTGATTTTGCTGAGTTCCACCAGTTCCCACTGCTGGTGAACCAGTTTATGGTCATATATATCATATTGTTGTCAGAAATGGAAAGAATCAAAATCATACGAAGATGTGTACATTCTGTGGGGTTAAAACGATTTACTGCCATCTTAGTTTCTGTTTTGTTTATGAAAACAGGCCTGGCGATGGTGAGAAATGAGTTAAAAATTACAGCTGGTTTATATGTAGAAAAAAATACGTAACTCAGTATGAAATAAAAGTTATATATATGCTTAAAAATGTAAGAAAGAGACACCTTAGTGTCAGGCTTAAGCAGCGTGATCCCTACATTCATACTTATATCTGGTTATTTAATTTAATTCATATGTGCGGCCATATTACTAAAGGGAATGGGATGTAAAATTGAAGGAAATATAAAATAGCAAGTGCTTAATGAAAACTTGGAGCTACTGAACAGTATGATGGGTTTTGAATGTCCCTTTTAATCAAAACAGAAACCCTTTCAAGGGTTTGTCAAAGTTCTCCTTTTTATGGGGTGCCTGTACTTCAGTGCAACACTTTTGGAGTGTCTAAACTAGAGGGAATGACCGCTATGCCTGTGCTTAGCAAGAAGAACATCGTGATTGTCCAGTTTGAACAGCACGGTGCTCTCCTACCCTTTTTGCTGGCCAGTGGTGTTCTTGTCTGCCTGTTCATAGCATCAGGGATTTGGAGTTCGCGTAGTAATAGCATTGACTTGCACAGTGTCTGCAGAAATCAGACTAACTCTTTTCCAGAAGTACCAACAGTCAGTCACTTGAGTCAACTTACCTGCTGTCCCTCTGGATCTTGGTGGTGTACATAAAGAGTTGAAGAGAACAGCAGACACAAACTGCATCTGAGGTTCTTTTTATTTAGGAAGCCATTAGACAGTATTGCAGAGATTCTTTGTTATTTCTCTACTTGCGATGTCATTTTTGTATTATTGTGCGTATTTTTATTTGCCCTAATCTGTTTTAACTCTGAGGCCTGCTGCTCTGAATGTGTGTTTACTAGACTTTTCTGTTGCTGCCCCTTTGTCTCTAATGGAAGAGGCACATGCCTGCTGTTCTTCCATGTTACCGAGTGACAGCCGTCACAAAGAAGCCTGTGAAATGATTTTGTTGAAAGGCTGTTTGTACCATAAACACAAGTTACCAGTGTGCATGCATCTTTAATGCACATCTTTCCTTTTTTGTAGTAGTTCAACTAGAATCAGATTTGCAGAGGTAGCTCTTGCTATTGTGATGAAGCTTGTTACCCTGCTAGGGTTCAGTAACAACTACTGGAGATGCAAAAAACCTTATGGATGTAAAGTGATATCTTAAAAGATTTTTTTCATTTTTTTAGGCTACTCACCCAGAATGTTGGTCTTCTTTATGTTGGAAACTTTGACAGACCTTTTGCACAAATTAAGGTACGATTAATAAGCTAGGGGGGGAGGTGGCTATTTAAATTATTTCACTTCTGTATCATTTAAGTCTTGACTTAGAGAAATCCAAGTTATCAATATAGCTTCAGGAAAAATTATGGGAAATAGTGCTACTTTGGTGATGTTTACCATATTCTGGGTTTGCTTCTAGTTACATCTGTGTACTTAACTTGTCAAAGGAGTTTAGTTTTTTGTATCCTTTTGATTAATTTTGACTCTGGTTTAATTATTGGAAGGAAAATGTTTGGGGTGGGGGTTTTTTAGGTTACCTTGTCAGAGACATTTCAAAACAAAGCCACTTTTGGAACTCTGTAGTTCTTTAAGTGATCCTTGACAGGGAAGACACTGCAGTAAAAAGCACATTGTTTTCCCAGTATGGATAGATTTATTATGAAAGACTCATACAATTGCTGGAAAATCATTTGTGGTTTATGACTTACTGTTTCTTTTCCTTCAGTTGAACTATAATAGTTTCACATTTCTACTTGCCAGTTGCTAATTAGTTATTGTCATGTCACTTGCAAACAAAAACATTTTACAGGAATATACGGACTGATTTTGATGGATTTCATTAGGACTTTTCTTAGGGCAAAGAGAGGGAGGCATCAATGTTAGTCATTACACTGGGATGTGGAAATGTGGTGTCCATTTTAGAGTGCTGAAATGTTCCGCTGTCCCAGATGATACCTGTAATTACTTTCTGCGCTCTTGGCAGCATTGTTCCCTCCATTGTGTGCACACGCTTGTGCCTCTCAGCGTGTTAAAAGCCTTTGTTTTGTTTTACATCAAAATGAAACTTAATTTCTAAAACTCAGATGTGTTCCTTTGCCATCCCTAATTACATTAGGAAAGAACAGCATTCCCAACCACATCTAGCAAATACTTGTTTTTTACAGCTTAAACCTTAATATTGTTTTAAAATTACTTGAAAATAACAGATACATGCTTTTCATCTTCCCTCTCCCTTTTCTCTCATCTCTCCAGTTCCTATATGTGTATTATTCAGTTTGGCTAATAATCAAACAATTTAAATGTTTCTTGCATGAAACATCTTGCCAGTAGTTTCATCGCAAATAAGCTTGTGTATTTTTGGTGATAACTCTTCGGAATAGTGCTTATTTAAATGCTTTATAAAAGTTCTTTCATACTGTTCTCTCTTTCCAAATGAGGTCCCATTCCCACCCTTAACTGCCCCATCCACTTCTAATAATAAACAGCAAAATGCAGAAGTTTTCCCTATGTCTGGGAAGAGTTTGTAAGTTCACTAGGTAGAATTGAGAGAGAGGAGGTGTATGCTGCGCTCATTTTCAACCGTTTGCAGTTGGCAGTGGTACTCCTCCCATTGCTTGCAGTCAGGGAGAGGCCCTTCTGCTCATGGGACAGCTGCAAAGCAGACACTGCACAGGGTCAGACTGCAGGACTGAGTATCATATCACTAGCAAATGCTTAGGGAAAGCGTGAGAAAACAGGATAACTAGAAGTACGCAGCCAGTTCCCTGCAATTTGCATGCAGTGCCTTTTCTGCTGGAAGTTGTATCTGCATCCTGGTGCTTAGTAGACTCAGATGGACCTTCCTCCCTCAATGCTCCTAAGGTATTTTCCATTAAATTTTCAGCATACAAAGCCACACTGTCACTGTGAGTTAAGGTATTAATTTATTTCTTTTAAACTTATTGCCTAATAATTCATTTTGATTCAACCTAGACCTTATGTCAGGAAAAATGGTGAGCAGACATTCTCTATTCCTGACTTTATCTTCTCTTCCACATTACCCCAATCTTGCATCTTCCCAGCTACAAAAACTTAAACTGTTTAATTGCTCCCTGTAACCAACCATTCAGTATCTCCAATCAACACTGTTTTTATTCTTCGTACCCTTACGTATTTCTACTGTTGCCTTTTTTAAGGCAGGGGATGGCTCAATATTCAAGATATGGGCACAATAATGCTTTCTGTTTGCTGTTTTTGTATTACAAATGGTACAATGCTTGATAAATGTCTGACATACATTTAGTTTGAGTAGGTTAATATTAGACTTTCTGGTATTATATTGCTGGTGTAGTTTCATCCTAAGTGTCATGTTTGCCACAGAGTAGGTATTGTGGATATTCAAAATAACTTTCAGTTACTACCTAGGAAAAACCAAGCGTATTACCCACTAAATTACTGTAGATTACATAGACAGGTTTGAGTAAGCTAATTCCACAAGCTATACTCTGTAAAACATAACTGTTATTTTTGGAGCTATAGATATATATGGGCATATATTTGCACACCATTGCTTTGCTTTGTTTCTGATGCTAAAGGTAATCCTGAAGTAGTAAGCTAATTTGTCTCAGAGTCATCTCTTCTGTGGCTTTTATTGTTAGCTGCAACTGGGAAATGGCATACAGTTAACAAAAACAATAAGTTTTTTTAATTGAGTCTCCTATCTGATTGCTTGGAGATTCTAGAAGGATGTTGGCAGCATGAGAGCAGGAGGGACTGGTGTAGAGTGATAGTGTCACAACTCCATAGAGATCCTCGGCACCAAAAATGGGGAGCAATAATTCAGATTGAGCGTTGGTGCTGCGAAAAGAAATTTACGTATTCTGGAGATGTACAATGGTCTTTCGTAACTGTTGACACAAGTTTCTTTCCTTCTTCCCCCAGCAGTTCTTCAGGTCTTTCATACATGGTTGCTAATGATTCCATCAGTTAAAGACCTGTGAGCCACACCTGGTCCTGGAATGTCTATAAGGCAGAGTCTTTGTAACCTTTTAGTTCAGATACACTTTTGCTCACTGTGTGATGGATTGGTCTCATTATATAAATTACCCACTCATGTTCATTTGCAGACATCCCAAGTATTATGTATTCTGCTAAGATATGGCATTTCTTGCATTATGGAATGCCCCAAACCACTACACTTCTCCATCAGTGTAGATTTATTACTTGAAAGTGAACCATTATTATACAGCACTACTTCCAGTGCATTTTAGTGCACTTCTAGTTGGACAAATAGGAGCGTTACCAGGCCTTTGAAATATTCATAGTAAACATATAAACTGCCATGCTAGTACTCATAAATTCATGTTTTAATTTATGTGCATTTACAAAACTGCAAAAAGAGAAACTCCTTATCAAAGTATCCCTTCCCAAAAGCAAACAAGTTTGATTTTCCAGAACTTTGCAGGAGATAATTGCACCAGTGTCTTTGATGATGAAGGCTGTAGCTGGCAAGTCTGGGAGAAGAGTTTGAAATACTAACATCTCTTCTAGGATGATTTTTTCTGTGTCTGTCTTTCTCCTATCAATAATTCATTAATACTTATTAATATTTATAATGTTTCTGAGACATAGATGAACTGGTAAGATTAACCGAAATTACCTGATCTTCCTCCTGACTTGCTTTCAGTAGTGTCAGTGGTAGTGCTTCATAAATATTTGATCTCTCTACTTCATTATAGAAAAGAAATGTGAAGCATTCATTCCTCAAGGTTTTGAATCCTGTATCTGATAGCAGATACATTAGAAGAAATGGGGAAAAAAGCGTTTTCCTGGCTAGAGGAATCTGCCTAGGACTTTTCTTTTCCAATAATGTGCCAGTTCATAGATTTTGTGTATTGCTACTTTGAACAGAGTTTGTGGTACAGAACTTTTAAGTTATTGTATAGTGTTTGTGATTGCTTTTGTTCTAGGGTAATATTCAGTAAGTTTCAGTAAGTTCAGTGGGTTATAAAAATGATGGCTGTTTCAGCTGCTGAGAGTACTAAATGAATTAGTGATTTGAAAGTCAAGTTCTCTGTGGCAATGAGTTCTAATTTTATTTCCAGGGGACTATTCTTTAAGATTATATTGAAGGAATAAATTTCACAGAGGGTAGTTTCTCTTAATAATTTTATTTTGTTTCTAAATGAAATTATGCTAAATTGTTAATTCTAGTGTCTGTTCAAAGGTGTTGTAGAACAGTTTCACCATAAATGTTTACTTTTTGTATCTTTTCCCATTTAAGTGGCTGTGTTAGTGGTAGTAGTAGTTACTGTCATATACTTCTGCATTCATTCAAAGAACTTTGGAGCAATTGAGTGATTTGCTGCTTTCTTTGGCTCTTTGGTTGTATTTATTAAATATCTCTTGGAAACTGGATGAAACAAAAAAGTGATGATCTTGATCAGCAAGACAGAATATTGACATCAGCTGTAATTAACTGGCAAACTTTCTTAAATCTATCTACATTAAATATTGTTAGTATTCTTTTAGTAACAATGAAGCTATTAAGGCAAAATCTTTATCATAGAAATTTTCTGTTTACTGGAAGTGACTACATCCATTGTCCCAGCATACATAATAGTCACCTGATGGAAGGGTATGTTACAGAGTTTTTAACCTGTTTACAGAATAAGGAGACTTCATAACATATATGAGACGTTGTTTTTAAAATACAGATTTGATGAATGTAGATTAGAAAGAAAACTTAGCTACACTATATCCATTAATTATAACTATAAAGAAAATGATATTGTTTAATCAATTTATTAGGATCATAAGTTTTTGCAGTTCAGTTCCTAGTTGCTTCTGGGATTAGGGGAAACTGTTCAGTATACTCTGTTCTCCATTATTAATCAGTAATGAAGCTTCTGGCAGTCTTTACTATTGAGCTAATGACTAGTTTCATTTTGCGCTCTTAACACATTAAATTACTATTTAAAGAAAGATTAATTACTGCTATTTTATTTTTAGTATTTTAAGAGTAGTTATTAAAAAGTTTCATAATAAATACTACTTTGTTCAAAATAGAATTGTTTGATTTAATAGAATATGAGGACAGTTACGGTGAAAAGAGTATTTTGGAAATAGTGATGTGTTCTTAGTATTTTGTTTCTATGGTAGGAGCCCAGTGGAAAGATTCCGAAAGTTTTAGTTTGCTTCTGGGCAATTTGCTGCTGTAGTTACAGCAGCCTTGCTGTCAAGGACTAGCAAGAAATCAAGCTTTCTGCTCTGACCTGCAGCTCAGTAGCCATTATCTATGATTTTGTTAAACTGGAGAACAGTATTGCTGATTGCTGAGACAGCTAAATTTACCACCTACACTCTGGGAATGCAGTTTGGTTCTAAGCTATTACTTGCCCAACCACCTCATTTTCCCTTGGCAAATACACTTTTAACTTAAAACATGATGAAGCGTAGTGGACTTTTGCCAGAGAGAGGCCTTGCAGCAGGTAATCACCCCAGAATAATTTCTCTGGTAATATCACATCAAAACCAGTAGACCCTCCAGATACACGTTCATCCACCTTTACTTCCGCAGGCAGCTTTGCAGCACCTCAGAGAATTTACTGTAACGTTCCCAAGAGCTGAACCATCTTCAACACAGCTGTGTTACCTTTGTCCAGATACTGAGGCTCAACTGATGTCTGAGAACCAGGCTAGACCTAATTCATGATTTCTTCAGTAGTATCAAACATCTGTAGGTGATTACTGAAGTGATTGGCCACAATTTGTCAACCAGTCTTTTCCTGAAAGAAGAGGGAAAAGGAATGAATTGGTGAACTGGCTGCTTTCAAGAGTTTGTTTCTTAAGCTAGGATAAGCTGCTGATTTCTTGGCTGAAGCTGGCATGGTTTTCCTCCCTGAGTGACAGTGACTTCTACTACCAGTTAGTGATGCCAGAGCTGGGTGGACTGCCACTGTCTAGTCACAGAGGACAGATACAGAGCACCTTGTTAGGGTACAGCTCTTCAGACTACTTCACATCTAGGAGGAGAATCAGTACAACTTTCACCGTACACTCAGTTGCTGTCCTGACAGAGCTCCACAACGACAACGTGGTCTGTACAGTCTTTTAGGAAAATACGTGTAAAAGTTTTCCCTCTGTGCCTGTTGACAGCCAGTAGGAGTATGCTGATGCCCTAATTATTTGATGCTTTGCTTACTGGACTTTCATACACACTGAGAGGTGTTTGCATTCACTGCCACAGCAGGAAAGGGTTTCTCGTTTATCACATGGTGAAGTCATAATCTGAGTTTTGTTTCTGTTGCCTATCTCCCTTATTATTTTCTGCTGTTAGTGTATTTTATGTGATGTGAAATGCCATAGAATAAAACAGAAGGGTATCATGCCTTCAGCTTGAAGATGGCGACAAATACAGCCCTAGAATCTCTGGAGCGAGATGTTCCTGAGAAAAAGGAAATACAGATTTATCTGTAGGTGTTTGATTCTGGTTGTTCACGTTGAAGACAAATGATTTCAAACTGAAAGAGATACCACTGAGTTGAACAGAGGCCTGTCAAATTAAAGAAAAATAGTAGTAACTTGCTTGGTTAGCTTAGTAAGATAGTGTCAGAGAAGGATTCTTTCATCTTCATATTAGCAGAGTTAACACAGGTGGTGAGGGGAAGAAGAAGGGGAGATTATTTTAAACTAGGAAAGTAATGATAGGAGAACAAATGGGTTATGCTGAACAGAAATAATTTTATTCTGAAAGCTGAAGAATACTTTTGAGAGCTACAGATCTGGATCAAACTTCTATTAGGAAAAAACCACCTTTACAGTGTTGAGAAGGGATGTGATAATTACATGATTTGATAGCTGTGAAAGGAGAAGGTAAACTCAGCTAATCTGAGTCCCTACGTTTCATTAAACACAGTCACTCTGAATTAAAACACACAGACTGAGGAGAAAGCTGTATAATATTCTGCCTCTTCTGAAGTTCAAACTCTATCTTTAGGGTAAAGTAATCAACATTCATAATATATATTTATTCTTGTTAACCATCTCCAAACAGAACTGGTGGGTGGCTCTAATGTTTTATAGAGCTTTGTGGGATATTACAGCAGGATTTTCATATCCTTTTGGTAGGTGTGGAAGCTGCACTGGGCATCATTGGAATTGCTAGTATTGGGCTGTTGAGAAGCTGCATAAGGAAATCCTTCTCTTTTTCTTACTCTGTCTTTTGTGAAAACCACCTATATTTGTGTGTCATGCAGAAGTGAGCCCGTGCAAACAGTTTTATCACCAAGACTTAAAAAGTGGGACTGATTGCCAGGTAATCTTTCCAAATAGATTTCTCAGCAGAGTAGGAATTTAAGCTTTGTTCCTAATGTTTATTGTTACAAGATGACAATGTACAGTCTTCTCATGGGAAGTCGTACCATGCTGAGGTAATGCCTTCTGGTGCCTGAACCTGTCCTCCTTTTCCATTCATTCCTTCCTTGGGCACTGATTTCACATGGAGGACTGAGTCAAATTCAGCATCTTAGTTTTTATGTTCAGGGTGCTTGTATGGTATGGGATATATGAAAAGTTAGCTGGCATAGGGTTACGGGCTGTGTTGGCCTTCCTCAGGAATGCAGGAAGGTTTTGCATTAAAAATAAAGTTAATTCTCAGCAGCGAGAGGGTTTTCAGGGGGGCAGCCTAGGACTTGAAGTGAACCTGACAGGACCTGGAGTGGTTACACATCTCACAATCTTCTGTCCCAAGTTCAAGGTGCCTTTCTTTGACTTTGTGTCCTAAACAATAATCTGAAAATATTAAAAAACAAAATTCTGAATTTGTGACAGCAGTACAGAAACTCTGGGAGGTAAAAAACTGCCCTACCCACACAGTTTGTATCTTGTAAACAAGATGAGTGAGGTGCTAGAGAGAATTTACTGAACAAACTGCAAGTTAGAAAACGTTGTAAGGTGCTGGCAAGAAATCACCCACTGCTCATTCCTAAGTTACATGTTTGTTAAAGGCAGCAAATTTTGCTCATTTTGAAGATAGGATACCTTTGAACCATTACTTTGAGAATTAGTTGGGAAAGAAAAAAAAGCATATGGCTTAATTCTTTATCTGTTGACTTCCTTTCATTTCTCTACATCTTGACATTCTTTGCTGCAGCTTTTCTCAAAAGCAATTGCTGACTCTTAAGGGCAAGGGGTCCTGACTGCCTGTGTGTTTGTATAGTCCCTGGAATGTTAGAGCCCTCAGTCCTACCTGGGAATGTTAGACACCAGTAGTATAAATGAGTAGTAATATATTTCATGTGTGCATTTATATTACAGTAAATGCCACCATACAGTTGGCATATTTACTCTCTATAGACACATTGAGAAGGAAAAAAATACTAAAAAATAATAAAAATGATCTAGCCTTGGAACTGGTGATGTAAACAGAAAAAACCCCAAAAACCTAGAAAATCTGCATGAGCACTGCAAAAACTGAAGCAGTGATTTTGTATGCTGTCACAATTTCTGCCCCTAAGAACAAATGTTAATGAGCTATAATTTATAAATTCACTCTGTGTTCTCATGGATCGGTCCTCATTTTGCTTTTTGTCATGATTACACTTACGAATTCAGTTTAAAAATTTGTTCTTTGTAAAGTGTGTGGTTTTCCATAGAAGTGCACAAAATTAGGAAGATTACCTCTGCAGTTTTCTGTTGTTACTGCCAATAAGATAAAATAATTGGTGCTTGGTTTTGGACCATGATTGGGAACGGGGGGGCAGGGGTGGGGCAGCTTTTGTTATTTCAACTCCCAGTGGTTTTTTTTTAAAATCAATCCAGTTTGTTCTTGCTAAACATAGGGCAAATTAAGCCTTCTGGAAAGGTTAAAATAATAGCTAATTGATTGTAGATCTTAATTTATTGGTGGTGGTGGGTTTTTTTTGTTTTCTATTTACTTCTGTATTAACTGTTTAAGAAAAGAAGTCTTCAGATGCTTTTAATGAGTACTGTAAAAATGAACAGATTGCAGTTTCTTAAGCCTTCCATCTCCTGGGCTTTGGAATACAAATACATCCTAACAATAGAAAATTGGTATGATACCACCTCATTTTCAAAAAGCTTAGAAAAACAAGGGCTTACAAAAGAACCTCGTGAAATCCCGAAGAGAAGCAAATGCAGGGTTGTGTATCAGGGACAGAGCAAGCCAGAGCCTTAACTGGCTGCACAGCAGCTCTGCAGAAACGCACCTGCGGGTCTCGGTGGCAACAAGTTGAACACGAGCCAGCCATGTGCCCTTGCACTGGTAAAGGCCAACCGTACCCTGGGTTGTGTTAGGTAGAGCACGGCCAGCAGGTCAAGAAAAGTCACTGTTCTCTGCTCAAGTATTTCTGAGATTCATCTGGAGTAACTGTGCGCTGTTCTGGACTCCCTGGTGCAGGAGAATTCACCCTGCTGGAGCAGTTCCTGCAGGAGTCATGACAAAGGGTAGAGCATGTGGCATATGAGCAGAGGTTAAAGAAACTGGGTTTGTTTAGAAGAGAAGGGAGAGGGGGGACTAATTGCAGTCTTCCACCACCTGAAGTAAGGTTGCAGAAAAAAGAGCGCAGACACTTCTCAGAGATGCTTGGGGAAGGGGAAGAGGGATTTATGGAAAAATTTCAAGGTGAGGTCAGTTGGGCATGGCAGCAGGCTGCCTGGAGAGACTGTAAAAT
Source organism: Ibycter americanus (assembly GCA_035590275.1). Taxonomy (NCBI): domain Eukaryota; kingdom Metazoa; phylum Chordata; class Aves; order Falconiformes; family Falconidae; genus Ibycter; species Ibycter americanus. Next base: position 5,220,320 of record JAVJGI010000062.1, read on the forward strand.
ACCTGTCCATGGGGATTTGAAAAGTTTAACTGGAAAAGGCCCTGAGCAACCTGACTCACCCATTAAGTTAACCCAGCCTAGAGCAGAAGGTTGGATTGGGTGATGGCTGGATGTCCCTTCTAGCCTGAATTTTTCAGGCTCTTTGACATTCTAGAGTATGGGCAATCACCTTTGTGAAATATAACTACTTCTTAAGGATATGTAAAACTGCATAATTTGTTGTGTTTATTGGGAAATTATACAGTTTGCTATTGCTGAGCCTCCACTGTTACTGATTGAATAGAGCTTAATTTCAGTCCATAATATTAACATACAGTATACCAGTCAGTTCTTCCTCCTTATCTTTTCCTATGGTTGCAACCATAACTTGCATTATACAAGGCTTTCATTACTTCCGTTCCCAGTATCTTGTTTTTTTCTTGTTAAATGTTTACCTTTGTAAGTGGCTGGTTTTCTCATAATATCAAAAATACAAAAAGATGCATCTTTTTTTCCATTAAGAGGTAGTATTGCATTACCTTCCAGAGATGCTGTGTTTTCTTCACTAAAATGTTTATTTAGAAGAAGAAAGGATTTGGGTTTTTTCCTTTGAAGTCATTCTGCAGCTATTTTCATGGGATGAGACAGTATGGATTTTTTTAATGGAGTGTGTGGTGTGTGTTGAGAATAAACTGTCTTAAACTAAAAATCTGTGAGCATAACTGGAACTGAGAGAAGCTGGTGTTCTCAGGAATGTCTCCAAAACTTAAGAGGTTTATAGATTATTCAGAGCCATATAACTAATTTTTAAAAGAACTATAGAAAAGAAATTGGAAGTGTCAGCACTGGCTAGATTAGTAGCAAAGCTCAAGAGTAACAAGCTGGAAGAAGAGTAGCCAGTGGGTAGCTATTGGATGTAAACGCACTGAGGAGACTTTGTAAATGTGTGAAATGGAGTGTGAATGTTGTACATAATGGGTGTTAGCAAGGGAAGACCAGTGCGTAGCAGCATACAACACAGGACATCTGAGTACTGTAGAGACAAAACTTGCATATATACTGGGAAGTCATGGTCATGCTAACATTCATACCTTCCCTTCTCTTCCAGTCTTGTCTGTGGCCCCTGTTCCAGCAGCAACACTGACTTTTAGGAAAAGCCTCCAAAATTAATCCCGAAGACAATTCATATTTTCTTCTTCAGTTTTTTTGGTTGGAATACCTTTGTCATGACTTTGTCATGTCACCTATGAGATTAAGGCAACCAGCAGTTTTTTAATGCATTAGGGATGGTTGATTTGGAGCTTCCTGTTTTGTTTCATTTGATAAATAATGAGATTTGAAACCAGCAGCAGCTAATATATGTGCCGTTGGACTTTAGTTTTCATAATTTTGTTTTTTGTCTCAGCATTCCTTCTTGAATTAATTTGCTTTCTTACCTTCCTCGGTAATTTTCTAAATATTTACTGTTGACCGCATACAGATACCATTCTGAGAAGCATAGTCATACAGAAAACTGGATTTTCAAAGTGATAAGCAGATTGTGCTTACAGTAGCTTTTCTATGCCTAGTGGTATGAAAACATACCACATAAATGCGAGCATTAGGACATGCAGATTATGTCTCATTAAAATAACACATTAGTAGATAGATAGTTTTTTTCTGTATTGAAGAGATGACAAAACGAAAGGGTTAAGCTGTGTCTCTGAACCATAAAGTTATTGCTCACTACCAACTAAAAATTGCTGAGAAAGATAACTGGGAATGAGAGGTTTGTTTTAGCAATAAATGAGCATAGATATTGCAGATATTTCTCATCTGCATTGCCTTGAGCCCTTATACTTGTCACAGTGGAATAACTGATCAGGTCATTGTAAAGCTGCCAGATTTCTTGTGCTGTAGTGCAAGTTGTGCTTTGCTATTGTTCTCATCCTCTTTGTCACATTGTTCTTTCCCAGGCTTCAGTGTTTGACAGTGTTCTGGCTCCTGTACGTGGGTGATTTGGGGCTGGCACCATCTTTTGTTTTGCTTTCTTATGTTTTGCAAAAATCATCTTGCAGAAGAGGATGATTTGTCCATGATGATTTTAAGCTCTTGAACATGGTAATTTGTTGCTGCAGCTGTTCCTGTGTTATAACTGCATTGTCAAACCTGGTTTGGGTGTGCTTCTGCACATAGAGAGCATAATTTGTTCTGAGTAATTGAGGATACCTTGATGACAACAGCTGTTTATGGGGCTGGCTCCTGTGCTTGACTGAGTTGCAGCAGGGACTGTTTTTTCCTTTGATGTAGACAAGCCCATGCTTTGTTTCCATAAATGCAAGTGCATTTCCATTTTCTTTTGACTGTAATACAATACTCAAACAGTGTAGCAGTGCGCTCAAGCTTCTCGGAGTTTTAGGCAATTTAGGAAACTTTTCGTAGATAATTGTCTTCTCGGAGAAAGTGGTGTCCTCAATTTGTGTGCCTATTGTTTCCTTCAGAAATTATTCTTTTCATGTCATATTTGTTATCATAATTGTTCTTTATTAATGGATTCTGATTTTTGTAGTAAGTTCTTCATCTTATCTTTCTGCATTAGAGACTACTGTTGGTACTGCAAGCAAGTGAAGTAAAAGCTGTAGAATGGGTAACAGCCAAAGAGAAAAAATAGATACAAAAACTAGTTTCTAAATAAAATTATAAAAATCAGACCCTATTAGAAAATTTTTCTGATCAGATGAGACAACAAAAGGTATTTGGGCAAAGTCTTTTAGGTCTTTTTTTAACCATTTCTTTATTGTTTGTTGTTTTAAAGTATCGTGAGAAGGTCACTCAAGATCAGGCTTGAGGGGGGAAGAGAAAGCAAATTGTTGTTGTGAACAGTTTATAGACAGAGTATATCTAAATTTGTTAAGCTTTTTAGAGGTGAGTTGTTTTGAGTATAAACTGAACAAATGAGGTTGAACTTGATAAATGAGCTTGAACTTGTAGTACCTTTGCGAAATGCAGATTATAATGTCTTTAAAATAAATTGCACGTGAGTAAATCAAGATGTTGAAGTTGAAAAGGGTGAGAGATGGTATAACAGGGAAAATCTTTGACTAGGAAATTGTTTCCTAGACCTTTCTTTACAGTGTATATAAAACACATAGTGAACATCGTGAATGAGAAATATTTTAAATGTCAGATACTGAGAAGATTGGAGAAAAACAGTTGACGGCAAAAATTACTGTATTGAGAGGTACCGTGCTTGTTTTAGGACTAGTAAAAGGCAAATGCAGATTAAATTTAGATAAATGAAAAAGAATAGGCCCGCAAACAATGACACAGAAGGTAGAAGAAATATCGAATGAGATAATTATGCAGGATACCAGCTTACAAAGGAAAAGGGGTTGTGGATAATATCCTGTCTAATTATAATACCTATAAAGGAGGATAGTCACATGAACTAATTTCAGCCACCATATACCCCACAGGCTCCCTGTGGGAAACAGCTGAATCCAAGGGTGAATCTAGGAACCTCTAAGAAAAGCACCTGACAGTCGCCTTGTTGGGTCTTCTAAATTGCTTCTAGAGGTGCCAGTGTGTCTCAGTGGATTACCTGCCGAAACTGGCTCCTAAATTTTAAGTACCTAAAGTAATGGGGCAAATACTCATCTGGCCTGTCTCTCTGGGACTTTTCCAATTATGAGATTAAAGGCTGGAGTAAACCCAAATTGGTATTGTGCAGCTGTTTTAACTGCAAGTGAGCATTTACAGTATAGTATTCCCCACAGACAAGCATTGTGCCTTAAATGTCACTTCAGCTACTGCTAATAGATTTTTCAGAAATCCATTTTTTCCACCGTTTCTATCCTCAAATATAATCTGTAAAACCAGATAAATCCTGCAAGCTTAGGCTCTGTTAGACCTCTGATGAGACAGTTGGTGGCTTTTACAGAAGGTTAGCATATAGGAAAGAAGGTAGAATTAAACGAGATTGTGCCCATGGAAGGCTGGCCTGTAGGCAAAAAGATGAGCTTTCATACTAGTAAAAGTAGAAGGATGCTTATCTCCTGCACAAGGGAATGATAAATAGCACCTGTACAATTAGAAGAATGCCTTTGATATCTAGAAAGCAGTAATCCTAGGGGAAAATTAAGCTGTAAATCAGTAAGTCAGGTCAGTTTATTTGGTTTTGCATTCTTAATTTGTTCTCTGTTTGTATGATTTACAGTGAAATAATTAAATGATTTTTTTCATCAAATTGGCTTTCACAGTTTTCACTGCAAGGGTCTTACACATCTCTGCTTGGCAGTATCCCAGAATGATTATAGTATTTGTAAAATTTTACAGTTGAGACAGAAATATATACTAAAACTCAGATGAATAATAGTGATGGAGTATCATGTTATGTAATAGTCAACAAAACAATTATTTATTTACTTTTTGTTTGACAATAGTAAAATCACTGCAGTTTTGTCTTTCTAGCAGAAAGTGAGAATAAAAGTGAAGAACAACAGAGCTCACTGGTGCTATTATATTTCGGCAAATTGAAGTTTTCAAAATGCCGCTTCTGCTTCTCTCCAAAGGAAAAAAAGGTTGATTGTAGAGAAAATAGCATGTTATATCTTTGGGGAAAATAATGTAGAAAGATTTGAAAAGGAAAGATCAGAGATGTGGCAGCATTGTTAGAACCATTGTGCAGACACTTTATTTGTATTGCTGAGAACTGTAGATGTTTTCATTTAGTGGGGAGGAAACTGTAAATATGCAATATTGCTTTTTATGTTACTAACTTCAGTGAGTTACTGTTTAATTGGTATACAGAAAATTTTCTGCCAGTGACTTTACAACCAAATGCTGTAATGAAATGTCACTTCTTTTCAGAAAAATGTTACTTTCCCTTGATTAGCTGAAATACTAAATCCGTTTCAGTAAATGAATCTATTGATTTTAGCTTAATGTGTTGTAATAAAAAATATTTGAGTATGTTCTCAGTTGGTAGATTCATGAGATGCCGTGCTGGATTCTGTACAGGCATCGATGTGAATTTTTAATCTATTTTTCATACATGAAGGAGAGAAGTCAGCATTGGTACAGAAGGGAAGTAAAGACCTGGGTTCTGCTGGAGGACAGTTCTCTCACTTAAGTTCTGCAGAAGTCATCCACAGGCTTTGTTTCACTGGGCCAGCCAAGACCCTGACAGTGCTTTTATGTGGGAGGGAATGATGTTGTAGCAAAATGGTGCTGTAAAGCTTCTTGGTTCAGCTGCTCAGTCTGCGAGGATTCAGCCAGTCTTGCAGAGGTGTTTAATATCAGCCATGGTCCTCACTGCACTGGGGAGCTGCCCATTGCCTACGTATTAATGCTGCACCATGCAAGAAATAAAATGCCTGATTAGTGTCATATGTTAACCTACCCAGTTGTAATTTAATAGTAATACAGACAAGTGCAACGCAGCTTCTGCTTCATTTCATTAGTGGGTCATGGTTAGCCACGCTTGATTGCTGACCATTGCAGGAGCAGATTAACTAAGTGTTGTACCATTTCTTTTACACAAACTTCAACCTCGGAAGAAACCTGTGTGGGATGTAGGGAAGACGCTGGTCTATAGTAGAAGCATTGTAAAGGAATATGCAAAAGCAGAACTAGAGACAAGAATGTTTTTGTTCTTTTACACAGTAATGCAAGATACAATTATTGTATATTCCTGCATCATCACATTCTCTTTCCACCTGTTACACTTTGGATGCCGTTAATGCATAGAAGGGGGTTTCAGAGTAACTTAACTTCAACAGAGGGAAAACAAAGGACATTTCTGAATAATTCAGAAGGACACTTATAAATCAGTGAGTCAGAGGTTTTGGACTTAAAATACTGAAGTTAATGCTAAAGCAAACAGACCCTGAATTACTTAATTACTAGCTTGTTAATACTTCATTAAAAACTTTAAGGAAAAAATCTGTAATTAGTAATTAGTGCTAGTAGTTCTAGCAGGAAACTGCAAACCAAGGCTTTGCATTTCAGTTCATGGATTTCCCCACTGTGTGCGCTCTTGCCTGGCAAATCAACTCCCTTTTACCTTGGGCTTTTTGACTGTAGAATTATGGACATAAAACTCTTTTATCTGAAGCAAGCTAATGAAGTTGGTTTAATATATAAGAATACACTTTTGAGATTATCGGACAACAGGTTACAGACTTGCCATTGCCATTACCTGGTTTTTCTCTCTCTTCTCTTATCTCTTTCCAGTGCTGCCTGTTCTGGAGAAGAGCCTTTAAGATTTTTTTCTTTCCTATCTGGAATTGTTAGTGATGTTGACTGGCTCTAGAATGGGTTTATGATGTTACTTGTAATGCTGTTACATCATGCGAAGAGCAAACCAAATATTTCCAGCTGTATTTGTTGAACAGCTAATGCTGTTTCCCTCCTGGGCCTCGGGCTGGGGAGGATGGCTGCTCAAACACAACTGTAGCACTTGAACAGAGCACTCCAACTGGGCTCTGAGTTCTGGGGAATTTAAGAACCAGCCCACGCAGAGGTCTTTGCAGGCCACAGCTTTATGATGAGGGGTTTTTTGGAGAGATCATCTGGTTAGAAAACTCAAGAGACTTTTCTTGGCTTCACTTGCCTTAACTCTTGCAGGCTGAGTAAAGTAATTTTGTGAAATAACAGTGAAGACTAAATATTGTTGCTTGCTTTTGTTATTGATCTACTATACAATAACAAAGTGTATGAGCAAAACCACGAGAAGTGTGCTCATGTACAGCGTGCTTTCCTAGATTTCCTGTCTTTCAGGGCTTTGGCGGGACCAACTATCAAACCATTAATTATCTCCTGTTGTCAGCACTCACCGTTCAAAGTTGTAATCCTGTTTAGCTGATAGTAAAACAGAAACTCTGATAAAATCCTTATTGATTTGTCTAGAAATACTGCTGCCCAAACAGATCAAGAAGTTCATAGGTTTTTCGGATCACAGCTGGCAAAATCCATAAAATCCTCTGAAGCCAGTTGTGACTCTTCCAAGTCCATGAATATTGTCCATTCTTCTGCCTCATGATTACTGCAGTCTGCTGCCCCACCCCACATCCATTACCGTGGTGTCCTGGGAAATCTGGCTTCCTAACTCCGCAGATTCATCAATAATAAGGAATGGAAAGGAAGGAGGGGCTTGCAATGAAAGGTAAAGCAGTAAGATCCTCTCTCCAGCCTAATTTACCGACAAATTTGTGCCATTGATGGATTAGCCCTTGTTTACCTTTCTTTCAGAGGACTGACCTCATCAGCTGGCAGGCACCATGAAACCATTTGCAACGTCTGAGCCACGATTAACTTCCCCATCTAGCTCCTTCCATTCTGTAACCCCACAATGATCAAGAAGACCTGCATGCTTAGATTTTAGTTTATAGATCAGATTATACGGAACGCCTTTAATTTCTTTTGAAAAAGGAGGAAAAAAGCTTTCCATGATTTAAGCCTCAAAGCCAGTTAGGCTTTGAAGTTTAAGGCAAACTATTCAAGAGAGGGAGGGAGTTCAAGCCAGCTCAATGCTATGAAGGCAGCTGAGAAGTGAGTTAGGGCAGTTGACTTCCACTACAGGAGTTGCTTTGATCAAAGCTAATTTTTGAAAGTCTACTTTAAGTCAGCAGCCATTAATCTTTTTGTTGTGATGTGTTATCAGTAATGGGAAAAAAAAGAGAAAAGGTTATGTTCCTTCTAATTGAAATCTTAGAAAGGTAAAAAATACAATGAAAAATCTCTGACATTTGCATCTTTTTTCCCCAACACATCTTTGCTTTATTATTTGGATTTTATAGCACTGCTGAGTAGATTTATTTGGTCGTTGCTGTTGTTTGACTCTTTGTGGCTTTGTGTTTTATATTATTGCAGTGTTTCATCAAGGTATTTATCAGCTCCATCACTTAAGTGGTTCTGGCAGTCACCTGAAACTCATCCTATGTCATTAGCTACAAAAATGAAGGTTGAGTTAGCAGGGTTGTGAACTCCAGTCCCAGTGATCAGGTGTAAGAATGCCCCCTCAAAATGACAAGGTCTTAAAAATCCTTGTAGTTTGACTTTTTTTGTCATCCTGTATTTGAAAATCCAAAGTTCTTGCTTTTTTATGTAATACAAATACAAAACCTGAAAATTTTCTTTAAATAAGAATATGTTACTCTGCTGTAAGAGACTTGCATGATTTAAAATCTGGGGCACTCTTTTAGAAATACTACCTATTATGCAGATTATATAAAAGCTACTACGAGCAAGACTGAACTCTCCTCTCTGTCTCGACCCTTTGGTTCATAGGAGTCTTGGCTGATGACAAACCATTCAGTCTAGTGAAGTGGACAGGGATTGTCTGAATTTTTATGTCCTACAAGTCCCATAAACCTCTGTATATTCTAGTATCAGATTCATGAGTAACTAGGAATTGCCTCTGAAATGTATGAAGAAAAAAAATTTACTACTTTTTGTAAATAGGTCCTAGGCAAAAACTGAAACACATGTTAAATATGGGAGATTAAAAGCAAGTTTGCTCAGTTCTGGTCTTAGTTTATGCACACATTCTCTCTGTACAATCTCAACATTTTTAAGTGCTAATAGGATTTCTCGATGTTGAAAACATTTATAAATTTATAATCTTGCTCCCTACCCCCACCTTTCTAATAATGCTTGCATAGCATGTTTAATAATTTACATATCACTTAGATACCAGTATTTGATAAAGTCAGTATGCCATATTCAGCTTCCAATGTTGTATGTTTCTTTGTCTGCCTACTCTAGTGAAGAATACAAAGTAAAATTTTCATTATATCTTTCTTCATGTGGCTATTCAGTAATGTTCTGAGGCAAAGAAATTTGAACCATGGGGAAAGCAGAGCTGGTAACAAACCAGTTTGGGCTTTGTTAGGCACCATGAATATATTACATATGATTATCGTAAAATTATGGCCTGGAAATTGAACAGTCATGCTGCTGCATTTTAGACAGTACATTTATAATAAGCTGTAATAAAGTAAACATTTTGAATGGATATAAGAAGAGGCATTATTTGCGATCACAAATGTATGTTCAGTTCATGTTTTTGAAGCTCAATTTAACACAGCAAACAAATTTCCTTGTAGTGTTAACACAGTTGTTCTCAGTGCTGAATTTTGATTTATGGAGAAAGAAACTTTAAGCGTATAAAACTGGCTGTTTGGGATCTAAATAGAAGAAAAGAATATGATTCATAATGGCTGTAATTTGAAAGCTGCGTGTTGTTAGAAGTAAAAGTGGGTTTAAAAGACTCACTTGCAATTACTTGCTACTTTGGATTCTAGTTTAAATTTCTTTTTGTTTATTCTGGTATCATTTGGCATTTTTCTGAAAGAGTATAAAGCCACGGTTTCTAAGAACGTTTCAGAAGCCAGGTAAGCAATGACTAGAATTAGGTTTAGGGCCTGATCCTGATAACACTAGTGCAGGCTAATTGATCTTATGAAGCTGCTCAGAGGAATATAACTTCGAAGGGTAAGAGTTTGTAGATCCAGGGCCCTCATGGATAGCAATCAGATACTATCTGACTCCGTAAAAGTAGTTTTGTCTCAGATGACACAGAAAGGCTGCTGGGAAGCTCCTGATAGCCCAGCCCCAGGGAATCTCCCTGCAACCCATCCCCAGCAGTGTGACAGCAAGCAACAGAACCCCTTGCAGGGTGTAAGAAGTACAGATAAAATGAGATTAATTTAGACTCCTACAGTAGCAATGGCTTGGGTACAAAGATGAAAAACCATCATATGAGAAAGTACACTGTAAAAATCTATGTGTGATAAACATTTGTCAAGAGAGCCATCATCAACATGTGAAAGGCAGAAAATGACAGGAAAAACTCTTCATCCTATTCTGACACAGTCACCTAGGTTATCTTTCATTTATTTTGAGGTATAGAAATAGTATTGCCAAAGGTTGTACAGCAGTGATAGCATTTCTTTGTTTCCAGAAGATTTGTTTGGGTTTCTACTGATAAATTATTAAAGAGATCTCATCTGCCCAGTGTCACAGGATTTCTTGGTAGCATGAATGTAAGTACCTGAGGGGTAATTAAGATTGGGTTTAGAGAACCTAATGAGGGGTAAATGCTTTTCCCGTTGTGTGACCACAAACCATCTCTCTCTGTTTCCCCATTTGCAAACTGAGAATAATAAGCCTTATGAAATTCATAATTTATGAATGAGCTAAGTGGTGGTTTCAAAGTGTATTCTTTACTGTTGGTGCGTAACTCTTATCTCCTGGATCTTTGTGTCTTAGCATGCAGCGCTCTCAGTTTAGGGGTGGCTCCCTTTCACAAAAGCAGTCTGAGTGAATAAAACACAAATGAGACTGGCTTTCACAAGCTAGCTCATGTCAAGTAGAAATACAGTCGTCGAAGTATGTCAGGCTGTGGGTGAAATGTTTCCTTCCAGAATAATTTCTATGTTATGATTTCAGCTTTTTCTATCAACTTGCACTGTATATCCTTACTCTGTCTTCCCCTCCTGTACAGTTGCTTACATTCCCAGGATGGGCACTTTTTTCAGAAACCTCCAGTGGTTTCCTTGTCCTTCACTGAAAGGATTTTTTTGCTTATTTGTGTTTGCATAACCTGCTGAACCGTTCTACAGCTTGCTGTGGCATTTTGACTACTTTGCTTTCATCTGCCTGTTTTTCTTTAATACTTTGGCAAACACCCTCAGATTTCAGTACTGACCCCAGGGATTATTAGTGGCACAGTTATTCTTGGTGTGCCAAATCCAAGGTGGCTGTCTCTGGCCTCTGCAAAGTTACTGCAGGTGCTTGCAGTGAAGCATTGTTCTTAACCTCCTAGAAATTCATGAGTTGGTGAAGCTCTTTTTGCACCAAATACGTGTCCTTTGTACAGTAAGTTCACACTGATGCTTGCTTTGAGATCTGCGTTGCTGCTCTCTTACTGCCTGGGTGTTTACTGCAGTTCCCCCATCCACTGCAGTTTCTTCCTCTTTCATTAGCACATGCTGAGGGTCAGAATTACATGAGCTGGTTTTTTAATATGACTTCATTTAAGAACTCATTGCAGTGATAGTATGCCAGGTTCATGAGTCCTCAACACAGAATTCTTTGGTTTCTCAGTTTCTACAGAAGATGTACAGAGGGATCTTTTTTCTTTAATCCGCAGACCTGTGATGATTAGGGTGCCTGGGCGAGGGTTATCAATTATTACTTTGTTTCATTTAACTGTTCAGGATGTGTATGGACCCTTGGATCTCTGTTTCCCATTCTTCATGATGATCAAAAGAAAATAGGTTTTTGAAAAGTTCCCACAGGAGTTAGGTGGAGATGGCAGTCTAGCAGGAAGGTCAGCTGCCTTTTGAGTACTGTAGATGCCTGAGTTATAATGCCCAAAAGTGTTCAAAGAGTTCGTTGGTTTGCTGTGGCTGACCGGGTGTTCCCACTGAGTGAAATGACAAGTATAGAACAAGAGTATCTTGAAGAGTATGCATCATAGAGCAAAGCATTTATGCAAACACAGATATATTTCCACATCATGGTCTTAGCAGTTACCAGCTATATGCTTGGTTGTAGATGCCAGTGTTCCTCTGAGAGTCCTAGACAAGGCTTAGAAAAACATCAGTTTCCTACAGGTAGTTCAGATGGTGGTGTGAGGTCAGGTGTACAGGAGACCTTCCAGGATACATTAAGAAATCTATTTCCAGCTGGCACTGAAAGTCATTAAACTTGTAATATCACTGATTAGAGGAAGGCTTTTTATTTCTGATGTCTCTTTCCATCAGTCAGTTGTCAGGAAAATCCCAGGACTCCAACCCATTCTCTATATCAGAAAACACTATTCATATTTGAAATTACTATATGTAAGAATGAGAAATTCTTTGAGAAAATATTATATGTTTAAAAGAAAAAAATAAATAATGAACTGTGAGTGCTAGACTCTGGAAAGTCAAAACCAACAAAAAAAGTGCCACAATTTAGAAAAGCCACAGTCTTGTGATTTTAAAACATGTTTTTTCTTTTGGGCTTTTTCCATGATTTTCCATTGCTTGGTGTTAACATTATAGTTTAATTTAGCATGAACAAAAATGTTAAAATTTTTATATTTCTTAATGTTCCTTTCCAGGAATAAAATTCAAGTTGGAGCATTTCCATTTCCTGTATACACAAGAAGTGATGTAGTTACACTTAGAAGGCTTCTTTATTGTTAAATAAACATATCAGCTGCATTGTGTTTACCCAAGCTGATAACCATTTGTTGGGTAATATATTACTTGAAAGGAAACACTCAGTGTGTTTAGTGTAGCAACAGAATTGGTTACCAGTGCTCTTATGTTACTTTGGACAAATCTATGTATTTTGATAAAATAATCTCTTGAATGATATTAAGAAATTGATATTAAGCTACATTACAAAATCTGTTTTGGCTTGAACAAAAAAGTGAAGCAGAGTATTTAGCTGAGTAACTTTTGCCAGTTGACAGTATTAATATTTGTGGTCCTGCGTACACTTAATGGTATGATCAGGCATTTAATAACAATCTTGTAAATTTTTATAGTTCTTTGAGAAATTTTACTGTGAAAAACATGAGATACTTCATGTGAATGGGGAAAAAAACAGCTGAACAAGCTGTCCAAGAATTAGGAAGAAGCACTGAAATAACAACTTGGGATCCATATTAGGTGCTACGTTGTGGCCTCTAGAGTGTTGAGGGCTCTGATAACTATATGGCTACTGACTCTCTGGGATGTTCTGAGATTGTTAGAATTTCTTATATTCACGTCCTCTTCTGTAATGGCACGTAAGAGTGCTTTTCCAGGATAGTCCTTGCCCATATGCACACTCCTCTGGAAAGCTGGGCATACACTAAAAGCATGCACTTTGAAGTTTTGCTGTAGGTGTATTCTCAGAGTGAATGGGAGCCCTGTTTCTCACACCTCATTTCCTCTCAGTTGCCTTGGTTTGACATGAAGGTCCTTGGAGTTTGCTTGTCACCTTTAAGTCTTCAGTCTTCAAAAATATCTCATTTTGAGTTTGGCTTATCTTTATATCTTCAGAAGCTATTGATTTTGTTACTGTTGCTTCTTTGTTTTTTCTGTCTCCATCCTGTTCCTTCAGGAAGTCTTGGCCCCTCTTTGTTCCCACAAATTCCCATGTAATTGTTCTTTTTGTTCCCTGACTGTTGTCATTGCTTCTCCCTGGTCTTCAGATGATGTCCTTACTACCACATGGTACCAGTGGGCAGGTTAATTCGCTCTGTTGTCTATGATATTCCACGTTGCTTGGGAAATGTAGAAATGAAATCTGTAGTCCTTCACAGTTGTGGGCAGCCACCGCATTTGAGAGTAATGCAGAAATCAGGATTTGGGATGTGCTATTTTGCTAGAGAGGTTTTATTTCCTAAACTGTCATTTGTGACTGAATGTATCCCAATACCCTCAGGACAAGGAGCTCGCAAATGTCGTATTTTTTTAACAGTTCTTAGAAAAATTTTTGCAGTATGGCTGACAAGAGAGGGTGTGGGCTCCAGTCCTCCTGCAGTAGGAGACTGGGAAGCAACCAAAAGGTTTCTCCCTCATGAACACAGCTGACTGTTTTGAGATGTGCTGCTGTCACTTGTTTGATTGCTTTGGCTGTGAAAACGGATCCTAATGGAGAAAAGTTAGTTATGACATCAGAGAGGGAGAATTACTTTCCAGGCCTTATGTGGCTCCAGCCTCTAAACTTTTCTCCCCTCCAGGCATTGGAACTTGTGTTTAAAAAAAAGGAAACACTTTGTGTACTTGAGTGTATCAAAAAGGAATACCTTCATTGCACGTGCCAGCTATAAAAAGAAAAGTCAGAGTCTTCTTAGAAAATAGAAAGCCATTACATTTAGAATCTATCTTGCCTGTGTGTTATGGCTCCTTTTTTAAGTTCTGTATTTAGAAATAAAGACCTTCTTAATTCTGTAAGATTTCAACTGCTGCTTTTGCTCGTTTGTTCTCTCATGGAAGTTAACATTTTCTGCATCTACTATTATGATTGTTTCTTCTGGGATCTTAGAAATAGACTGATAACTAGGGTTGTGGAATAAGCAAGAGAAATAGGTGAAGAATGATATTCTTTCTGTAAATGTTTGGTAATAGAGGGGAAAGTGCAACAAAAAGGCATTTAAAGAGAGAAGGGATTTGGAATAGAATGTGTTAAGATTTTGCTTACAAACATGGCTTTCTTTAAAGGGTATTATTTACTGAGCTGAAATCATTTCAGTTGCTTTGAAAAAAATATGCATATGGAAACGCAGGGCTTCTTTCAATCAAGTTTCCATTTATCTAAAAGCTTACCTCCTTTTTTCTTTCTAAAGAACTTGAATATAGGGAAGGTATATGCATTTGTAAAGTTTAAGCTTGTGCATTGTAGACATGCTTTCTGAAATACTAACTTAATGTTAAAATCTAAATTCTCACTGTTAGTACCTCTTATGTAAAGTAGCAGCTTGCCCAGCAATTTCATTCTCATTTTGGATTAATGGTGAAGAGACTAATGTTTGATTGAAGTCTTCACATAAAATATGTATGCTTCAGGTAAATGAAACAGTGACTTAACAGGTGGGATAATGGACCAGTCTGATGATCCAAGTGCACTGTGGAGATACACAGAAAAGCCTTGGCCACTGGTAGTCAGCCGAGATAATGCACACGTGTTCATGGGACTAGAGCCAACTACATTCAATGTAAATCGTTTCTCCTCTTTTTCAACTATTGTTTTTTCACATTTTGCTCTAAATTAGCATAAAATGTGGCTGCATTTAAACACACTGTTGTGATTCATCTCAAAATGGCTCCATTATTCTGCCAGGCGAGATAATTCGAGATGGCTTAGATATTTCACTTTTTAAAATATATTTTTAATTTCTTTCAGAACATTGGGGATAGAGGGAGACTGGAAAATGGGATTTTTCCTAAACCTTAACTGTCATCATTCTTAGAAAAAGGAATAAGCTTACCCACCAAATTTTTTCCTGGTGAAAAGATGATGATGGCAGTGGGAAGCCTTTCTCAGGAGGGAGAGGAAGATAGCTGTCATCTTCATGTAATCTGACATTCTTAGGCAATGGTCTTGTATTACATCCAGTCTGATTTGATAGTGAGCTATTGTGGAAATGGGGGTGCAGCTTTTGCCCATTTTTTTCCGATCACATCTTGCAATCTAGCAGTAACGGTGTGAATCAGCTTCCTCTTGGAAGCTCATCCATAATTTTGGGAAGATTTCTTTTGGGCAAGTAGGCTGGTTCCTGATAACTAGATCGAATGCAGTCAGGAACAGCAAGTGTTCCTGCTGAGGAACAGTTTTGCTCCTCTTGAAAGGAAAGTAGTGTAGGGGTTGATGTTTGTCCTCGCCCAGGACACAGTTGTGGCCCAGACCAGAATACTGTTCTGATGCACACCACCTCTGACAGCCCCACATCTGAGGGGTTATCCTCTGGGCTTCTAACTCTGACTGGCCACCCGAAAATAGGCTAGGGAATAAATACTTAATTTAGGCTCCATGGGGTCCTTATTGTGCTGGGACTTCCCATCTTGAAATTGCTGAGTGATGGTTCAAGGCATTTTATCAACAGCATGGCAGAAGCTTTGACACTGTACCAAAAGCATTGGGGCTGATGAGGATAAGCATTTTGGCTGAGAACTGCCATCATTCCTAAGATGCTTCTCCTGTTCTCATGAAGCACTAGCTAGAAGTACCACCTCTCAGGAAGAGAAATGGTGATGCATGATTCAGATACTCTATGGACTGTAATACTTAAAGGGGGAGAAGGAGAGATGAACCCCATACTGCTAAGGGAAAATCGAGAAGGCACTGCTCTGAGCAGCTCAGAATGAATTCCCAAAGGATAGGAAATTCAAGGCCGTTAAATTTCCCTGTCACACTTTGAAGCTGAAATACCAGAAAGTAGCATTCAAGTAATAGGTAGATATGAGGTGTGAATTATGGATACAAGGATTGCTATGGACTTGTTCAGTCCTGTGCATAAACAATACCCATTTAGAAGTCTCATAAGATGCAATAGAAGAGTATTTTTAATGCTGAAAAGTATGTTTTGCTCAGAGTACTTGTAGTCTTGACCAAATGCCCAGCAGTTCCTAAAATGTTCATTAATATTACAACAAGTACATTTGCAAGACTGAGGTCACTTAACAAAGTATAAGGAAGAGTAGGTGCTGTATTTCTTCCTTTGTAAAATAATTACTACAACCTGCAATTGTTAAAGACTATGATCACTGATTTTCTAAAGGGAAAATTCATTTGAAATCGGTGCTTTGGCAGGTGTTCATATTTTGTGGAAAGATCTGTCTTCCAGATTGCTAATGAATGGCCAAGCGAGTATCTAGATAGTTAATAATGCTGCTTAATTGCCACAGTCAGATAAAGCTGCCATCTAATTTATTGCTGTTTGAGCATCTGAACACTGGAAGAATGATAAACCATGAGAAAGCCTTATGAAATGGTTGGTTAGTTGAAGTCATTGCCTGCGGTTTTATACCTCTCTAGCAGGTGA
Organism: Ibycter americanus; assembly: GCA_035590275.1. NCBI lineage: Eukaryota > Metazoa > Chordata > Aves > Falconiformes > Falconidae > Ibycter > Ibycter americanus. The sequence continues at coordinate 5,236,806 of JAVJGI010000062.1, forward strand.
TCCTTCTAACATTTCCCTGCTTTGGCAGAACGTCAGACATGTGGTCATACCCCCTGCTGCCCCCGCTTCCACTAGGCAGCTGTTTTCAAAGTAAAATACTTTCCCAAGGCGCTGCGCAGCCAAGAGTTTCTTCCTGGGTTTATATATCCATAATACACTAGAAAAGGATGTTGTGTTTTCCTGCATACACCTAAAGGAACATAAGTGCGTCCACAAATGTGTGTCAGTCAAACATCTGGACTGTATATAGATTTTCAACATGGATGGAAAGTAGTGATGCACTGTGCAGAGCATGCTGCAAAGGAAAAGATTGCTTATCTGGGCAATTGGTTGATTTCATCTAAGTGATCATCAGCAGATGCAAACTTCACTTAAGGATTAAATGAATTTAGGAAAAATGCTCTTTGCAGGAGATGGAATGGGTGAAGGAATAATGTGTGACATAGAAACCTGACTCTAACTGCCAATCCTGCAGCATCCTGCAGGCCTGTCCTAGGTCTCAGTTGTAAGCGGGTTTAACAAAATTGTTTTACAATGCCATGTTCATTTGAGAAGTAGAATCCCAGGACTCCCTATCCGGGAATGAGCACAAGTATTCAGTGTAAATATCAAGAAAAATGTTCGGATTCTGCTTATCAAATTAAGGATAGATCCTGTACCATGCAGTATAGGAGGACTCAGTCTATACTCAGGTCCTTTTCGTGAATTAATTGCCTTTATCTGGAAATTAATGAAAAAGAGGTTCATGGGGTTTTCCACTGTATGTGCTATTAAGCTGTCTCGAGACAGTTATGGCCTTTTTCAAATCTGCATCCCTCTGACAGTAGTAAATTCCCATGTCACTGCTCAGGAGCAAGTAGACAACTGAGGTGAAAAATTATGCTAATGAATTGCAATAACCAGTACCTTTTTATGAGAATGCTTATGCGTAAGCTCCTGAATCCAGAGTGTTGTATTGCCTTATACAGCTTTTTGTGGGTGAAGTATAGCAAACTAAACGCAGCTAGCAGTTAAATACAGCTTTATAGTTCTGAAGAGGCCCTTTGGAACAAAATGAAGTATATGGGTAAAATTGTTAAAGTGTTAGGTAAGGTTCTCAGGTTACCATGGTTACTTGAAATTTTTGCATTGTATTGTAGATTACAATGCATAGGATGAAGTAGCCAAAACAACTAGGAAGTCCAGTGCATATAGACTACATTTCCAAATGACACAGCGTTGCCAAATAGACAAATAGCTCAGGATATTGGCTGCTGACAAATCTCTGAATCAATAAAGAGAGTCCTGAAGGAAATATAGAACATATGCAATTTGAAATCCTGCATTATTTTGGAGTTACAATCTTAATTCTTAAAAGACAAAATAATTTAAAAAAAGAAGAGAGAGAGAAGAAAAATCCTCAGTAATGTAAAGAGTGAAATGATTTTCCATAAGCTCTTTCTGGTATTGAAATCTGACATTTGGCTTTGAGACCTTCAACAAAGAGGGTTGATGAAACATGGATAATACATTTCGTGCACTTAGGCTGGCAGTAGCACTTACACTAGAAGCAGTTTATTCCCATGGAAACCTATTTGCATTTGGGCCAGAAGTGACTTTTTTCCCCCTCTGTTAGAGGTGCTGATGTTTTAGCATATTATAATTGCTGTATATTGACAGCAGATTTGAAAAGTATTTTTAAAATGTTGAGTAGCTGAGCATATGTATATACGGAGATGTAGTCTGTGCAGTTTTTCTGTGTAGGATGTAACATGTTGCTGAAAAATGCAGGGCAGTTTTTGATCTTCTATTATTTATCCCTAAAGAAAAGAAAAAAAATGTGAATTAAATTGTTTATCCCAAACAATTGTTTTTTTAAACAGGTGACAAAAGAACTGAAGCAGTATGACAATAAAATTATAGAGTGCAAGTTTGAGAACAACAGCTGGGTTTTCATGAGACAGAGAATAGACAAAAGCTTTCCAAATGCCTACAGCACTGCCATGGGTGAGTAGAATAACTTGCTTTAAAAGTTTTTCAGGCTCAAATTTTAATTTTTTAACTCTGTCCTAATTTAAGGAGGAAAGGCACTCTGTGCTCTCATTTCTAGTTTGAGTCGCGGCTTCTCTAGCTTATTATAGTAATACCTCATCTTGCAAATTCTTATGTCGTGTTTAGTTTTTATATAGGATGAATCCTTTGGCCTTTGGCTTCAGGGTCATTTGATGAAGTCAGTTAAACAGAGACTGATGCAGTATTTGACAGATAATGCAGAAGCAAGTGCCTAAGTCTTTGCAGAAGAACACTTGCTCAAAGAGACCTTAAGTGTCATGGCATGCCTTTTAGGTGAGACCCAAGAAAGTTTTTATTTACAATAGCATTGCAATGGCAACTAACTAACTAACATTAGTTCCTAGCATAGCGTTGGCTTGTTGGAATGTAATGCAAACTGGCACACTATGAGTTGCATTTGTTCAACAAAAAAATCCATTATAATTTCACCTCTATTCAAAATGCCGAAACTGTTGTTTGGCAGATGGGCTAGAAAATTAATAGGAGAAAATGTCACCTTAAGTTTCTACAATAGTCATACAAACAATGAAGAGGGAAACAAATGAGAGGTGGGGGTATATCCCTGCAGAATTGTGAGACTTCTGTGTTCTTCTATCAAACAACATGTTGCCAAGTATTGTAAATTAAATTATGTTGTTTACTTTCAGATGAAGTATAAGAGTTTGAATAGAAGTGTGCAAGGCTGAATAACAATAGTCATGTTGATACTGACTTCTGTTAAGTGCCAAAATGAAGATTGATCATATTTAAGACCACGCTATTTACTAGAGTATGCACAGATGATGTAGGATTTTCTCTGAACCATCCTACTTGTATTTCTGCCTGAGCAGTGAGTGGATTTTCTTGAATAAACAAAATGTGGTCATTTTGCCAGGAGATAATAAATCTGTTGGCACCTTAGGGAACCAGCACAGAATGTAGCTGAAATACTTGCTGAGCAGTCCTGTCGGGAAAGAGGAATGGGCCACAAAAGTCATACAAATACAACATCTCTTTGTCACCATGACCTAAATTTCTTTTCTCTGTTTCACCTTATTGTTTCAATAGTTAGTTTTCCTTGGAGTTTTCTCTTCTTCAAGTAGTGTATTCTTCTTTCCTTCGTTCTTAAGAGTATATGTAGCTGCCCTTTTTCTCTTCATTTTCTGCATTTGTAGAGCGCTTGTGTTATTTCTGGCTTTTTTTTCTGCCAAAACATAATGAATTTCTTAAAAATAAAAATTAAAAGAAAATTAAATGCTGTAGGAAAAACTGTTACCTCCAAAAGTTGTATTTTCTTATTTGAGACTTCTGTTGTCCCCTTCTCTAGATCCTTTCTCCTCTATTTGCTTTCTCTTGATGAAAAATACTATTTATTTTTCCCCATAGTTGAAATAGCAACAAAATAAGTACCTGTCTCCATCTTGCTTTAGGACTTTGATACTTTCAAATTGAAAAGAGAAGGGCTTTTTGAATGGTTAAGCTAGGACAGCCCTTAAAAGTTGATACTGAGTTATGCCAGCTGCCTTGTGGCACAAATTATCTTCCTAAACTACTGATAATAATGGTTTCCAATTGCAAAAGTCACATACACTGCAACTTTTAAAGCACCTTTTCACCAAAAATAAGTGAGATAATAAAAAAATAGTGCTAAGAAGGTGTTTTATTAATTGGAAAGTAATGCTTTGAATGGTTCTGGAATTCTGCAGGAGAGAAGGGAGTGTTTTAATTGAAGAGTCGTTATTTGTAACAATGCTATATTGCAAGTGCATTTTAAAGTGTCTTAATGTTGTTTCGTACTCAAAGGGGTCAATAGATTGTTTTGCATGGAAATTGCATCCGTAGTGTGGCCAGTCCTTGCATGCTATAAATTATCCTCTAATAATTTTGTACGTTCTTCCAAGATAGTCATAGGATTCCAAGTAATTTCTTGTTCTTTATGTTTTCCCTCCTCCCTAAGTGTCTCAGAACTTATAACAGAGGAGTATAAAGTTACATAGGAAAAGCATTCAAAATATTTCATTTGTTTTAACAGAAGTAAGCTTTTCTATTTGTTCCGTAAAATCCTGTGGGCCATTACGTAGAAACTATGACTTGGGGAGTGATGTTAAGCAATCCAGGTGTGCTTGTACATGCATACCTTGGCCACCATGCAGCACTATGGCCTTTCCTCCATCATATGTTCTGGTGTGCTTGTCATGTAGCTTGCTTGGTGTCAAGTCTTTCTGCCACGTGAAGGTATATGGGTTAAAAAAAAAGTACTGTGCATTGTGGGTTTATGGTATTTATAGTACTTAGTGATGAAGAAAAAAGTTACCTTAATGCAGAGGTTTTCAATATTAGCCAGTCTCGCTTCTAGCTATTTGGATTTTATGGATGTTTTAAAGCCATGTCTCACAAGACCTTTGCTGCTGTTGCTTGCCTCAACAGGATGTCACTTCTTGGCTTTTTTATAGTTGCCCTGTGAAGCCTACACACACATGCCTTTTGTTTGTTTTAAAAAGAGAGATTCCTGCGAGGTAGGGGCCCACTACACTGATTTGCATTGTGGGGGACAAAGCAGAGACACTTGACTCCTGACACAATCATCTTGTGAAGGTCTGCAGTTAAGGCTGAATACTTGAGCCAAATTATGTTGTTTACTTTGCAAAGTAGGGGTGAAATCGTTGAAGTGCCAACTACAACAAATCGGTTTAGTAACTTGAGAATATTGTCTTTGTTCCCAGCTGTATGCAACAGCATCCAGAATCCAGTCACAAAGGAGATGTTGTTTGAGTTCATTGACAGATGTACGGCAGCTTCTCAAGGACAGACGAGGAAACACCACCTCGATCCTGACACTGAACTCATGCCGCCGCCGCCACCCAAAAGGCCGCGTACCATAACATAAGGCCTTGGTCTCAGCGGATACTGTGTTTATACAGTTCTGCAGAAGGTGAAACACAAATGTGAAGGCTGGAAGAAATCTGAATTGCTGTAAATACTTGGGTGTAGTTTTTTGAGTTTGGGGTTTGTTGTTGGGGGTTTTTTTTCCCTCCAGATTCCACATATGAATGGACATTGTTTTGTAACTGATAAATTCAGCCTTACCTTATGGTATTTGAAGGTGAAATTTCCAAAGGTTTAGACAAGAACAGTACAATGAAGTCAATGGAAAGCTGCCTTGTTTATATACGGATCTCTTTTCACCTTTAATTTATGTCAGCAATCTGGAACTGAGAAAACATTGGGATGCTGTACTTTCTAGAGGCTGTGTTTAAAAAAAGCAGAAGTGTTTTTTTTATTATTGTTCTTCAACTGGTTGCAATTTGTCACCCATAGTATAACTGATCATAGTTTTCCTGCATTTCTGAGACTTGTGTTTAACAGAAAACAGCGATGTTGTTTGTGCTCTGTGTTGGTTAAAAACTAAGCCGCCTTAGATTTCACTAATTTCAAAATTAGCTGGCTTTTTGTTGTTGAAATACTAAAAAACAGAATCTTTCTTGTAAATAGCATCCCTTTAAAAGGAAATGTGCTGGATGTTTGTTTTTTCCCCCCTGTTTGAACCTAACACAACAAATGTATAGTGGGCTGATTTTAGCTTTGCCTTTTTAAGTTTATCTGTAGATAAGGAATACACCAAATCCTTAGTATTAAGGTCTCTGTTAAGAGACTGTTTCTCATACAGGATACAGGGCTTAGTTCTCCACAGTGATACAATTGTAAATATTACTAAAAAGTACACATCACTGTGATATGCAAGAGTAATAAGCAGCGCTAATCATGTCTTAGGTACAGGCACAAAATGGCAAAAGACATGCCAGGCAACTCCTGTGTGAAAGAGAAGGTAGTTTCAGTGGAGGAGAGCCACGTCAGAAAGGAGGTCTCCTGGTTTAGGTGATTGCAGGGCGAAAATAAGCCATTTGGGGCAGGTAGATGAGTCCCAGGGAACAGGGTGCTCAGTTTCAAAGGTGGGGTCAGCTGTCCTGTGGCACCGTGCTCATCCTCTGGCTGGCTTGCTTTCATGCCAAATGAAGAAGCGCATGAATGCCCTGATGGCTTTTGTTGTAGCGCACTGGCAGGTGTTCGTATTAGTTCTGAGAAACTGCGTTCTGGTTATCTAAGGGAGGAGTTCTTCTGAGCTGGGATTAATTGGAAACCAAATGCAGATTTTAAAGTTTACCATACATTTATCAAGCAGGGATCGAATTGGCTCTTTCTATAGTTTACTTAGTGTGCGAGTCATCCATTCATTCAGCAATCTGATTAGTGAAGCTCATTAATTTGTTGTTGTAACTAAAATGCATTTCTGTTTAAATAAGTTTTAAAGTTTGTAAGCAAAATTAACACCTGCATTTTTTTTTTCTACATGGAAACTTTATGAGTGTGCTTTGTGGTGGCTTCTTTAGTTGTATCAACCTGTTGTATAAATGCACGCGCCATCGTTTAGATGGCGTTCCTAGCGTCTCTTTCTGGGATATTCCATATGTGTTTTAGAGAACTGAAGGAGTTCTATAAGTTACTTTTTATACAGTGGTTAAACTTGACGGGAAAAAAATGCATTCATCAAAGTTCTTTTTTTCAACTGTACATAGTTTCTGCATATTATCTATAGAAAAGATATAATATCACCTATGCAAGGTTGCAAAATTATCTCCTAAAAAGAGCCTTATGAATTTGATGTGAAAACCTATGCAGCCTCTGTGCATCTTGCATTGAAACACACAGTTAATTATTTCTTCACTCAATATGAATAATTTCCCCCGGATTATATTTGTCATTGAGATTGTCATAACATACACTTTGTCACTGATCTTCATGGTTCTGTGGCAGTTGCAATGTGTATGATGATTACAGCCTTCTCCATGAGGTTAGGACTTTTCATTCTTTTAAGGATGTGTCCAGGTTATTTCCATCTTTCTCCTTCCTAGCCCTTGCATCTTGTATTTCAACAAGACCTAGCTTCTGGTTTACCTTCTACTTCAGAGCTGCAGCACTGCAGGCTGTCTTCCACGTGCATACCACCAAGTCCATGGATGTGTTGTGGCCCTTGTATTTTGACAGTGTCTTTTTTTCCACTCTCAGCTTGAAATGGATATTTTGCAAAAGTAATGACTCTGAGAAGGTTTAGAGCTCTAAATTCACATTTGATTGTCAAACTCTTCTTGCACTATGACCTGTAGCTTTTTAGATTGGTCAATCACCTTTGCTTTCCTGGGAAAGAAAGCTACTGGGGAAGGGTTGAATGAAGAACCTGACGAAAACAAATGAATTTTCACTTGGACCAGATGGGTTTAATGCTGTGAGAAATGCACACCTTCTTTCTCTGCTACTAGATACTCAAGAGATTGAAGCAAAGAAGCAAAGAAGAGTCTGTGCCAGGAAAATAATGATGATAAAAAACTCCTAACTTGTCTATTCTTTGGTGTACAGCATGAATTCATCCGCTGTCTTGTCATTTGTTAAATATCTAAAATTTGGTTTCAGTGGAGTTTCCAGAAAATGTAAGTACATTCCTCTCAAACAGTGTATTAAGTATTTTAATAAAGTCAATGGTTTAAAGTACTTTTCCTAAGGATGTGTTTACTTTTGATGCCTGTGCTTTCCTGGTACCAGTGCAAGCACAAGGGTACTGTGGTGTTACTGCTGTTCAGTCCTCCAAAAAAATTATCCACGTTTTTCAGAGATCAGTGGCTTTTCTCTCAGGTAGGAGCCTCCCAGCCCAGTGTGGCCATGATCCATTATGCCATTTTTAAGTTGCTCTTCCTGCAAGAAGGAAACCAAATGGTACCTGAAGTCCATATTTTGTGACAGGCTAATGTTATGTAGCTTATCCATTCAGTGTTATGTGCAGTTGCATGAAAAATTGTGCAAGAGGTCTGCATGGGTCTTCCCTGCCAGTTTATCATCTAGCACAACCCTAAACCTGGTAGCCCACCTACTTGGACCAACTTCTGGACTTGTAATAGGGCAGTTTGGTTTTCAGGTTGCAGCTGTCTAGAGGGCATCTTTCAGGAACTAAAAAGCCCATCTTGATTTTTCAAATTTCCTTCTAATTGAGATCCTACATCCACTGCTGGTATGTTCTTGTTACGTGTGCAATTCTTGTGGTGTTTCTCTCAACCATTTCTGGTTTTCTTGTGTTTGAGTGTGAATGCCAGACCAGATCTGGCATTTGAGCATATCTGGGGAGGTACGATAACTTCTCTAACACCTACTCAGTACTCCCCTCTGTATGCATTAAGGAAGCAGGTTGATGCGCCCGGCCAGCACATCACACTGTGTATGTAGTTCATGTTGGCTTGCTTGTTCACTGGGGTGATCTTTCAGGATTTCCATTCCTCAGAATAACAGCTCCTGATTTTGCACCTAAGAGGTATGACTTTATATTTGCATAAGGTGTAACGCATAATTATATCTTACGACCTCAGAGTATTCACGAAGGCGTTGGCACAGCAAGCTAATTTCCTAGGATACATCTGTAGTCAACAGAGGGAATGAGACCAGAAGTTGTTTGTTCCTGCGCATCTCTCCTGCAGATGTCTGTCTCTTCAGTGTTTCCTCTCAATTCTTTTTCAGACAATATGATGTGTATCATTTTATGTTACTCTCCTGTGTTATTAGCACATTGTTAAATATTTTTATTGAGGGTAAATTTCATAGCATCAAAATTCTTGCAGTGGTCAAATAAATTTATAATCATTCTCATTAGTTGGTCAAGAGCTATTTATTTTCCGTAGATTATATTCCTTTCCTTTGGATCTCTAATCAAATCCAATCCAAGCAGTTCTGTTAACTCACATGAGAGTAACTTTTGGCTGAAATGCCCTAAATAGCCGGATCACTTCCATCCTCCTATGGAATGGCACAAGGTTTTCTCTCACCTGGCCTGGGGACTGCTGCACATTCCAAGGTTGACAAAGCCTGCAGGGTTTAGATTTCATCTGTATCCCTTTGTTTCCAGTGTCAGATTTCTATGATCCATGCTTACAGCATAGCTCCTCAAGCTTGCCTTCCTCTGTTGCACTTACCTACCTGCTTTTCAAGTTGTCCCACCATCAGATGTGCCCCATGACTGACCCTCTGCTCACGTTCCTTCAGGGCAGTGCTCCACTCCAAGCCTGTATGCTCATCCCCGTATGGTATCAGCCTTGACAACTGATGAATAGGGCAGTACTGTCCCTGTAAGTCATGCTTGCACAGGGAAATCAAAGCAGCATCTACCAGCTGTGGCAGTATTCATCATGTAAGCAAGGAGCCTTTTCCCCTTCCCTCCCTCATGACCCCATCTCCCCATTTCATGTACAAAGGTAAGTCATACTCTTTGTGCTGACATCTGGATCCATTAGTTAATGTTTGCAGTGGGAATATAGGTTAGCATTCTTTCTGCTTCCCTGGTGACAGTCTGCTGAGCTTCCCAGCAAGCTGAAATCTGTTCAGCTGCAGAGATCTGTAGGGCTGAGGTTGGAGGTTAAGACATTTACAAAAGAGTTTTCGCTCAGTCGGGGCTCATTTTAACCTGGTTTATTTCAATCCATAGTGAGCAGTAGGGGGTCACCTGAGCATGCTGTAACCAGCACTAGTATGAGAACCTCCCAGTGATGGTGCATCCAGAAGTCTGAAAATGTGGAAAACGCTCAATGAACTTGGTGAGGGAACAATACTAACTTTTTTCCAGTGTCACAAAAAAACCCAAAATAAATTCTAAGTGCAACCCATTTCCACTTCTCTTAGAAAACACTGGATGTAAAAATTATAAACATTTTTTAATAAAATCAAATTATAGTCAAATCAACTCCCATGATAGGAATTTATTTAATCAGAAATACTGTTCATGTCTCCTTTCTCCCTCCTTCTCTTCCTCCCTTAGGATCTTCCTATTTGACTAGCAGAAAGCACACATACTGGGTTCAGAAGCATTCATCTATGATACTTTGAGAAAATTAAATTTTTATTAACGTTCTACTTGGAACTTCCTCTAATGTGAGGAGGCGATAAGGTTATCATATTAAAGGGTTACCATATTAAATAGGTCTGTATAAATGCTGCGTACGTAACATTGGAGGAACAGTATTTTGTTATTATCAAAACATACTTCAAAGAGTTTCTGAACTAATTTGATCATCAAGGGATGGGAAACTTTAATCCAAAGAGTAAAAATTCCATTCAAAGAGATAGGATGGTTCAACAGCAAAACCTTGAAGCAGAAGAAGAAGAGTACGGTTTTCCTTAGGCAAAGTGTGCCATGGGTGTGGGAGGGGGTGCTGAGTATTTCTGTGGCCCACAAATCAGTGGCACATTACAATTAGAGCAACTAGAGAACAGGCACAAGTACTGAGAATGCTGTACAAATGCTACAAGTTGGGTCTTGTGGATGAAGAGCACGAAAGGCAGCTAGAACTGGTATCAACTCGTGTGCCACAGAGAAAGGGAAGAGGTAAAATGGTGGTGAGGTGACTCTCAGAATGGAGAACTCCAGTGGAAAGATCACAGGAGAGCTGGCATTGGTGACACTGAGAAGGAGATGGCTTTTTGTGTAGAAATAGGTGATGGTGACCTGCAGAGGCAGAACAAGTGAAGGCAGCAAGGGCTGGCATGAGGGGCGAGGACCTACTCTTCAGCCAGAAGACTCAGATGGGCTGCCTCTCAAGAGGTTCAACAGCAATGAGGCAGGACCAAGAGCCAAAGTGTATGGGCTGAAGTCCTAAAAGAGCAAAGTAACAGGTAAGCTATTTCTCTTTTCTTAGCAGTTAGGCTATTCCTGAGCTCTGAAAACTCTGGGGTACAATTACACACTCAGCAATTTGTATGCTCCCAGATCTCTGGGAGTAGTGGGTATGTGAGACACATCCCTGCATGGGGACATGTTTGAGCCCGTTTTAGGTAAATCAGCATTGTGTAAACCCCTGTGCAGGGCTGGAGTGCCAAGAGAGCTCCTGGTTACAGATTTTACTATTGCAGCAGCCAGGTATGCCCTTGGCCTTCCTGCTGCCTACCCTCTCAGCAAGCTGCATGGGTAGGGCAAATTGGGCTCCAAACAGTGTACCATGTGGGGTCACGCTCCGCTTCCCTCTTGCCTCATAGCCTGCCAATAGAAATACACACATTTGACCAGTGTACGTGTCAATTTAAGCTGAAGGACTGAGCAGACCCCAGGACTAGAGAGGTAAAAGAATAAATTCCAGTCAGCTGCCTCTGCCAAGCACTGTTCTGATGAACTCCAGAGTAAGAAGCCCCAGAAATGGGCCACAAACGTGGCTATGCAGTATTTCTATTCAAGTGGACTATGAGAAGCAAGTCTGGCAAGAGCCCTGGCAGTACGGGGACGAGGGGACGAGGGCACCACAGGCATGCAAAACCAGAAACATGTCTCCACAGTAAACAAAAACTCTGACTTGTAATGAGGTAAGATAAGAATAGAAAAATGGTCTTGGTCTGAATTCCCTATCAGTTTACTTGGCAGTCAGTGCTATTTCATGGTGTACTTTAATACTTACCATCTTCTCCTTTGGTTCAGTTTATAGGCAATCTTATGCAACATCTTTTTAATGAAGAATTCTGGTTTGAGAATATGGAGGTTTGAGACCCATAAAATAACTGTTCAGAAAGCACTAAGGACCAAAAAAGTCCCTTTTCTCCATCAGGCAATGAAAATCTCACATCTCTGAAAGGTTTTCTGGTCTTTAAAGCAGTGGGCTCCCAGAATAATTTACTTTCTTCTGCCATGACAGTTTGTTCTTTTAAAAGAAAAGATTCAGTATGTTACTGTTGGGCTGAGAAATCAATCATATGAAATCAATGATAATTCTGCTGCTAGGTAATACTTATCCGTGCGAGTGACTTGCTGGTATTCTGCAAAAATAGTATGTGGCAGGCAAATGCTGAAGTTTGAAGCAGTTGTGTTTGGCTTTGTGCTTTTCACCATTTGCTGCTTGCATCAAAGCTGTGTTTTTATCCCTGGAACTAAGAGGAGCCTGTGCCAGCCAGTTTGATGAGTGGCTGGCCATTTGCTTTCTCTTACAAACGTCAAGCAGCAAACCACAACCTCCTTTAGTTCTGGTATCACAGCTAAGTCATTTTTCAAAAGTGCATGCAGTTAAGTGGGAATGGTGATTTCCAGTTGCTGAGCCTGGTGCACCCACTATTAGAAGTGGTGCTGGACTCTCCCTCTGCGTGGGGCAAGCTGCCTCATACGGCCTCCCAGGCACAGCAAGAGGAATGTGGCTGTGTCAGGGAAAAGGCTAGTGTTGCACCCTCCTTTCCTCAAATATTTGAATGAGCCTTTTGACATCTTCATCCAGCCCAATCCCCTCCAGCATTAGCAGCAGAAAAAGTAAAAAATGGCTTGAAGCTGTTATTGACTCTCCCTTCCCATGACTAGTCTTGTACCGCGGGCTCTGCAGGAAAGGTCTTGCTCTGTGTTCCCGAAATCCCCGGCCCCAGCGGGGAGGACAGAGAAGGCATACACTGCTACTCCTGCAGCACTGTAGCTGCACGTGGACAAGCTCACCATCTCCCTTTCCCCAAGAGGCTTCCAGTTTAACCATGTAATTGTGCTGGGGATGATAATGAACTTGGGGCAGCGCAAAGGCTGGAGAGCCTGGAAACGGCCTTTCCCACTAAGCACTGCCCCCTCCCTAAGTGTGGCCATTTCCAGCATGGCCTTACAAAAGCATTGCCCCACAGGAGTGAGCTGAGACATTGGGATACTGATGGGTTCTGTGTGTTTCCCCACTGCATGGCTTTTGACCACACAGCTTGGTAATGCTCTTCACTCCTCCAGACCAGGGCTTTAAAGAAGAAAGACATAAGTGTCTGAAGGGGATGCTTTGGCCTGGTGGGGTGGTAAGACATCTCTTTTTCTTTCCCCGGAGGGTACCACTTCAGCAGCAGGAAAGGCTGGTTGATCCCAGGGCAGCGAGGGAGGCTGTTTAGCTCCAGTGAGAGGCAAAGTGCATGGCTGAGCCATCCTGACTAGTGGAAATGGACCAACAGTCCGTCAGTAACAAATGTGCAGGCACATGGGCCTGAAGAAAAAGGAGGTCACTATTAGCTATAACTTTGTAGTTATTAACTCCTGTGTCTCTTGTCTCTCTCCAATTTACAGAAGCCACAAAACCCTCAGCACAGAGTAGATACAGAAGTACTAAAGCCTGGTGTATTTGTGTATAATAACTGTTGTCCTTTTGGAGTCTGGCTGTGCCACTGTGGATTCCTGATGCTTTACAGAAAATTACGGATGGACACATTAAGACTTGGCCGTGCTGGCCCAGAACTGCAGAGGAACAGGGAATGATGATGAGGCTTGCAGAAATGGAATGAGAACAGCAGCCTGCAACACTGGGACTCCTCATTGTATTGATGGAGAAAAGAGTTTAGCCTGTATGCCTGTGTCTCTGCTGAGGACTGTGCAGCAGACAGCAAGAGCCTGAAACATTTGCTAATGATAGCTTCAAAGAGGAAAACCAAGCAGCTCTCACTAAGTGTAAAATGCAAAATTTACTGTGTTACGTAGCAGCTCCTGTTAAATCAGTAGGCAAAGTATTTTCTGAGTTCATGGATATTTTGCAAAAATACCCATTCCCTAAAGCCAGTTGTGAGTGCAGAACGTTTCTGCTTTCACACACAGTTTCAGAAGGAAAAGCAGAACAATTCCTGTACAGGCAGCTGGGTTATGAAAACTGACAGAGCATTGCCTGTGTGGAGAGAGTTTAAATGATGCATGAGGGACTGGTTAGCGTGTGATATGCAAATGCAAATCTATCCATGAGGCATTACAGCCACAAAATGTCTCACAATTATGCCCATTTCTCGAAAAGTCATTTCTTACTATGGATTCCTCCCCCTCAGAGCAGCAGACCTTCATTCCCTAAATGAACTGGTGTTAGTCCTTTACCCCCTCTCCAGTGCACTCTTTCACTAAAGCAAATGGACTGACAGCTGAAGAGACTGTCATCTCTTGCAATGTGCCTTAGAATCATAGAATTGTCTAGGTTGGAGAGGACCTTTGAGATCTTTGAGTCCAACTGTTAACCTAGCACTGCCAAGTCCACCACTAAGCCATGTCCCTATGTGCCACATCTACACATCTCTTAAATACCTCCAGGGATGGTGACTCCACCATGCCCCTGGGCAGCCTGTTCCAATGCCTGACAACCCTTTCGGGGAAGAAATTTTTCCTAACATCCAATCTAAACCTCCCCTGGTGCAACTTGAGGACATTTCTTTCTGTCCTATCACTTGTTACTTGGGAGAAGACCCACCTGCCTACAACCTCCTTTCAGGTAGTTGCAGAGAGCGATAAGGTCTCCCCTCAGTCTCCTTTCCTCCAGGCTAAACCCCCCCAGTTCCCTCAGCCGCTCCTCATAAGACTTGTGCTCCAGACCCTTCACCAGCTTCGTTGCCCTTCTCTGGACACGCTCCAGCACCTCAATGTCTTTCATGTAGTGAGGGGCCCAAACCTGAACACAGGATCCGAGGTGCGGCCTCACCAGTGCCGAGTACAGGGGGACAAGCACTTCCCTTGTCCTGCTGGTCGCACTATTTCTTGGTTGTACGTTTGTGCATTTCCCAGGCTGCAGAGTAGAAGTGGGTAGATTCAGCATAATGGAGCATCATAGTGAAAGGCTCCCTGCCTTTTGCTAAGCTTAGATTCTCACCATAATTTTGAGCATAACTGCTTTCTGGAGAGGTTAGAAGTCACATGGGCTTTGCCTGCCTTTACAGAAAACAGCTGCTTACAGGTCATTCCATAACTCCAAGAAAGTGAATGTTTTCAGCCCATTTATAGCAATGGATATGTTCGTGACCAGTCTATCAAATCTGAAAGTGCTAGTCGATGTGCAAATGCAGGATGCTTGTCATGCCTGCCATCTGGTTGCAGGAGGACATTGCAAGGGAAACATGTCCTATGGACGTCCTGCCAGGGATGCGCCATGGCATGGGGCAAAGCTTACAATGAAGTGAGTGCTATGGCAGTGGGAGGGTGGAGCCATACGTCTAAACAACTCTTTCTAGGTTTCCTGATTTGAAAAGAACTAGTAACTTCACTTTCAAAATCGCCTAACGTGGTCATGAAATGGTTTTCCTTGCAGAACCCGGGTCCTTTGTGCTACAAAAAGCCCATGAGGACTGTTTGCTAACTAAATGCTGGCCAGGTAGTCTGTGGGGTAAATGATGGTTGGTAATGGCAATGCAATGTCAAGATTATCCACAACCACCATCTAGTCTTCATGGCAACAGTCAGCCACCTCATAGCAGGTAGAATCCAGAAAACCTTTCCTGCACTTTTCAGAAGTTGTATTTTTTCAGCTTTGGTAGATGTGCCTTGAAAATGGCTTGCAATACTCTGTGTAAATTACTTCAGTACAGATACTAGAAGTGTTAAAACTCTCGTTTTCAAGTTCCTGGACAGATTCTAAGTGACAATGGAACTCAATTCACACCCAAAGAGTGCCTGTTGTTCACCTAAAGAAATGGTATCAGACATGTCACGTCACCTCCCTGCTACCCAGCTGCAAGCAGTTTAGTGGAAAGATTCATTCTGACATTCAAGCAAGTGATCAGGGCTCCGACCCCAGCTAAAGGTGGCTTACAACACAAGACTGCACGTATTCTTTTAGGCTATGGGATGCCGGCCAAGCCGTTTTGAATCAGACACCAGCAATTTTGTTTAACAGATATAATGGAAGGTTTTGCTTGGACTTATTCAGAAGAAAATGAACTCCCATGAAACACAGATGATCATGTTGACATAAAGTTACAGCATAGCAAAAGTTTTAGTAAGAAATGACCAAGTTAACTTTCAAAAAACTGAAGTGTGTACGTCACAGACTGGTATTCTCTTACCTAACAGAAGTGGTCGTCGTGAAACAACAGGGAAGAGGGGGATATAGTTTTTCTTTTTTTGAGCAGGATGTCATGCATCAGCCATGCCAACTGAAACACCAAACCTAGACTTAGGGATGCAGACCACAGCTTGTACCACCATCTCTGCTCTGGCAAGCGATGTTAGTCCAAGAGCTTGAGAATGCAGGCAACAGTGGGTGCGGATGCTTCCCCAGTGCTGTTCTGGCAGCAAGGAGAGATGCGCATACCTAAGCCCTGGCCTTGTGCACTTTTTGATGGCAATGTGGAATTTTCTTTTGGTTCTTTACAGAGAAGCACATTCAGTGTGCTGGTGTTGAGTAAGGCTCAGAAAGACTGGGGGCCAGCTGAAATATAGCCAGATAATGGCTTTTGGTACCTGCTTTTCAGGGGAGATTTTAACAAGTTACATGGAATAAACATCTGTCTGAAATAGCCCTCAGTAAGCTCTCACATTCACGTTTTGTAACAAAGTGAAGGCATTTCTGCTGCAGTGTGAGATACAAGCAACTCACTATAGTCTTGTTTGTGTTACTGGCTGTGTTGGTGACTTAGCTAGCTGTTAGTGCACAGGTGATAATAAACCCCCAATCCTGTTTAAAGACTCCAGGGTATTGTCACAGAGTCAGTGAATAGCTGAGGTTGGAAGAGACCTCTAGAGATTATCTAGTCCAACCCCTTTTGACGGTTGCATTTGTCATTTTTTAATTGCATATTAAAAATGAAAAAATGGCAGAAGAGGAACATTAAAAAGAGTTCTGTTCCTCATTAAAACAGGATAGCTAATGTATATACAGTATGTTCAGTGACAGCCATTAACCAGTCAACAAATCATCATCCAGAATACTACAATTACTTTCTAATATAAATGAACGGCTGTTGTACAGTGTCGGGGGCAGCAGCACATGCTGCATGTGCACACACAGCACATACAGATTAAAACTGAATGACAGCATCTGTACAAGCTCATTGTGAATGCCCATCACAGTTCAAAGTACTCCAAGCTGACGATCTTTTGGAGTATTTTAATTGGTGTCACAAATGTATTCATTGGCAATAATACCTAAAATAAAATTCTGTGCTTCTGGAGTACACCCCCTCCCAGGGTCACAAACGTACTCACAGCTGCTGGTGCTGGATTATGCTCCCACAAGATGGTTCTTGTCCTGTTTTGCAAATGGGGATAAAAGGCCAGAGTAGTTACTGTATGTAATGCCATTCCCATGGCAAAACCTATAGCTCCTCTCTGCTGAACTGTGCTCCTGTGACACAGTATAAAATCACCCTCCATGACAACCCAAAATATTCTCCTGCATTTTCCCAAGGACACAAGGACTGGAGGACACACAAATGCATATAGTCTGTAGTAGTTAGATGATTTTACTAAAAATATCTCCGTTCTCAGCCTTACATTTAAAAAGTGTAATTTTCCAAATAGTATCCCAGCCTCCTTCCTTCATAGCTGGGATGCCTAGATC
This sequence comes from Ibycter americanus, assembly GCA_035590275.1. NCBI lineage: Eukaryota > Metazoa > Chordata > Aves > Falconiformes > Falconidae > Ibycter > Ibycter americanus. The sequence goes on from JAVJGI010000062.1 coordinate 5,254,160, forward strand.
ATTGCCGTGTCTAACTTTCCCTAAATAGGAACTCAAAGCTTCTGGTGGCTCACAAAGACTGCCTATTTCTGTTTTGCTCAGTATTGAGGAAAAATCAGTTGCTCCAGATATAACAAACTATCCAAAATCAGAACACAGTGAAGTTAAGGCAAAATCTTCTACTGCCATGTTTTGGAATGGGGCTTTGATGACCTGAAGTGAGGAAGGCTGTCAGGGACAAAGTGGTTGTGAAGGGTCCTGTTGGAAGGAAGATCATTCAGCTAGATTCTAGGTGTGATACATTCCAAACAGGATTAGAAGGACCTCACAGACATCCAGTTGAGCTCATCTAGCTTTATTTCGTTCCTCCTCTACTCCTGGGTAAACAGACATTCAGTTTTATGACATCCATGTGACTGGATATAAGGCCTAGCATTTTCTATTGCTGTAACTTTCTCAGCACATAGATCTTTGCTCCAAAACACTGGTGGGTAGATAAAATAATGCATAAACTGAGATCCAGGGAATAAGTCTTTGTGCTATAACTAGGAGGACTGCAGGCCAACTTATGTGAACAAATGTTTGCCAATACCATTGCTAATTCCCTAAACCTCCTGAAAATGAAAGAGAGTATCAGCCCCAGAAAAATGTGATTGAAGTTAACTGCTTTGATGTTTCTTAAACAAATCTTTGGGTAATTTCTTAACCTCACCTGTGCGTACTGGATAATTTAATATTTTTGACAACTTTTCTGAGTTTCAAATTTCTGTGATACTTGGGTTGTAAATTGCACTGGCATGGTTTTGTCACTCTTTCAAAACAGAGCAGAATTAAACTCCCTTTCGACATATTCCATGTGTCAGGATTTACCTCCATTTTGCAGGTGAATCCTATTTATATTCTGTTCTCTGATGTACTTGGGCAGCTAATCATTCAAATAACATTTCTATCTCTTTCAAAAAATTAATAATAGAAAAAAGGGTTCCTGCTGTCAAGAGATTTAGTTTGAGTTGGTAACTTAGGTTATTGCAGATTGAGACAGGAAGCTGATCCCCAGGTAAAGAAGTTTTTAGCTTGGCACTCTGTGCTGTAAACAGAACTGGTAATAAGTCACACCTATGAAGTGGATCGAATTTTGTTCAATCAGAAGAAGCTGTCAGAAACTGATAGAAGTAAGTCCTAAATGGACTGAAGATCTGAACGGACTGTTTCCTCCCTCCTCTTCTCCCACACAAGTATTGCATGTGAGAAGAGGCTGTTTTGAAGTCCCTGAACCCTCTTGCAAAGCCTTTGATTTGCTGAATTTCCCACTGTTCTTCCTTTTCATTTGATAACCATGTAAGAGGTTAAACTAGGACATTTGGTTGCCTCTGTGTAGCAGTCTGCATTTCAAAGGTAGATGGAAATAGACATTAGAAGGTTTTACTGTACCCGAGCTGTATCTTAATCATCTTAATAGCTGATTTTTCTTTCAAAGGATCACTAACGAGGAGATTTTATTGTTCTAGACATGAGTGCTCATTAGAGATGAGGGGGAAATGGTAGGACCCACAGTTCCCTGTGTAAGCTGCTCTGCAAAGCTCTAGTAGACATCTAACACCTCCTCTGCTGTAATACAACTATCACTGGATAGGGAGGATTTGAATAGTGACTTGCTGAGAGGCCAGCCATTGTGCCTTAGAGAGTGAGCTGGATGGGTTTTTCACAAATGAGGAATAGAAGGACTTAATAAAGAGTTTGATATATTAATTTTTTTCCCTTAAGCTAAGTGCAATATCCTACTCTGTAGCTTTCTGTGACAAGAGGAGGTTTCAATGGAATCAAAATTCTTTTCTGACTCTGTGTGGTGTCTAATTAAATGATTCATTTAGACTCTTCGGCCTCAACTGACTTGGCTTTTCCAGAAAATATAAGTCATCTCCCTTCAACCCCCCTCTCTAGGACTTCAGCCATCCAGAACCTCTAGAAAACTCAGCTTGATCAGTGTTTGTATGAGCATAAAGGTTTTACAGCTTTTTCACATTGACAAAGGACAGTTCTGTGTTGTTAAAACCACCTTTCCTTGCTGTCTTGCCACAGGATTCACTTTCTGGAAATGACATTGTTGGCAATGAGACAGTGGGACTTTGGAAAAGTCATTAGCACAGCCTGCCCTTCCTGAGCAAGTATCCCCTTGCAAGCCATCTGCTCTGCTTGGAAAAGCTTTGTTCTTGTCATAGGTCATCTGAGGATTTGGGAGGAAAAAAGAAGATCAAAATCACCCAGACACAGCACTTTGTGCAAGACTAACAACCAGCCCAGACCTGCCATCAAAGATGCAGGAGCAGGGACCTTTCAGAACTGGAGTCAAACTGAGAGATAATGTGGGATGGAAATAATGTCTGCTGCACACGCAAACTTTGTAGGGAGGATCTATTGTCCATTCAGTTCACAGGGAAGCACCAGTCACTTGGAGAAGAAGAGCCAGACCCTGCAACAGGCAGATACATTAGACATTATAAGAAGCAGAGAAAAATGTTTTCTGCTTTTTAAGATATGAAAGTTGGATTTGAGGCTGGGGTTAAAAATAATTGTTGCAGTTGTCCATTTGCATATAAAGGATCATTTCTCCACAGATCTTCAGTGGTGCAGCTCAGAGCGGTGATGTTGAGTGTGCAGGAAGCTGAGAGCACAGCTTATCTTTGCTGTTCGTGAATACTGAGGACTCAGCCCTCGATGGGGCTCATTTATCCTCTTGCACCAAATGGTGAGATTCCTCATTAGCTGGGTCATTTTTGCTTGACCTTGTCCTATCCCTCCCCAACTCCTGAAACATTTATTGTCCTGCTCCTCACCCTAAATATATACCAGACTGGAATATAGACCTTGTTTGAACTCTTCTTTCCTGAGAGTAATGCAAAGTATTCCAACACCTTTATCATTGTCTGCTTTTTGATGAGCGACAAACTTGTTCCCACCTTGTCTGACATTTCAGTTTAGTTTGTGCCACTGGTTAGTAATTCCAGACATTGCAGGAAGAAATGCTCAGCCGTAGACGTATGCCTCAGTCTGAAATTAAAGCTCAATTTAGTTTAATTGTCCTTGATTTTATCAAGCATACAAAATGACTGATTCCATATGCAGAAAATAAATACATAGACAGCAGCTCAGAAATGTCTTCCTTCTTATGGTAGTGATTTTATACGGTTTTCTGATCTACCAAACGGTTTTTCATTTGGTCTGAACCTGGTTAAATCTTTTTAATAAAGGCTATTTTGGAATTGTAAGAAGCCAGAATAATTAGTGCAAAGGCATGGAATAGTTTCCCAGCACTGGATGAACATGGCTTGGGGTGATGACAGTTTTTGTATTAGTTTGATATTATTTCAGTGTTTCCAGAAGAGACAGGCGATTTGGAGACCTGTGCAACTCAGACGGGGCTAATGGATCCAGCCCAGCAATTAGTCTTGGCCTTGGAGTGAAGGTGACATCCTCCCACTTTCTCTAAAATCATGTGGCCGCTTCAGGCTGATTTGGGAAGATTTTCCAGATATAACCTGAGCTTCACAGTATTACTCTGTTCACTCTTCAGTTCTGCTGCTGTTGTTATTGCCGCTGAATCCAAGAGTGATGGGGACAAGAAAGCAAGAAGCTGGATGAGGTAACTGCAAGAACTGTTGTTGTTTTTTTATTATGTTGTTCATTTCTGGTCTTGTATCTAGGAGCCCCCATCGTGGCCTAGGACCCATGGACAGAAGCCATCCTCCCAAGAGCTTTCAGTCTGCTCCAAGACAGGAAGGGGGCTAGGTAAAAACTACTGGTGCTATTGAAATGACATTACCTGCCTCTTTGGCAGTCGCTCTTATCTTCCATCACACTGTGTCAAAAGAAATGAGTGGATTCACCCTGATTTGCAGCAATGGAGGGAGAGATTGCAGGTCCTGTTCCATGTACCAATGCAACTGCCAAGCAGGCAGCAGGGAATGCCAGGAGTCTACTATTGTTTGGATGAATGTGGCTCTCCACTGGAGCCTCCAGCCTCCTGTAGGTGCTCCGAAGCTGTCTGTAATATCAGTGGGAGGTATGTGTCCTACAGTATCCTAATCTAAACACTCTAAATCCTCTCTGGACCAGACATCACCCTTTTGATGCATCAGTGGCTAAGGTCATTTATTGGAATACAGCTCCAAAGCTACCGGAAGCTTTTCAGCTTGCTTAAAGATTTTTAGGTCTTTTATCCTCCTTGTGTCCTAGCCCAGTCTCATGCTCAGTTGTGTGGTGTCTGACTGTCCTGGCTAGGCAGACCCCCAAGCATCTTGTCAGTGTCAGGGAAGAGAAGGGAGCATCTCCTGCCTCACTGCGTGATACATATTAAGCCCATGCAGATCGCATGCGCACGCAAAGTGTGTTGTACTTCCCAGAACCTCCTGGTTCACTGTACTTTTGCAGAACAAAGTTTAGTGTACAGCCCATGCTCTGGCAGGATCTGAGGACCCTGTGAAAAATGGAGGGAGGAAGCAGGCTCCTGGCACCTAAGGACTTCATGCAGCCCCGTTCTGGACACGACCCTTCCCCTAAGCTCCCCAGACCTGAGGAGGGAGCAGTGTAATAAGTATCCATGGTGGCAGCAGACTGCCATCTGGGAGCCCTCCTTCTCCAGGGCCTCCCAGTCAGTTGACCAGATCTGGGCCATTATGTAATAGTAGAGGTGGCCAACAGGACAGATGGTGGCTGTTGCCATCCAAACAACTCATCTGACCTGCACGCTGCTCCACTGGGGCTTGGGAAAAGGGCCAGGGGCCACCGCACTCCTCCCACCAGGCAGTAAACGGCAATGGCCTTACACTCAGGATCAACTGATCTCCTTTACAGAGCACTGAAAGTATTATATTAGCTATCTCCAGGGAAACTTCCTCTCCCAAATAGTTTCAGACAGGATGCTTTTTCACTTAGTAAAGATCTGAGGATCATGTCCTCCATTGTTGGAAACTGTCCTAGTTCCTTTGAATCCTGAGGAGCTGTGACAGACTATACCAGAAGAGCATGTGTCTCCTTAGTTTCTTCTTAATGGTAGCAGAGAGGTGAAATTATCTTGCTAGGAATTGATACTTCTTTTATTTCTTTTGTGTAAAGGTGAAGAAGTAATTTAATACAAGATTTTAATAAAGTTTGGAGTACGTGAATTACCTCTTTTACCTTCCTTGTTTTTTATAGCTTTGACATAAGACATATGATTCAGTTTGAACTAAAACAGAAATAAGCTTGTTTTGCTCCTACACGTTTCTTTAAAAGCCTGCACATTCTGCTTTTGATATTTTCCTACCAGATGATTTCTGAAGAGGATATGGCTGCCTCTGACTTGTAAAAAAATGTAGCTGCTGTTGTCAAAAGCTTCAGACGGAATCTAATCCATTTTATGTGTGCATATGTGTGTGTGCATGCACGCAAACCTGTATTTGTATATGAAAAGCTAACTAACGGGAATGTCAATATAGCAGTATATCTGTAATAAGTCAGTTATTCCCAATTTCCTCTTTCCACTTGCATTTTGTGCACTATTTTCTGTCTCTTCTACTTGAAACTTCTGGAAAACATTAGAGACAGGAAGTTTGTTGAGGTTTCTTTCAGTCAGGGGGCAGGTGAGTATGTGAGGCAATGGTCACAGTTCTCACAGTGCAGCTTTACTTACAGATGCATTTATTTGGATTTGTGCATGCATCAGAAATAACCCCTGGTTCACTTTGTAGTATGTATTACACTTGGGATATCTCTAATTTGATTTGAAAAAGAAAGCCAGACTGGTTCCCCAACTCATGCAAAGAGCAGCCACACAAGAATTCAGTGACAGCCCAGCCCGAAGAAATTCACCTTGCAGCTCATCCTTCAGCCATTCCCTGCCTTCACACTCTCCTTTGCCTCTGCAGTCTCTCCACATCCCAGAAAAAGGAACAAGCAGCCCTGGATCTTGTGAGCAAACACCCTACCAGCTCCAGTGTCACCAGCTCCAGTGATGCCCCATTGTCATCAGAGATTAAAAGCAAGCAATATTGGGCAGTGCAAACCGTCTTTTGAGGCACAGTGGGCTGCGCATGTACCCTTGCGGGCTTTCCAGCCATGGGTAGAGGGGGGACCCTGGGGCTGGCTGGCCCAGCACTGGCTCCAGGACCCCGCATCATGCGGGCACACAGGCACCATGGCACCGTGTGCACCTTGGCACTGGTCTGTCACTCGTATCTCACCATCCCCCACGCTGCTGTTCATCTTTTGTGGCAACTTCCCACTTACTATTCTTCGTGCAGTTTTGACTAGCTGCTTGCATTACCTCGGTGGCCTGAAAAGCGATTATTTCAACTGACCGCACCCCCAGGCCTTCTGGCAAAGGGGATGCTACCGTTCACGTATGCAGCAAATTCAAATCCCCTCAGCACGTAGGCAAGGAAGCCGGTGCAGCGCAGCTGGTCACCCAATGCCAGCCTCCTTCGGGCATGCCACCGCGCACGGGTGCAAAGTGGGGACAGCTGCAGCATGAAGTCTGAGGTGAGAGCACCACTGTCACGGACACGGGAGGTGCCCATGAGCAGCCACGAGGCTTCTCTCCAAAGCCACATAGGGGCGATTGCGCAGTTCCCTGAAAACATGTCAGCATCGCTCACGGCAGAGCAGAGCAGCGCGCAGGCACAGCCAGCGAACCTCCATGTTTCCCTCAGCATGACTCTCCTGATCTGCCAGGAGATCAAAGGCACCCAGTTTGCCTGAGAGTGTCTCAAGGTGAAACCTAGCCCTTGCTGCCAGGCCAAAAACTGCCCAGGGAAGTGGGAGGAACGCGTGACCCCTCCGGTGCTGGTGGCGGCCACCCTCAGCCTGCCATAAGGTGACCTTCTGGAAGCTTCCGCCCATACCCGCCATATCCTGGGGTCTCTGGGGAAGCTGGCCTTGCCCAGGAGGTTGTGCGGGCTTTCTCAGGCAAGGAAATGGAAACATTGGATGATTTCCCTCCCCTCGCTGTCCCCAGCTGCTGTTGCGGGGACACTCCCTCTGCGGCCAGGCCTTTTCTGACATGGCAGCTGGCTCTGCCAGGGAGCAGTGGAATCAAGCCAGTGGCAGCAACGGGGCACAGTAGAACCAAAATAATTTGTGGCCAAGGTGGCTTTCTCTGTCTTCAAACAGCTTGGAAAATGTGCCATTAGGGAGAAACGACTTCCCCGTTGCCTCTCCCCACTAGCCCCCCTTGCATGTGACGCACAGTTTCGCATGGTTGCTGCGCACTTAACCCAAGACCTCGGGCTGCCACTCAGAAGCACCTTCCCTGAGCTGCTGCTGGTGTGGGCACAGATCTGTGTGCGCTAATGTAATGTAGAAGAGCAATGAAGCTCTCATCTGTCAGCCTTAGGTACGAATTTAAATTAAACCTCATTTAGCTGGGTGCTCCCTCTTGATTTATTGGCAGATGCTTCTCACTGTTTGAGCCTTGTTAAATTTCTAGCAAACACTTCACTGACCAGCTGTTCCTATTAAGTCGAAAGAGTGCTGCGGAGCGGGGTCATTGCTGCCTCACTTTTGGTGGCTCTCACACGCGGTCCCTGCAGGGATCTTTCAGGGAGGGAATCGTACCCATCGCGCCCTGAGATGCCTGGCTAATGCCAGTGAAGCATTTTAGGTTTTGCATCTTTTTCTCCCCAGTTCTCACGTTTTGTGCGCTATGAATGAAAAAAAAACAAACCTTGTAAGCTTCCTGTTAACTGATGGGGTAGAACCATTTTCCAATTCAGGCCTTTCTTCTCATTATTAAATACTGTTTACTATGAACCAATCAGTCATTTTCAGGTGGGTGCAGACTGAACTTCTCAGGCCTGCAGTGCAGTTGCATGCATTAGTCATTTAGAAGTCAGACTTTGTTTCTGTAATTCCAGACCTCGGTGAAGAAACTACAAGGTACTAGTGTTTTAAATGCAAAAGAGTACAGCTTTTAGCATACAAGCACATCTCATACCAGTAAAAGTGCCAGAGTTTTGAATTCTCTTTATTTATCACAGTAATGCTATTTTACATTTAGTTTGTGTCTCCCTACTGAAGGGTACCAGGATAGCTCACAAACAACATACACACTTTAATAATACATCATGGAAACACAGCTTCCTCTGGGGTGGAGAGCAAAACCAAGGAAAGCTCAGTGCACAGCATGGTGGGGGCATGGAAAGAAACTTGGCTCAAAGCAGGAAGAAAAATCATGATGCTTATACAACACCATTAGAACTATGCTGCTGTGGAGAGCAAAAAGACCCCTGTTTTTTAAAGTTTTCATCAGAAAACCAATACATGGTGAACTCTGTGAAACTCAATTTAGTGAGCTCTCAGGATCACAAGTTAGGTCAGCCTTGCCAGAAATTGATGCAGTTTGTAAGTAATCCAAACTTGAAGTGTCAGAACACAGTTATATTTCTCTGATCTCTTGCCTTGCTTTGTTGTTTATTCATATGGCTGTGTCTGGGACAGGAAAGCCACTGCCTCTCCCCCTAGAAGCAGCAATTTGATCTAAAACTGAGAAGGCTTAAGGGCCTCTGAGGATTCTCCTTCACACTCCAAGTGTGGAGTTAGCAACTATACCTACATGTTTCTTTAAAAGTGTGTGTTGTATTGGTGTTAGGAAGGAGCTTTGTCCTTCCTTCCCTGTGAATTGAGTGTGCCATGCAGGTAACACTCCAGTGTCCACTCTTGGCCAGAACTTTCGGGAAGCCAAGTGGACAACTGCCATTCAGTGCTGAGAACAATGGAAAAGCTGTTCCCGATTCACACTTGGAAAGGGTCCCTCCACCAAGGGAGGTGATACTGTTCTGCTTTTCATTCAGCAAACTCCTCTCACCAGTTTGTCTTGAGTGAGATGTTGGAAGATTTTTCTGAGTCCACATCAAACCAGGGCTTTTCCTAGAATACACCTTTTGCTGTTACAAATACTAGATGCATTAAAAAAGTAGCTGGGAAAACTTTGTATTTCCTTTTACCTGTTGATTGAAAAATGAATGAAAAATGAAAAATAAACCATGACAAATGGATTCTTGCAACTCTGTCACAGGAATCTCTATGCAAACATTAAAATGGCAGACAGTAATATATTATTTAAAGTATAAACCCAAAAGATTTAAGAGCATGACAGCAAAATCCTGTGTGCGGTAGGGAAGATGTCATCCCCCTCTGCCCTGTCAGCCACAGTTAGAGTGTGCTAGCTCCCATTAAACTCTTTGCAGATCTGGACTTGTCATCCTCTTTTTAATTCTAGGCAAGTAGCAAATTGGCTTAAAAATGTAGAAGCTGTCCTGATGTGTATGCACGCTTGCTCCTGCCTTCAGCTTTCAAGCATCTGAAATCATCCATTAGATTAGTTATCGTGTTAATAAGTAGATTTAAGAAATGCAGCATGTTCTCAGCTCTCACTTGGACAAAACCGCAAGTGATTACAGGCTTCTGTCTAGATATATCAGGGAACTGACCTCCACCTCTAAAAATGTAACTTCGAGCTCATTTTATCTGCCACAGAGATAGAGGGAAATCTTAGTGCCCTATTACCAAGCAGATTGAAAGGTACTTGAGAGATTAGAGATGGCTTTGTCTGATACTGAATTCCCATGCCTGACAAAGAAAGGTGAGGGTGTTTATCAGAGAAGTGGCATTTTTTGGGGGGGGCAACAACAGCCTTTCTGGATCCTTCTCAAGGTAGCAGAGGATTCCTGTCACCGTTATTTTACACCCTCTGCCCATGTTATCAGCAAGATTGGCCATGCACTGCATGGAACCAAAGAGGACTGTCTCTCAGTTGAGGGAGGGGTGG
>JAVJGI010000062.1:5263948-5393611 GCA_035590275.1 Ibycter americanus
TGGGGGGGTGGGAGGCTTTGTGATGGTAAGGGGACCCTAGTTAAAAAAAACAGCCATCAAACTGAAGGAACGGTGATTTCCCTGGTTCAATGTGTAGTCAGCCCATCTTTGCATCCTGTTAAATCTCCTCTGCCAGAGATGACTCATCCCTGAGGTTCATAAAAATACTTCTGAAGAGCTGAATTTTTTTTCCCTTTTCCTTTCTTTTTTTTTTTTTTTTTTTACCTTTGAAGTGGACTCATAGCACTGAATACATATTTACAAAATAATTCCCTAAGGATATTCCAGAATCCTACTTTTTTAATTCCATCATACTTTTAGCACAAATAGAAGCATCCCTGTAACACAGGGGACACCACGTCAGGAATGTGGGGAAGGAACACACTTACAAAACCTGGAATTATATTCCTTATTTTTGGAAAAAGGAAAGGAATGTCATTTTCTGCTGTGATATCTTGGTAGACATTGGCTTATCTTGGATGTTTGCTTATCACCAAAGAAAGATCTGAGAGAAAGGTCTGAGGACTGATCAGTTAACCACTATCTCACATGCACACTTTGACGTTACACCACGTGAAGAGAGGTTTGCAGCATCACTTGATGTTTTAGTTCTGGAATCCTCACTGGCTTAAGCAAGGAGAAAGTGATTTATATAAAAGCAATACCAGAAATCAAAACTTCGCTAAATACCAATGTTTTTCCTCATGTGTAGAAAAAACCTTGAAGGCTATTTAAAAAAATATCTTATTACTACCAAGAGGTTTATGAGACATAAAAGAGACAGAAGGTACAACATTTAACATCCTGGCAAAAAGTGCTGCATATTTTATAGAGCCTGACTTTAACAATCATGTTGCAGTGTGTTGGCAGGATGCGGGAGACTTTTAGACCGTTTTGGGAGGACATGAAATAAATCAGAGTAGAGACATTGACAGGTTCTGACGCCCTTTCCCAGACCCTGTGACACAACCGGCCTGCGGGGCTGCCCTCATTTTCTGCAAGCATGAGGATAAGGTTGCCACACGGCTGATTTCCTACACAAGGCTGTGCTGTTTGGGACACATACTGTGGCATCAGCTTCCTGCCAGTCCACGGCAAAAAAAGGAGGCAGACTCTTCCCTGTTCAGGTTTCCCCTATGCTCCTAGTCTTCAGCTGGGATTGAGCAAAATTTTTGTATCTGTTTTCCTGAGAAAGGAAGGGAAGGGAAAATTTGAGGGGAAGGGAAGGGAGGAGGAGGGAAAATTTGTCTAGCTTGACTTTTTGTTTTTCCCCAAAAAGGAAACCAACCAGAACTTTATATAATGCTGTCACTTCAGTGCAAAAATCAAAAGCGAAGAGATAAAAGGAACAGAGGGAAGACAGTCTGCCATTTTGTGGTGCCATCTAACACATGCAGCTATTCAGTGCCCTGCAGAGGAAGCTGTACCCTGCTGACAGACTGAGTTAGCTAGACGCGCCTCCCAGGCACCACCTTCTTGGGCATCTGTAGCAGTTCAAAGCACTGTAACGTGTCACATGGGCAGGCAGGGCAGAAGACACTAGAGGGGCCGCTGCTGAGGTCTGGGAACCTAAGATACGACGGCTGGGTGGGGAGCATCTTCCCTTTGACTATAGGGTCTTATTAGAGGGACTATCTCGTGGCTGCAGCCCAGCATGGTGAGCACTCCCCCTGTACGCTGGGATAGTCTGTCAGTGCTGCAGGGTGTTGTACATCATGTGTACACGAGGGAGTGAAGACACTTGCTCCCCAAGCATTTTCTGTATTGTATTATCCAGCAGGGCTGTGGTATGGGAGCTGACTGTGAGTTTTGTGTGCAAGATGAGTCACAGCAGACTCAGCCTGCTGCAGATGGGGGTACTCAAGCAGCCCCGGACCCTGAGGGGCTCTACCTGACAGCACAGGTGATGACCTTAACCATTTTCTTCCCTGTGAACCGAAGTGAACAGCAACCAGTCAAATGGCATCTTAGGAATGAGTCATCTCTGTACTGAGCAGCATTGTTATTTTGGGAATTAACCAACAGAGCACGTGTCTGTGTATTTTAAAGGGCATAACAATAAAATCTATACCAAAGAGTTTCTTACACACTGTTGTAACCAGACTGCATAGAGCTTGGCAGAGGTCAGGCAAACTGGGAAGTTTCTATTTGCAGATGCCTTATTGATGTTATTCCAGTGCTACTACCATTATATTTTGCACACTCTCTATCCTTCCTAGCCACACATTTAGAAAGTAAATAAGCTCATCAGACACATGTTCCATTTTATGAGAGCAGAGATGCGTACAAGAGCGTGAATGAATATGAATAGCCCATTTTTGGCATTACCCAAGCTTTGGAGCTGATTTGTATGAGTCAGAAATAAGTGCTGTGCTAAAAGGGCTCCCATAAAAATATGGACGGTGAAAGAAATGGGGTAAGGAGGAAACATTCCTCTCAGAAAATGGCTGCTCCTTGAGACAGCTCCCCAAGACATATGGCAAGTTTTCATGTGGGGCTTGGTTTGTGTGGCAGCACTTTGGGTTTGCTGACAGCTCTCTGCCCAGGGAGCCATTGCACGGCTTCACATTGAACAAATGTCTTCAAAACGCAGAAAAAATAGACTAGTCTTTGAAAGGGAGAGAAGATGAAAGAGAGTCTAAAAAACTCTCAGCAACTAAAAAAAAAAAGCCAAAACCATACAGAGCTTTAATTTTTTTCTGTTTTGTTTTTGTCTTGTTTTGTTTTCATTTTCTTAGCGCTTTCCCCATTTCAAACTCTCAGTCTTAAATAAGAAAGTGGCTTTGCGCATTGCATTTTTACACTTGACAATGAAAATTATTAGACTAGTTAACATTATGCATGAGCTGGGAATGACCATAAGCCTAACGAGGCTAGGAACAGCCCTAATATTTACAATTTTACCTGTGTCTGGTTTTTGGGAATGACTTAAAAAGGGACCACTTATCCTACCATGTAGGCCATAAGCTTGCCTCATTGCTACCCAGCCATGGGAAATCATCCATGCACCAGGGCTGGTGTAAGACAGACACCCAGAAAGCTGTTAGTTGTGCTGGCTTCTCATTCCAAACACACATGAGAAAAGGGCATTTTTTTCACTGCACAATTTTGGTGCCCCATGCTTTTTGGTAGAAGGGCTGTTAACGCTGTTCAGAAGCCCATAAGCATATCTCTAGCTCTGTAAATACCAGATCCTTACCACCTCCCCAAAATATAGTTAGTTGTGGAGATCAGCCTGTTTGTTGCTAATACTTGGAGCTCACTGAAGGGTGAATAAATAAAACAGCCCATTTGTGACAGATGGGAGATACTTCTCTGCTGGACAATGAATGCCATTTTGATAGCAATGCTTGGTTTGCAAGGCTGCCTCTTGCCTAGGTGTTAAGCCAGTCTTAATGGTGTCAGTTTATTCTGTCCATTGTATACTCAAACTGAGGTGTGGGGTGTCCCAAAGAAATCTCAGCGTGAGTGTGCCATCACAGGTCATTGCCTTTGAATGTTTGCTAGTGGCCTTTCCAACCTTGTAGGAGAGTGGATCCAACTGTGCCAAGCTAAGAGAGCCTGGAGGTCCTTGCTTTGCAAGACAGATGTAGAACAAGTTTCTTTTAAAACCAGTTTTAGTAAATCACAGCCAAGTGTTTCTGAAGTGGCCTGGAGAAGGCTCGAGCACTGCCTGGACTGACCCTGTGCCTGACACAGGGAGAGGAGGAAGGATTCAGATCAGCTCTTTCCCACCACTGGTTGATAATGCTTTCTGCTACTGAAGATTGATGTGACGAGTTTTATTTAGGAAGCCTTTACTCCCTACATTATTTTGGTATGTTTCTCCTGGAAGATTAAGCTGGAAAGCAGTGTTCCTACAGGGAATAAATATATCATAGGAACCAGAGACCAGAAAGGCTTCAGACCTGTGCTGTGGTCAGCCTTTGGGGTCCTGCTGCACAAATAAAATGAGCCTTTGAAAGAAATAGTGTGGGTTTGGTGTCTGGCTGCCAAGCAGAGGGGAGCCAAGAGGTGGGCCTGGGCCTGACTGGGAAGCTGTCATAGCACCGTCCCGGGTGGGCGCGGGACACAGCACTGGTGCTCAGCGCAGATCGCTCCGGTCGGCAGGGGAGGCCTGCGTGCAGGGAGCGTGCGGGCCACCAAAGTGCATGAACTGGGAGGAAAGAGAGAATCTGTTCTTAGTCCTGGGCTGCCAAAAATGGATTTTCAGGACCTGACTGCTAAGCTACTACTTGATATTAGCTGGATTCAACCAGAGGCTCATGAGTGTTTAAAGAGGCCTTACTCCACGGAGGAAAATACTGACAGTATGGGACTACAATTTCCTGTTGTGACACTGTGGCAAGACGGCAAGTGAAAGACACCGAGTGAGTTTTCTGTAGCAGACAGCGGGGATTTGGTGTACTTGTTACAAGCCTCTGGTTCCCCTTGAAACACACAGTTTATCTAGGAAGTAGTTTATCTTTTTCACAGTGGTATCTATAGCTGCTCAGGGCTAAGGCTTTATATATCTGCAGGTATTGGTGTGCACACACTAAAACACCAAAATTTTCCCTTCCTCCTGAAGGGAAAAGAGCCTATGTTTGAGAAAAGTCCCACTGTCAGACCACCCCAGACTATGCCATGGCCCTGCCATGGTGTGTCATGATACTGCCAGCCCTGTCTGTCCTTGCCCACCCCCCGGGGCTCCCCCAGTGCCCTAGGCCCAGGACCCCACGTCAGCCACCGGGGCCACCAGGCCCTGCCCCAGCGGCTCTGCAGCGGGGCCCGTCTCCAGGTCCCCACAGCCCCAGCACCGGGCTCTCCTGCAGGCCCACGACCCAGCCTGCGAGAACAGGCTCTTGGTCAACAGTGAATGCATTGCAAGTGGTGCTGTATCAGGCAGCCCAGGCACAGGGTCCCCCTGCTACTTTCTGTTGGCACAGTTCTCCTGGTCGAGTGAAGAAATACCAGGTTAGGTAGGAGAGGGAATGCTATCATCTGTTAAACTTTCAGCAGAAAACTTTTCTCTGAGAGCTGGGCTGCTAATTTGAGACAAGTTGTTTTAATGAGATGCAGGCATATACCCTCATCCAACTATCTCAAACTGTTTTGTTCCCTTGTATTAGTTGTGGCATTCATTTTCAGCACCCTGGAAGGCTGTATGCTGGGGTTTTGGGGTTTAAGCATACCAGGCTTGAAGTACCAGGGCAGCAGCATTGCCATGTCTGTTTCATCTGGAGTTGTATGATACTGAATCACTTTTGTTTTACCCCTAGAGCTTCAGCCACTGGAAATAAGGGGGTGTAAAGAACATCATTCCCTGTCATTGTGGTTACAGAAAACCCTGGAAGTGTGACTGTGAGTACATCTTCTAGCTTCAGAAATCAGGAACCAAAACAAACAAAAACCTGCAACATTTATTAATAAATTTCAATTATGCCTTCTTGGTTTCAAGCCCAGTTACACGATTTCTCACGGGGGAAGCAGGAGGAAAGTGGATTTATGACTGCTGAATGTTTGAGCCTGTCAGAATTGTATCGAGCACTACAAAAAATGGATGGCTAGAAATAAATTTGGGTGTGAATAAGTTGTTTCCTTCACAAGTCTGGTTTACACTGGCAGGGTGCACTTAACGGTTGACTGGAGAAAAAAATGTGACAGACAGGATGGTTTCTTACATGGTCCTCAGGGAATTTAAACGCAGGCTCTGTTGTTCTTCCCTTTAACTCACCCTCTGGTCACTGGCAAAATAATTTAGATTTAAGCTTCAGCTTTAGAGGAATTGCTGGTAGGAGAGGAAGGGTTAATTTGTTTACTTGGGGTGTTTTTCTGTTTGATTTGTTTTACTTTTTTAAGCCCTGATGTGAATTATCCATTTTGGCAAGTGAATGGGAACAGTTGCCTGTACTTGGTATTTTCTGTCACATACACTATTATTAGTAAGAAACGCATTTCCTTTTGGGGCACTAAGGACAAAAATAAGGCTGTTCAGATTACCACCACCATCACCACTCCCTCCCCCCCTCCCGCCCCTTAGTAACTCTGCTAAAGCAATTGTGCTGGCATTTAAGAGAACTGGCAAATGCATTTGATCAGTGGCAAATGTGATGCATTCAATGTTCTTTTCACATGAAGAAGAAAACAGGGGCTTTTAAGCACAGGGAATGTAATAGCCAGGCTTTGGTAATGATTTCTAGTATTTTCAAGAGAGAAGAGGGAAAAAAGATCCCATTCAGTTGTTTCAGTATGAAGGAAAGGGAGTAGCTCTATTATCCAAAATCTCCTCCAGAGCTTTCAGAGCTACTTGGTGCACATTTTCTCTCCACGTGTAGACAGATTTGACTTCAGTGACAAATCATTTGGCTATGGCTTGGATTTTGCATCCAATATGCACAGTATGCCTTAATTCCTAGGACGAATTACCTCAGAATCTAAACACAAAGACAGGACATGTCTCAGTAGCCCGAAGTTTGTCCACTTGTAGAGCAGGATACCTTTCCTAAGAATGAGTAGTATCATGGTGCCCAGATGCTGCTGAGCTCTCTTCTTTTGTTAAAGTGCTACTGTCAGCTGTAACAACATGGTAGGTTGTCATGTTGAGTACCCAAGAAATTCGGATCATAGTGTACAGAAAGGCATTTGTTTCCTTTCAAGATACTGTGTTCACTGATACCAGCTTTGCATTTGGCCTTAGTTAGGTTGGCTTGAAACTGTTGAGATATTTTCCTGAGTAACTGTAGCTCACATCCTTTCACACTGATACTAACTGAACAGGGTTCTTTGACCCTCCAGAAAAGATGTTTGTGCTCATCACTCACAGCTTATCATTTGTCTACTTGTCCCCATTTGTTGTGGAGAAAATGGGTGGCTCTAAATACAAGTAGGGACTTAATGTCGCCTCTCAACACTGAGAGGAATGAAAGGCAGTGGTGGAAAGTGCTGTAACTGATGTAACAGGACACTTCTTTGCATTTTTTTAAAAAAAAAACAAAATGGCCAAGCAGTTGGTAGTGATAGAAAGCAAAATGCCTTTTCATAGCTGAGGGGTGGAAAAATCATATAGATAAGGCAAACTGATCGGGAAGTTTACTTTACTCTTAGCTATGAGGTATTTTTCCTGTGCCTGCTTCAAGGACTTTGGTCTTCATCCATCAGTCTTTATATATATACCAAATAGTGTTTAACAAGTGGCTTTTGAAATAGGGTGAACTTTTGAAAAGGGAGTATTTATAGAAGTAGCTATTTAGTTTTCTAGTAATTTTCAGTATTCATTTTGCTATTGCTGAATATACAGAACAGGATTATTCACCCACATTACCCAGCTGCTTCTGTTTGATAACGCAACAAAGATTGTGAGGTAAGTGTCTTTCCATGGAAATGGCTGTGATGTCATGATTCATGACTATGAAAAAGTGAGATCTGTGAGGGGGAGTTGTTTTTGAGACAGAAAATCCCAAAATATAAATGTCTTGCATTAATGGTTAAATGGTCAATTGAAATGCAATCCAGTTAAGGAATATTGCAAGAAATTAATTTTCCGTGACACACTTGAAAAATGCTTCTGATACTGGAGTTCACTAAAATGACAATAGTAATTTATTAGAAGAAGCTATGGTACTTTTTCCAACTATACTTTTCCTATAAATGAGACTTGGCAACACCAGAAATTTACAGGTGGAGGTGATAAATCACAGTGTTCAGTAAAGAATATGTGGGGGTTTGGGATTTTTTCATCTACCTCGCTGGCAGTTGCCAGCTGAACTGGATGTATGATTGCATTTGGAAGTTCTCTGACCTCTTCAACAGCTGGAACTTGGAGAAGAATTGTAAACTTGACACACACTTGCAGAAGATCCTTCTGCTGCTGCATCTCCCTGGAACAGCAATGAAGCTATGCAAGTGAAGATGCAGAAATTTAGGTTATAAGCCAGGTGTACAACCATTCTCACTAGACGCTTCCGTGGTTGTTTTGTGTAGAAGTCCTGTTACAACTGATTGAGTTGATCTAACCCAAAATGCTTTTGGTTCTTCTCTTCAGAAGTCTATTGAGTTAATGTATCACTTCTCTGTCTCAGTAATGTGGCAATTCTCTTGAGCTGGACATGAGCATCACGCAGCTGGCTCTCAACTCTATGCTGGATGGTAGGTAAACCTGCTTCTCATTCATTTGCAGCTGAAAACTGAGGCTTTTCACTGCTCTATGACAATGTGCATCAGGGTCAGCCTCCTTGGTAGTTCTTTGACCAGCCTCAGCAGGTATTTGGGATCCAGAACAGGACAGAGCCTATGGCAGGACCTTGCTGATGCAGAGCGTAACAGCTAGCAGAGCACTGTTCAGAGGCACACTTCCAGGAAATAGCCTTCACCATGTGATCCAGTGTAGCCACTGTGTATTTCAAGACCCAATGTTTTAATGTTTTGAGCAGGGGGAAAGCTGATACTTCAAAGTCTGATTCTTACTTAGGAAGGCTGTTGTAATGCTCCAAATCTTCTGCTTGGTTCTCTCCAGCCTGCTAATGTTATCCCAGTCCTGTCTCTGCTGATGACAGAGTATGCAGCACTGTGAAATGTGTATGTACTAGTAACTGGTAATGAGCTAAATGCTCTCAAATTTCTCCACTGACAGTAACATCTACTTACGGCTTTCTCCATTTGATTGAGCAGCATGTCAGCCACTGTATAAGAGAGTGTCACTTCATACTAAGGGAAATATGCTGGGGAAAATCTGTTTGGGGTTTACATTTGGTATATGCACAGATGTCTGCTCAGGTTTTCTATTTCATAAAAATCTTGTAGCCAGGCTGAAAATATGACTGAAGACAGGGCTCAATGGACAAACACGTAGATATTCTACCCCTTGGATCAAAGAGTATGGACAGGACAAAAAAATACCATGAAATCTTTAACAGCAAAACTCAGATGAAGGAAGACAGACAGCAGCTTTGGAATGACATAGACAACAGTCCCACAGTGATTGAGGATTTTCTCAAGGAAGATCTCCATTATCATGGTCTCTTCCAGTGCCATGGATCAGTCAACATGTTCCACCAGAGAGAGCTAACTTCCCTTCTCTGGCATAATTGTGAATGTTAATACCTGAAGAGCTGGCCTGGAGGCTGATACCAGAAAAGTATGTCTGAAAGAGGCAGCACATGATCAATCTGACCAGCAAATGATCACAAAAGGCAAGAAGAAATGGCAGCTCTGAAGGTGGCTGCCAAGAACCAGCTGGAACAAGCTGTGAGGTGCTTCAGACCATCAGGCTAACCCCATGCTGAGCAGCTAGAGCTTGAGGTGCCAAAGGGAGCTTACCTCTGGGACACTCAGTGGCTCTGAGCACTGACCAGACAGCATACCACACCATGGGCAAGCTGCATGAGGTCAGCACTTCTGGAATTACAAGACACTGCCAATGCTGAGTTTTCCAGGAAAATGGTAGATAACTGAGGAAAGTACAAAGTCAGCTTTAGGTCATCTCTGCAAAGGAAAAAGAAGACAGTAGGCAGCTTTATTTTTGACAATAGGTGATCCTGAAGATGTTTTTAATCATTTTCTATCTACTCAGAGACAGTTATCCGTGAAACTGTTACGTATATTTGAAAAGTGTTGCACTGCCCTTGAAATGAGCAGTATGTTTTTAAACTGATAGCACAAAGAGAAGGGGGAGACCTAACAACGTTTGTGATTGATCTAAGGTTTCTGAGTCAATCTTGCAATTTCAGAGCTGCTGAAACAACAGGCTGTGATCTGTAACAAAAAAATCCCCTTAAATTTCCAAGACAGTGAGAGTGAGAGACAAAGGAGGACTACTGTAAAATTAACCCTTGACAACAAAATAAAAATTTCTTGCACAAAGGGCAGCTGCCTAGTTCATATGGAAGCTTAGGGCAAATGTGAATACTCCCATAATGTTGACTTACAGAGAATCTGAAGTATCTTAGGGAGAAAGTCTGGAGGCAGGAAAGAAAAAACCAAGTCAAAACCCCAGAGACCATAAAAACAGATCATGGAGCTGCCTGAAGTATGGAAAAAGCACAAGGCCTGATAATAGCCAGTGACTGAAAAGAAATATCCAGGAGCTGCAGTGATTTTCC
Organism: Ibycter americanus; assembly: GCA_035590275.1. Lineage (NCBI taxonomy): Eukaryota > Metazoa > Chordata > Aves > Falconiformes > Falconidae > Ibycter > Ibycter americanus. The sequence goes on from JAVJGI010000062.1 coordinate 5,274,028, forward strand.
TGTCTTGCCAGAACATGCAGGTGTCAGCAGCTCTGACAACAGAAAGAGCATTTTCATGCCTTCAGTGGGGTCCCTTTTTGCTCTACTCTTTCTTTTCTTCTTCACATACACGAGGGAGGAAAAGTTCCTGGTGAACCTGTTTTGCTCTAGTGCCAGAAGCAAAACCCAATATCCTGCATGGTGAAATGTAACAGGGTGGAGATCTATATGTTGCTAGAGGGACTGATGGACATTTCTTGCCCTGGTTGCATCCCTTTTAAGTCCCAACAGCTATAGGAGTTGACTGGGTTGATGGTGCTCTGCAGCGGTGCCAGATACTGTTCTGAATGTCACAGAGATTGCCTAACACTGTCTCTGCTCAAGAGTGAATGTAAATGATGTCTAGAGAATGGACACCAGAGAATGGCATCAGGTCCATTTTCTCAGAGGTGTTCTTAAGAGTGGTGGAGGAGATGCTGAATGAGCCGACCTGAAACCAAGCACTGTACTGGGAATGTCCTAGCCAGCCTGCTGGGAACAGGAACACAGGCTGCCAGTGCTGGTGCTGTTGGCACAGAGAGGAAAATTAAAAAGCACTGTCAGGAACAGGATAAATTTTATCCCCACTGAGGGTTTATTTGAGATGAGTGTAAGAGTAAGTTATAAACTGTAAGAGATGCACTGATGATAGTCATTAGAGGTAAAATGCATCGTGTTGAGTCCCTTTCAAGAGACAGCATTACTGGAGCAGCTGGGGATCAAAACTAGTGAGAAGAGTTTCAGGACATCTTCTAGGACAGAAAGTGACATTTATCCAACTGTTAGGTAAAGTGGTGAGAATACCTTGGATTTCCACTCCAGCAAAAGTTACCTTCACCTTTAGATAAGAAAAGGAGGTGGAAGGAAGGTGCATTGGTCTAGGAATCATTGATGGGGTAAGAACAGAAGTAAGCCTTTCAGAAGGAAAAAAAAAAACCAACAAAAAAAACCAAAGAAACTTTTGATAGCAAGATCAAGAGATGCTGAGATCTACCTGTGTTACCAACCTCCAGAAACAAAGAAAGGTGATTAGGTCCATAGGAGTCGTTGACTGAATGGAGACATTTACCTCAAATACGCTGCCTGCAACTGCAACCTGAGAGTGCGTCAAGTCCTTATTTTCTCCAATCCAATGGTTTAGGGGGAACAAAATAATTAACTGCTGACTGAATAATACTGGAGAACAGCACTCTTAAAGTCAGAGTTTATAATCTGTGAATGTATGATTGGCGTGCAAAGCCAAACATACATCATGATTTGTAGCTTCCATCTTATCCAAGACTGTCTTGAGCAGGCCACATCCACACCAAGAACCAGAATTGGAATGCTAGTGGCTGCGTTCCTGTGTATATATTGGACTATTATCAGAAAGAAATTAAACAGAAACAACTCAGGACATTTGTATCACTCCCCTCCCAGGTTGGTACCTCAACAACTAGGCTGCCCAAAGTATCTTCTGCCTGCCCTTCTTTCTCACTCTGTTGTAGCTGTATTCCTGGCTGTGCAATGGCTCAGTATCACGAGAAGGTGTGGGGAGCTTTCCTGCCCAGGGTGTGCAAGGGCTTGGTGGTGGGATCCCTGTCCAAGGATACTGAAAAAGGTGGTTTCAGAACACTCAAGACCTAGAGTACCTGTCCAGCCCAACAATCAATATCGGTCCTCAAGAGAAGCCTAGGGGAGGTAACTATCAGTTCTAGGGGAGCAGTTAAGTTGGGCACCTAAATTAAGTGAACTGGAAATTATTAACAGTCTGAACACAGATTCTGTGAAAGAAACTTCTGTCTGAGGCTTAGAGTAGGGGATTTTCTTGGTGTTTTGATTCAGTGAGGCATGTCTCTGAAGGAAGAAGAGATGAATTCTGTCATAGGTGCAGCATGACTGGTGGCCAAAAGAAGAGTGTGGAAAGTGAAGTGTGAGCATTCTCATGTGCAGTGGGGGTGCAACCATTAGCTGTTTCAGGGATTTACTGAAATACCTGGAAAAGAAACAATTTCTAGTACAAGGTGGGAATAGAGCTGAAACTGTTTAGAAAAAAAACAAAACCCTGTTTGTTGCTGTTCTTTCTAAGACAAGTCTGTTGTTTAAGGACAGTGACTCTAAACACATGACAGAGAAAACAGCATTCAGAAAGCAGTTGTGTGCTCAAAATATCATCCTTAAAAATGTAATGACTTCATATACTTTTTTGTTTTGGATCATTTGACAGAGGCATAAGGTTAGATTTCCTGGGTCCTTAAATTACTCTTATGAACATTTTATTTGCCTCTTCAATTAAGCACCCAAGTATATTTTAAGAATACACTCTTTTGGATTTGGGCCAAGATCTTAAACGGAAGACAGATTTGGAATAGCATGCATTGACTTCATAGGACATGGAGGACACTGGATTTATCATGAAGTGATATGTGCCCATATTGAGGGACTTTGAGCTTTTTAATCTTATCTATGTTCATTGTAACATTTTGACATGCATGAGTCCAAGAATGCAAAAGGAAAGTGGGACATGAAATGAACTTCATTCAGCACCTTTATCAATGCAATACATTTCTCCCAGCAGGCCAGAGTGTGCCTAGTAAGACAATGAAAGGCCAAGAGACCCACCAGGAGACTACAAACCGATCAATTTGGTATCACTTGTGGGGAAAATGCTGGAAGCAATTGCAGGATTTGTTAAGTGAAAGACTTGGCGAAGTCAATTGATTGGGGAGATTTCAGAGAAAACTGTTCTTGCTGAGCTGCCAAGGTAGAAGGGGTTATTATGTTCAGGAATTTTTTACGTGTCTTGTTGGCACCATGTAAAACGGAATGGGTGCTGCCATGTAAGAAAAGCCGAAGAACTAAAAGAGGTTTTCTGGTTTTAGGAGACTGTAAGTATTTGATCTTTCACCAGGAATTCAGTTTATTGTCTTCTTTCTCTAGGTTAAATCTCCACAGTGCCCAGTGCATACAAGGGACTGGTGAATGCAAATATTGTAATAAATACTCATAGAAAATATTAGACTAAAGCATCTCTGTCAAGAGCAAAACCTTTACGAAGATGGAATTTTGTCTAAATAGGAGAGACTCAGTCAGCAAGCACATAACTCAGTGTTTATGCATTTTGTTTGTCCCTGATCCCTGCACCAGCTAAAAACTCAAAACTGAGAGAGAGCCAATGCTCTCTGCAGCCCTTCAAATTAAAAGCTATCCTCAGACACTCTAGGATTTCAGAAGGAATGATGATACATCTCCGAATAAGGTGGAGTTGTGTTCAAATCTGTTAAAAATTGAATGGGGAGAAGGTATTACAGCAAGAGCTTCTATGCAGTCAGCAATCTGATGTAAGAAAAATCTGTTACAGATGTCCTCTGTTCTGCTGATAATGAGGTCAAAAGACCCAGGTTAGGTGTCTGGAGAGAAAGAGCTGCTCCACAGCGTCTTCTCAGCTTAGGAGCTTTTCATTGAAAGCATGGAGACACAGGGACTAACTAAAGCCTAACGGCTCTCAGGCAGCTAAGGAAAAAAATTCTGTGTGACAAGAATGAGACACAGTGAGGTGCTTTTGAATGTTTTTGACCAGTGTAAGTTATGTTTATGCTCAAGCTCATGGCAGAGGTGTGCATCTGTGATGGTCATCCTTTCCCCATGTGAGGAGAGCAGAGGGTGAGCCTCACGGGGTGGGGTCAGGCAAGGGCTGGCAGCCTTGCAAAATACTGACTGGGGAGAAATGACCAGGACCAGAAATGACCAGAACCTGAGCCAGCAGTGACACTCTATACACACTACATGTATCACTATGAGAAAGACCGCTGGCCAAGGGGAACAACTGACTGGGTTCAGACATGAAAGCAACAATGTACAGAGGATCCACATCTGAGTACAGAGCCATTGCTGTGTCAGCTTGCATGCTGGGGAGGCAGTCAATGCACAATGTCAGGGCAAGCATGCACACAGGAGACCAGAGCATTGCACAGTGCTCATGCAAGACTGCCAGGTTGCCCAGCTGGGCACACCGGGCTGAGAAGCAGATGAGCAGGTCATGGGTGATCAGTGCTCTTCAGTGAGGTGTGGGGCAGCAGCCGAAAAACAGTAGGAGCAGCCACTTAGAAAAGCTGTTTCAAGGAATCCAGACGTGCTGGGCATTTTTTCCTCTTCACTGAACTGGCCAGGACCCAAAGACCTGAAGGGACAGCGTCAGCTCTAAGTTGCCATGCTGCTGGTTGCAAAAGACCATTTAGGAAAATGAACTTTTCTGTTGTGTGATCCATCACCCATTCTAATTTAAAAGGGAAATGAAGTGAGGGCTTTTTATTTTTTCATGCTGTTTTAAGAACTACCTACATAAAAAAGGCAGGATCCAAGGGAAAAAGCAAAAGGTCTCTGACATGCTTGTTCTTTGTCATAAGAATATGAAAATAGTTTAATGTGGTTGCTTCTTCAGGAATCTTTGTATTTTGCTTTGTACAAACAGAACAAAAGGACAATGACTGGGCTACTGGAGAAACAAGTTTTGCATCTCCCCACGGCAGAGAAGAAAGAAGGTGAACTAAGTTTGATCTCCCTTTGATGAAAAAGGACAATGTATCTTATATTCTGATCCATGGGATGTGAGGTTTTGACAAGGGCTAGGCCACTATCACAAAAACTCCTAAAATAAGCCAAATAATTAGCATCCTCCCTCAGGGGCACATATGAAACCCTCACATACATCTCAGCAGGAATAAAACTTGGACATTTCTATTCAGGCTTAGGTGGCACAACTATAGCTGCTGGTGGTGGACTTCTGGCAAGCTATAAGAAGTAGTGATACTGCATGTGGGAGATGAAAGACAGGAGAGGAGGAGTGGAGTGGGGAGAAAAACTGTCCTTTAGCTATGCCATCAAGCAGGTAAAGTCAGCTGATCCCACATAGGTAAACCTCACACAAAGCAGTGGGTATCCAACGCTTCTGTCCAGGTTACTGCTGTGGCTGCCCCAGACTGGGCTGGGGTACCCCCACCTTCTCCCACTTCTCTTCCTGAAAGTAGTTGCCTTCCCTGGATCATATTCTGCTGCCTGTGTGCCAGGCCAGGTTGTCAGAGAAACAAACTCTGAAATCCCATGTCCCAGGAAGCTAGACCAGTTTAGCCCATGTATCTACAGGCACAGGCTGCCTCATGCACACCTTGACCAAGAATACTCAAAGTGTTATCTGTGCGTTGACATCTGTCCTTGAGTGAAGCTTACTTCTCTGAGGAAATCCACTTAGGTTTCCTCAAGAAACAGAAACATGACAACCACATTCTAATTTCTGGGAACAGAGGTTTTGCATATACTAAAAAAGACATAGCCATCATGGCTTACTTACAGGGTTGGGAGGAGAGTTTGGCAGGGATAAAAACCCTACAAAACTTCTTTTGGAAGCAGCCCCTCCTTTCTGTGCTGCCTGTTGTCTTGGCACTACCCAGATCACGACTCCTGGCTGTATCCCAGATTTCTCCTAGATGCACTTATTGAATCTCCTCCCCTTATTTTCCCCAGTGTGTTTGGAAGACAAAGCCACACAATGGGATTTACTGAAAGAGTTTAATTTTCTACCCTGAGCACTAGTTTTCAGGGGAAGACAAAACCACCCACCCTTCAATTACAGTTAGTTGCTGCCTTCCAGTTCTGACGACTTAGCCTTGATACCACACTTTCTAGAGCACAGTGGTTGGCTGTAACCAATTCTGGCCAGGCCTCTTGGCAAATGCATGAGTGCAGTGTTTCTTTGGAAGATATTTTTCTCTTTGCCATTTGTCAGCAGCTGTGGACATGCTTCCAAGCCTTCTGGTGGCTGAGTGGTGCGTATCTTTAGTGTGAAGTATGTTTATGTGATTACACTAAATGACTATATACCTAAAAACCAAAGGTGGAATAAGATTAGTACATTTTAAGGTGGAGCATCCGGTCTCTGGTATAAGGAGAATGTATTCCCTGGGAATCTGTAAGGGTCTAGCATGCTCAGTATAATACCTTCAAAGTAGGTAAATGAAATGGTATCTGTATCTTCAACAAGAAAATCTATTTTGAGGCAGGATTGTATTATGTTCTCTCTGCACACTGATGTTTCCTGGTTCCTGAAGAGAAACTCATCAATCTGTGGTGACAATTATATGGGAAACCTCACTGGAAGGAGATTCTAAAAAAGGGTATATAGATTAGTGATTTGAGATGCAGCAAAGCATAGGAGAAGCAGCTAAGCTGGATCCTCGAGGAGTGTGAATTATTTACATATCAGTTAACTGCATCACAGAGATCAAATACAGGATGATATTGTTTAGCAAAGGCTACCTGAATATATCCCACTAGCACATGCTTGACACTGGGCAAGGGAAAGCTGTGAATAAAAAGACTTGCCATGCAGCTGGCTCAATGCAGAGACTTTGTGAAGAAGACAGACATATAGCCAAGCAATGCTGCCAGATAAAGACAGCTTGTCAAAGCACATTGCATTTTCACTTTCGTAAAACCATTATTTCCAGTTGTTCTTGTCAAAAAATAAATAAAAATCAATAAATTCCAGATCCATGTAATCTATTCTTAAAATGTAATGGAACCTCATAAGTAATGCCTGGTAATTTGCTATCAGCTTGGTCAAGGACAGTCAAATTACTTAATTACACATAACAGTTATTCTGTAAAGACTTAGGAAAACACAGATAAACATAACTAATCCCTCTTTATTTATTCCCTGCAAACAAAAGCCTAAGGGTTTCTGGAGGGGTGGTGGTGGTGGTGGGGAAGTGGTCCAATTAACATAATTAGAGATGGATGTCACTCAGATCTTCACCACAGCCCACAGACATCCTGTGTATTTTGGTTACGTAGTTAAGTCACGACTACACACAAGTTTTTCAAGGATGGTGGTGTCAAAGGCCGATTTCATTGCCTGTTCTTGTAATGTTACCTTGCTGCCACTGGATGGCATCTTCTGCAGGCGCCTGAAGTGCAATCAAAATGGTAGGGGTCTTAAGGAGCTTGTTGCATTTCTAAGGGGGTCAGATACCAGGAGCTGTGCACCTCTGTGAGCAACACCTTCCCACGGTTTCATGTGCGGGGGTGTCTTATTTGTAACACAGACATATTAATGGGGATTTAGAAGGAAGTAGTAAAATGACAGCTCTGACAAACTCATGCTCTTATTTGTAGAAGATGCAAGGAAGGCCCCCGGTGTCTTCCAATTGCTCCTGGCCTCCTCAGCTGGCTGACTGGCTGGCTGGATAGATGGAGGGAATCACCTAGGTCCCATAGCTCCATCCAGCTCTAGGTGTGCCTGCTGGAGCTATTTCCAGTGGGGGAACATCTGTGTACTAGGGCTACTTTGAAAGTGGTCTTGGAGTCCTATATCCACAATAGACAGATGCTGAACAGCCACTGTTTCCTAGCTCCATTGCCACAGCAGCTTCTCTTTACTTGAGAATGAAATATGATTGCAATCAGGAGAGACAAAGCTTCAGATGACTTGGCACTTTTCTTCCTTTTGTGATTACATTGCCCCAGGTGATGCCTTTCCTTTTAAAGAAAGTCATCACAACAGCAATTTGTGGGAGATAGGGTCTGTGCTCTTCACATCAAAACAGGAGGAATTTTCACTGAACTACTACCTGAATAACGTTAAAACCCACTGTAACAACACAAAACTGCCTGCACTTCATCCTGCAGCCTTCTTTGGTCTGCATTTGGATCTTGGCAGCCACACATTTCCAGACAGAATCTGTCATCCCTGAAGTTACAACAGGTGACCTGTGCTTCGCATCATGGTTTCTCCATGGAAGAATGTCTTGTGAGTGGTGGGTGGTGATCTTTGATGCCATTTGCCATCCAAATATTGAAAGGATCTTCAGGCTGAAGGGAGGCTTGTGGAATGCCAAAGAAAGCCTCATCTGTGCAGCTGGTGAGAGAAGGCTCCCAGTCTTCAGTCCTCCTCCTGCTGAGGTGTGGAGGGGTGATGATGAAAACTGGTAACTCCTCCTTCAAGGACACACTCTTAAGCACCCTTTAAAGACTGCAGAAACCAGAAAAGACACAAACAATGAGTGTTCTGGGTGCTAAATATTAGAAAAACATTAAGATAATCATGGCAAAAAAAGCAAGGAAACTCAAAGCAGACCCTCTGGAGAAAAGAGACACTATAATAAATTCTGACCAAAAGATAAAAAAAAATCCCTCCCTGACACACATGCATACAAAAGATGAAGAAAAAGGCAGCCTGATTCTATTAACCAAGTATTAACACCCCTGGCTAAAGAAACCCTGCAAAAAGGAAGGATTAACATTTTCAATAAAGGGGACCAGATATTGCAGTGCTAATCACCAGTATTCTCCACCGACAGGAGAATAGAAAATAATGTTCTTAATAGTGTGAAACAGAGCAGGAGGTTCACAGGCAAAGAATCAGGGGTTACTGCTGACAAATGACAAATAACCTGGTTAGAAAAAGGCGTCCCAAATTAGAGGAAGTCTCTGCAAGAAATAGTAACTATGCAAATTGTCCTAGCATACATGTGTTTGGCTGAGCTGCAGCTCTACCAGAGGGTGTCGTGACAAGGGATTTAGCGCTAAACACTGAGGTCATGTTTTGCATCACGATTTTCGAGTCACCATTTTTGGAAAAATAGACCCCTAAATGTCCTATGCATTGCATAATCTTAAGGAGCCTAAGAAAAATACATTCATTTACTGAGTCGCGCTGTAGTGTAATGCCTTGTCTTACTTGTGCTGCCTGTCATTGCAGTAGGAGCCTGCCTGTTACGTTAAGGTGCATGTGGAAAGATGGGAAATTGGGTGATTTAATGTAACAAGTCACAGTCTCTTTACAACCAAGTTTGCTTGAATTAACAATTCAGCATTGACCTCTAGAAAAGAGGCAGGGCTGGGCCATACCCATCCCCTCAAAGCAGCTTGCCAGGTGTTATAAGTAATGAAATACTGGACTGAGATCTCTGCTAAGGAGTAGGACTGAGGGAAGTGGGAAGAGAGACTGAAGTTTTCTCCTGCCATCCTTGTTAGCATTGCACTTGTTGTGAAATCCAGTGGCACAGGGCAGTCACTTCGGATATCCTGAGCTATGTGTGCATGCACACTTTGTGTTGCTTGGATGCTATAGAGGTGGTGTGGCTGTATGTATGCATTAAGTTCACTGCCATACCTGTCATACCTGTGATCAAAACTGTTTCCCCTTCCAAAAGCCTCCCCGTAGAACTATAGTTCTTATACATCCAATGATGAGAAAACTCAGGTTCAGATAAAATGCATCGTTTCTAGCTGTCACAGAACTGGAGCTATAGGTTCTTTTTTAACCTGTTGCATTAGATTATAAAATACTGGGGACAGGGATTTGCTCTTTCCCTGTTTTCATGCAACACTCCAGTACAGCTGGAGCCTTTGGGTGCTACCATTACATGACATGGTTGAATATAACCAAGAATCCTCTTACTCCCTGCCCTAAAGCACCTGCAGAGCCAATTAACATTCACGTTGTGTGGAGGTACAATTTTGCCTGTTCCTGAAAGACAGTTTTTTGGAGACTGATGCAGAGGCACACAGTATTAGCTAGATAGAAAAACTATCCCCTTTTGAGACTTTTAGGGCATTCAAGCAGGCAGAATTTAATTACTGACAGTGTATTAGGATGTTCTCTGGGCTTCTTGGAACAAGAACGAAGCAGTAGCGGGACCAGGAGTGCAGACAACCCACATGTTTACTCAGAGGGCTCCTTCCCAAGTTTGCTGAATCATGAACAACTCTGATGCAGGGACTTCTGTCCCTGATGCTTGTTTCACTCTGTGCTGTGCTAGGGTACAGAGCTCCAGTTCCCAGTGTGTGTTGATTTGTCTGGGGGTGAAAGGTACTCAGGTTTAAATATTTTTTTCCCCATTAACCCATACGTTACACGGAGTCCACTCTATCCACAAAAATCTCATCCCTGGATCAACTGAAAGATGCTAGCCTGAGGTTTCTCTGAAGCTTCCTCAGGGGCCCTTCAGTTCACGAGAACACTGTTACCAAGAGATTAAATGAATTAAAAATTGATGACTGTTCTGTACTGAATGTCTTGCAGTCAAGGATATTTAAACAGATAGCAGGGAGGGTGGAGGGAAGATTGTTTGTTGGAGTATTTTTTCTGGGTTTTAAATAATAGTTTTATGGGGGCAGGGAGGAAGATAGGGAAGGGTGCAGTGGGAGGAGTATTTGCTGGTTCTGGGTAGGGAAATTCCTCTTGTAAATGCAATACTGAGAGAGAATAGAGTGCTCTGAGAGATTAATATAATTTGAACAGAAAGTCTGTCCTGGCAGGGCTGGGCACTGGTGAGTGCTACCAAGGGAGCTCCCCTATGCCAGTTCCCTGCAGCTTCTGGGGGTGGAGGGGAACACTGCCCTGTGCCTTGATGGTGGCCTGCAATGGCTGCCTCCCAGAAAGGCAGAGTGAAAAGCAGAATGAGCAGAAAGGCAAAAAAAGCTGAAGATCCATTTGTCCAAATCTACCCAGACTTAAAGTCAGACAAAATTCAGTGCCGCTTTAGTCCCTGTCAGCCCAGGGCTCTTGCCAGGGTTGTCTAATGTTTTTCATACCATCTGGTGTGCTGGTTCCTGGGGCAGGAGCATGTGTGTGTTGTGGCAGATGTTTCATGCCTCTGCTTTCACCAGTGCTGCTGCTAGAAGTGAGTGGAGAAGTGACTGGCCCTGCATCTCTGGCCGTTTGCTAAGTGTGTTGCAGATCCAGGTCTGTCTTAAGTTTATGAGGCTGTTATAGTTCAACATGATACTGTCTTCTCAGTTCAGCACTTTAGAACCAAGGCCAAAGTTTTTAAAAATGGTAGTGACTACAGTTCCTTTGTCTCTTCATCCCCAGTTGGAGGCAATTTTAAAAGACCTGGTTTTTACCGTGACTGCTCTGAACTTGTTGAGCACCTTTAAAGATATCATGAGCTGAGTACTCCAAAGCACCTTTCTTTTCTAAGACTGATTCTTGATCTCCATCTGCATCCCTAACTTCACCTCAGAAGATGCTGTACTGTTCAGAAGGTAAAATGTACAATGTTCACAGATGAGAACAATTTAATCCTGCTGGATTAGGTCTGTTCTAAAACAATGTAAACTGGTTTATGTGCATGCTCTTTGTGACTCTATCCCACATGAAATGCCAATATTTTTTGACATCATTCCAGCCTGGAGTGGTGACTGACTTGGCCTTCTCCCCTATCCTTACCTGCACAAATATGAAGGCTCTGTGTCAGTGTCAGTATATAAAGACTCTGTGTTAGCGTCAGTAACAACAGAGGACCAGTGGAGCAGGAGAGGATGTTTTGTCTGCTGTGAATTGCCATACTTCACATTTCATCAGATATGAATATGAGATTGGAGTTCAAGTTCAGAAATACAGATCCACTGAGCAAACTCCATAGACCCACTGAGCAAACTCCATAGATCCTCTGAGCAAACTGCTACAGGCTGTCCATGTATGTTTTGGCGGAAGGGAGGGGACAGGAAAAAGTGGAGAGCACTGAAGAGCAGATTGTTTACTGTGTTTTGAAACAACAAAACTTGTGACATCCAGTCTTGATTGAGAGATGAATAAATGCCTTAGTGGTTCCTCAGGACAAAACAGCATTATATCCTTCCTTGTATATTTCAATATATCGGCTAACTCATTAAAATTAATGGTCTCAGTGACCACCCAAGTTACATTTTCCTTGTTTCTTTAGAAACTATTAATTTCTTCAGAATTTAAAAAACATTTCATTCTGAAAAGTAGCTATTATACCTGCATGTAAGCTAATATTAATATGCACCATCTTAGTTGTATTAAAAACACTGTCATTCAAATATCAAAATGTAGTTGAACCAGTTAAAGAACAACAGTTGTGAATTTCTTTTTCATTCTAGTTTTCCTCCATGAAATGAGTGGGAGAAGAATAAGGAAGGAAAGCCTCAAATACATGGATGTAATTGCCTTCATTAAAAACTGGCTGAACAGACTTTATCCTGTGGGGTCTACTCTCTGTCTCTCAGAGGTAAGTTCCCATGTATTTTTAATGGGAAACTTATTACCATTATATAAAATTACACTGTATTCTTGCAGTGATACATGAAGGTGAATGTTCTGTACTTTTTCATCATGCTGGGTCTCCTGGGAAGAGCAGCTCATTACAGCGTCAACTGTCCCTGCCCTTTGCAAAAAAGCCCACCAAGGTCATATCAAGAGGTGATGGATAAAGGCGAGCTTTAACCCTTGACCTTGACTTCCCTGGTGCTGAGTGTTAATAAATCTACATTTAGGGGTAGAAGTTTTCTCCCAGCTGCTCTTTGTTTGGGAAAGGGTGTGACATGCTGATGCACAACAGGTTGCATTTTCTAGGGCAGTGCTTGGGAAAGGAGGCCTTTCACCTGCCCCCACCACAGAGCCTCACACCCATTGCAGGAGGATGGGTGTGAATAGGATTTAGGCATCTGGGGGGGCTCAAGTCACATGATAGGCTTGAGACTTTTTGGGTATATGGGCTCTCCTGTTTTTGCAAGGGAACACTTCCTTGGTACCACAGAAAACCACAGCGTTTGCTGTTCTCTCTGCTGGAGCCTGTGGGTGAGGCTGAAACATTTACCTTTGTCAATGTCCTCAAAGTGATGTTTGAGGTGACCTTCAAAAGGCTAAAACTTTTTTAAAAGGATCCCCTCTCTGTCGCACCCATGGGGAACCAGCATTGTTAAGAACCAGGAGGAAATGAGTCCTTTGAAAGGCTTCAGAAAACATAGGGACATACTTCAGAAGCAGCCTTCAGCTCCTCCCTTGCTCAGCAGCCTCTTGCCAGGTGACCAGAAAGCCCTTCTCAAAGTTGTTCAGTGCCATTGCCCTATGTGTCCAGGAAGGAGCAACCCCAGTGAAGGAGAGGCCTCTCCTCTTGTCTGCCTTTCTTCCTCTATTCCTCTGTTTAGTTTTCTCTGAATGTTCAGTCTTTTCTTTTTACCATTTTCATCCCATTTTCCTTCGCTACCCTTACAGAATGGCAGTGGGCTCACTCCTTCCTCTGCATCATTTTTCTGAGGAGCTGTAATGCTGCTGGCTCTTAGGCTTCCCAGTGGTGAAAAGGGCTATTTGGGGCATACCTCGACATAGATTAAAGAATGAGCAAATTAATGTCCTGGCCTAGTGCGGTGTGCTTCTGAACACTTCGTTTCTTCTCTGATGAAAAGTATTGCCCTAAAACTTCCAGTGCATGAAGGCTGCCTGTGATAAGCGAGGTGGAAAAATTAGCTCCTGCACAGAGCTACTCTCAATGGCTCTGGGCATTTCAGTGCTGTCATCTTCTAGGGAAGTTAAATTGCTTTGTTCCCTGTGTCCAATTAGCTCTATAATCAACTTAGCAGAACGTGGAGCAGGAGCGTGCTGAGATCAGATATAGTCATTTTGTCAGAGGGTATGTTCAGATTGATCTCAAATTGGGGCAAGGAACCACAAGGGGATCTCAGAACAGAGGGCAGAGATTATACCAAGCTGATCAAACTTGGAACCTTTACAGAACTGGAGGGGGGTGTGTGTCTGCACATTGTAGGAGGAATACCAGAAGCGCCAGAAATACCAAGCCCAGAAATTAATGGTACAAACATTTAGGTTCTATTAATTTTATGTAAACATTCAAGCTTGCTGTCAAAAAAAAAAAAAAGCAGCCAGCAGTAGCATTGAAAGGTGAACTGTAGAAGTGCCAGGGTTAGCAGGTAAGTTCAATTGGCTCTAGTATTGTGCCCTCTTGGGCTTTCTGTGAGAAAGGCTTTGTCCTGTGACTCTGCAATTTGTTTAAACTTATTTATTGCCAGAAACACATTTAGCTCCTTTCTGGGTTTCTCGTTCTACATAGGATAAATAGCTGGAATGAAACCCTTACCCCTTCTAAATCTCACAGTTTGTGCAAGTACAGAGGAAGAGTTCACAGCCCTGCAGCTAATCGGCCAGCAATTTGAAAAAGTGAGCTCCTTTGCAGTGGGCACCAGTCCAACAATTGCTTGCATGACCAACCACGGTGACAACCGATATCACAACAGTTCAATGTGGCACAACCGTTTTGCATCCAGGGCAGGCTCTCTGAGACATCATTGTCTTCATCCTGCTCTGTCTTTGCATAGATATTTCTGACAAATGCCCATTTGCTCCTTGGATGAGTTCTCTCAAGACCTGGTATATAGTGCAGAGATCAAAACAAAGGTCACAGGAGCAGGTCAGCAATCCATAAACTGCAGAAACAAGAAAGGCCAAGAAGGAAAGGGAAATAAAATTACCTTTTTCCAGTGAAACAAGTGAAACTGCAATGTGTTTTTCTCAAATTTCAGAGTAATCTGTAGAGCAAGGAGGCAAAAACAAGATAGAGTGGGAATAAATAGAAGAAAAGTGACTTTGTGAAGTGACTTTCCAATGGCTTTATGAGATAAAACTATACCATCAGGTCTTGAGGCATGGATAGTCCAGCTGGTCCGTTATGACAGTTGTGTAGTATTGTCAGCAAAGACTTATCCAACTCAAGTATGCAGTCTTATGCTTTTGGCTCAGCAGTAATCTTTTGTCTTGTGTTCTGCTTCTTTGTGATCTCTTCCCTTGAGTTCTGGTTGGTTTGCAAGGAAAACATGCTTTCTTCATGCCCCTTCACATTTGTCTCCTGTCTGTTTCCTCATTCATGACTATGTTGTGGGGGCTTAAATTTTGGTGTATTGGGTCCTAAGGCAGTGCTGGCCTGCTAATGTGTAGTATGTCAGGCTTCTCTAAGGTCGGGGATCCATATCATGGCAAGTCTCCAGTCTCTTTTCTGCTGTGATGGGACATAGAAATGAAAAACTTGTGGCTCTGCAACTGCACTTACAAGCGATATCAGCTTAGGAGCAGGAAGGTCTTCAGAGTTTCATGTTCCAAGCGTGAGACTTGATGGATTTGTCTACATTCAGGAACTTCCTGTCATCCCCAGGTTCATCCTGTGTGATACAGGTCTCCTGGTGAGTGGCAAGTGGTGTGAGCTGACTGCAGCAACAGAAGGTGAGGGGAATGGTTATTTTTAATGCCCTAGGGGCACACATTTCCCAGATTATTCCTTTGCCCTCACCCCATATCATTGCCCTTTAATGTTCAAACATTGAGAAAAAAAAAAAATTTTGCTTCTCTCCCCGAGCTGTGCTGAACCCAAGCAAACTTTGCACCTTTTGCAGACAGAATTTACTATTTTCCTGTCTGTAGTCTGCCAAGCAGAAACCTTTACAGAAAAAAGCATGGTGGTAAGTCAGAGCAGGAGCCATCTCTGTGTCCCAGGTCAGGGAAAGGTCAATGCACATTAAATGAATATTACTGGTGCTTCTGTTACAACAAGACCTAAGCAGTTCAAAGCCAGGCTGCATCATCTGTGGCTGAAAATCATTCACAGTGCTGCTTCCTGAGCAGCAGATTGGCTTCCCATTACACAGGCTAATGAGAAAGTGTCACAAGTGGTCTCAGTAATAACGTTGCAGCAGAACCCCCCCCATTCTCAACACACTTGCAGAGATTTTGATGAGAGAGAGAGAGAAAGAGAGAGAAAGGAAGGAAGGAAGACAAAAAGAAAGAAAAAGATATTCTCACAACTTGTTCTTTTCTATCCTCAGCCTCAAAGTACTGAACCTGGAAACCAAAGCAATGGGATCAAGACCAGAAGCGAGAAGTGTGTGTGCTTACTTCACCACGTGACTGCTGTTCCATTAAAGCCCTCAGCAGAGGAGAGCTGTCAGCCCCCAAGGGCAGTGTATTGCGTGTCCCTGGCACCATTAGATTGTACAGTGGCATTTTAGGATTTCCCAGGTAAAGGTATCAATTTTTGAGACTTGCCTTTTTTGCAACACACCCACCCCACCCCTCCCTGGACAGCCTTGCGCCTAGCTGCTAAGAATACAGCAAACTGGCCTTTGATTCCTCCAATCTCATAACAGTTTGGAGCAAAGACTGAGGATCTGGGTCAGGACAGAAACGAAAAGATGCTGACCACAAATCAAAGCTCACCACAGAGCCTCCTGGTTAAGACACAATGAGGGAAGGTATCTGACCTTCTGAATGCAACAGCATGGGGACTTTTACTGGGATGGTGTGTCAACCACAGTGCTAAGCCTTTACTTCACAAACTCTTCTTGGCTATCCAGTGTACCTCTTTTTGCATTTGGATAGCTGAGGGGGCAATGCAGTGCCCTCTGCCCCTTAACCCGCTCTTGTTTCCAATGCAGCTCCAGGGAGGAGCAGCAGCAGCCTTTGTTATATACTACCATGACGCTGACAGGTCAAAAAGCATCATGATCATAAACCAGTTCTTTCCAGGCTAAGGCCAAGGTTTGCAAAGATCGATTTTCCTGCCTTGTGTGCTTCCAGGAGGCTTCACTAGTTGCACTCCGTTTCTCATGAACCATTGCACTAACTCTGGCTTTCTAAAGACCCCCACTAGAAACACTGCAGACATAAAAACAGCAGAGTATACCACTACCTTGGAACATGAGTATTCCTTGTCTAATTTATTTCTTGCCCACTACTGTGTATTGTACGCTGTTACAGAGGTTATGAGAGTAGGAAGTTCCTCACTGCTGCCCTCTGGGTCAAGCCAAAACCTCAGGAGGGGAGGTGAAGGGAGGGCAATTGCTTTTTCCCTAAGAGGAGGTGGGCATGGTACAGCCTTCCCAAATGAAGCGTGGGGTGGGCAGTGGGCAAAAGGAGCAGCAAACAGGGAGCAGACTGCAAAGCATGCAAGAGAAGAAGGAGGCCTCTCTGTGACAGGGGACCAGGCTTAATGTTAAACCTTAGTGCGATTTTTTTGGTTCAGGAAGCCACTGAAAGCTGAGCAGAGGCTGGAGGAATGGGCCTACTTTTCCAGTACATGAAGGGCAGGTTGTTTACCAGCCTAGTTAATGTTTCACCCACTCCACCTGAATTTTCCCCATTGAAATAGTTTACCTATCTTTGAGTTATTATTTGTGTGTTTTATTAATACCTGACTCAAGAGTCTGGGATACTTTGGTGTCTTCTGTGTGATGGATCCAGCTGGAAGAGGGAGGAGATCAGCAGCTGTGCCTCAAGGTTCTGGTCTGTTTTGGGCACACACAACCTGGAAAGTGGGGTGTGTTCTCTAGAGAAGGTGGTTGCTATTACCAGCATCACTTGAATTAAGAGAATACCCACAGGCACTCTGCCCTACATATGCTCACAGGCCTCCAGGGCTGCTTGTAGACTTAGGTCCCCAGACCCCTGAATATCCTTCTGGACCACTGCTGCAGTGCCATCTAAATGTCTCCCTGGGCATCTTTTCTGTGGTGTTGCAGTTCAGTGACTCACTGGTTCCTGGCCAGATCTCACCCTGGTGAGGAACCAGAAGCTTTCCAGCCGAGACTGAAGGAAGCTCTGGGCCTGTGCACCAGTTTTACTGCAACCATGAAACAAGTCACAGATTCTGAGTCCAGAAAGCTAAACGAGAGCATTCTTTATGTATAATCCTCACGAGAAACCACAGTCCATCCAGTACATCCTATGATAATTTACAGACTTCAGACAGAAGAGTGAAAGTGTCAAAGACCAAAAGAGTGCATTCGTATCACTGTGCACCTGCCCTTTTCAGCATATGCCCGATTTTGACTCCCAATCTCATATTTCATCCCAAAAGCAGCCTTTACCCTAAGGTATTGCATGGGTCAGGCTCTGTTCTCCAGAGGAAGTGATTACTATTATAAAGTTAGAGGGTTATTAAAGAAGGAAGTGCAGAGAATTTCTGTGATAATTTTCTTGGGCATTGGTAAAAATCTTGCTTCAGTTGGCTGTGATTGCTGTGTCAGAAACAGGCTGATCTAACAGCGTAAGAGCAGCTACGGTCACCTCTCCTTCCTGCAACAGACACTTGTACTGCAGCACTATGAGAACTGAAAAAGGAGAAAAAAGGGACAGGGAGGAAACAAGTCAGATATTCAAAGAGAGACCAGAATGAAGTGAGTGACTGGTGACCCATCTGGTTGTCCGAGATTAGCATGATTTGGTATTTAGAAGACATAAATACATAGGAATTCTACACATTAATACATATTCTACATGTAATTCTAATTAGAGAGGGATGTTTTTCCCTTTCTATTAGACTGCAAGAAGACATAGCCAGACTGTGAGTGCTCTGCATGACTTCTCACAGGGTTTTGTAAGACTGAGTTAACAGGAGACCCATGAAATTGGTCCTAGCATTTGGGAGGTGGCCCCTCAACTAATCTGGGCTACCGTGTTGCTTAATCTCAAATCTAGAAGAGGCATTGCAACCCATAATAAAGCCCTGGGACTAACAGTCAAGACAAGTCACAAACAAGAACATCACTGAGGTTTAAGCTGTCAAAATACTAAACATGAATATTAAGAAGGGATGGCTGACGGGAGGAAAGCTAGTAACTTTCAGGGCATAACAACAGTTATGTGTTTATCCAGCTAGCAGGTTAATCCATCTTTGTAGTCCTGTTGGCATTTAAACTTCCCCTGCCCTTGTCATAGCATAAGAAGGGGGGGCATAAATGCTTAGGAATAGAAAATATTTCAGGCCCCGGGTTTTGCCTGGTCTGTGTCATTGCCATTAAATAGGAATTGTCCTTAACAGGCATCTTCAAGAGAAAATTATTGACTGGGAGAGCAGGAGCTAAGACCTCAGTGGCTTGCCTTCTGGTGCTTCCTCTCTTTCAACAGTGCAGATGTTACTTTCCAGTCGGGTTTAAGAGAGAATCCCTACTGTTTGAGGATGTTGAGAAGATTAAGGGATTAAACAGAAAGGGCTCCATTGCAAGAATTTCTCTTCCAGCTGGTGCTCATTTTGGGTAGGTTTTCTGATACAGAGAGATGCAGATATGTTGTGCATACAGATATATTTGGCTCCTCTGATTAATTTAATGTTAATACAGTGTCATATTTTTCCTTTGGAGAAAATTAGAGTAAGATAATGTCACATGCTGTAAGTCTTAAAAGAAATCAGTAGGGACGATTAAAGTCCTGAAACAATTTTTTTTCAGGCTTTTAGTTCAGACTCATGTCCCTCCTCCCTTCCCCATGTAATTTTAATTTTTTCTTTTAGTGTTATCACAAGTGGCACAATTACAAATCTATGGCTGGATAGAGTAGGTGGACTGTGAATTTTCTCTCCCCTTTGCTGGGTTAAGCCCTGTCTTTCAAGTTATTTTACACATAAAGACGTTCAGCTGCCTCTGATCTTCATGTGCTTTCTCTTGGTTTCTTTAGAATACAAAAGTGAATGGCTCAAGCAATCCGAAGCCCATTGAAATCAGTGGTCCATAGAGATTAGAATGTCTCTTTCTTACCATGTATTTTTGGGGGCAGAGAGTACAGTGCAGAACACTGAGTGTATTGGGGAGGAAGAATATCCTTTCCTGTATCTGGCCTTTCCTCTTTGACAGGCGTTAAAGGATTGCTAATGCACTTTAAAGGTGGTTTGAACTATAAAAACCCACCTAAAATAAAGAAACACATTTTATTTTTTATTACATTGAACAGGCACCCTGTGCAGTTAAGAAAGGTAGAAGAACAAACCACAAGCTGGACTGACCGATCCTTGTTACATGGGAAATTGTGCAGCTTCTTGCCTGTGTTTTGGTACAGCATTTTCTCTTCCTCCATTCTGTTCCTATGTTTGTTTCCCTTTCTGCCTCGCCCTGCACTATTTCCACCGTGTTCCTTATTTGGATTTATCTTTTTCCTTTCCTTCCACTTTCTTTCTACAGAGAGTGATCAA
Organism: Ibycter americanus; assembly: GCA_035590275.1. Classification (NCBI taxonomy): domain Eukaryota; kingdom Metazoa; phylum Chordata; class Aves; order Falconiformes; family Falconidae; genus Ibycter; species Ibycter americanus. The sequence goes on from JAVJGI010000062.1 coordinate 5,293,797, forward strand.
GGAGGCCTTGTAAAGACATTGCCCTGTTCCCTGGCCTCAGTTTAAACATGGTTAACACTGTGGACACACCGTTAACCTAATTAGCCTTCACTCCCTTCTTCCTCCATCAGACTCACATTCCCCCTATGGTTGTTTTATCTCATAAATCTGATTTTCTGCAAATCTGCAGTTTTCTCTATTGCAAAGTTTGTCTGCAAATGAGACTAAATGAGTTCTTATCCTTTCTAAGTGCCTTGAAGAGAGATTGTAAGGGCTGGTGCAGTCTATGTTCAATTATTTATATGATTACAGGGGCAGTAGTCAGGAAAATGAGGAAAAATATCACATATTCTTTGTACAAGTCATCTTTTATAGTCATTTACATTTTATTTCATAATAAAATTAAAAAAAACCACCAGCACAGTCATTCCTTTCTATTTTCGTGGTAACCACAACAAAGCCCTTACAGATCCAAGATACACGCGTTCATGTAACTTGAACTGGACATGACTGAAACCAAGAAAAGGAAGGAAATTCACATTTCTCCCACTGCACCTTTTTCAGCTAAGTTTTTTTGTGTTTTGGTTTTTTTTAAATGAAAATTGCCAGAGTTGCAGTGCCATTAATACTTTTATGTTTGTTATTATCAGCCATGCTGTTGTGGACAGCAGCAGTGCAAGTTCTTCAGGGACACGCAGATGCATTCTTCTCCAGCCCCACCCATTACAGCTGTCAAGTAATAAATGAACTGGTTCCTCATGTTAGTTTAGTGTTGACTTGTGACCTGTATTTTCAAGGATGCTTTATCAGCCTCCTTACCAGCACTCTGACTCCCTGAGTGCTGCTCCTGTGCCTCCCTGTGCACAGCCCCTGGGGCTGCAGAAGCCCCCTGGCCAGCTGGAGGGTCCCAGCTGGTGTGCTGCAGTCACTCAGAGCATCACAGCCGCTGCTGGGCTGGTGTGCTGCTCTGCCTGCCCCAGAGCACAAGGCTTGTCAGTCAGGAAGGATTGACACAGGCGATTAGTTGTGACGGACGCAGACTTGAATAGTTCTGATAGTGGTATTTGCTTTCAGGTTGTGACATTATTTGAACAGATCACCTTTGTTTACCACTCACCACACTCTCATTTGTCAAACAGTTCTCTTGAAATACTGTGGCTGTACAAAGTTCCCAAATGTGTCTATGTCTGAAGCAAGCTCTCTGCTTTTCAGCCCTTCAGGTGCCACTATTAAGAGAGAAAAAACCTCTGAGAAAATAAAGCTTCGGAAAAGTTACTTCCCTGCTTGAGCGCAGATACTCACTAGGATTTTCCTTATTGCTTTTAACTGCTGGTGGCATGTACAGGAACTGAAGCTCAGTCAGAGCTCTGGCTGTTCCCTACCTTTTGTGCTAGCTTCTTCAGGTAAATGAAGTTTCTGGACAGGGGCAAACCCTTGCACAGGGCATGTCCTAGCTCTCTGAAAAATTGTCCACATTTTTCTCATTCTGCAACCCTGATGGGCTGAGCATAGCCCAAGAAAACTTCAGAACTGTGTGGCATCAACTGCCAGGGCAAGGAAGTTGGAGCCATCTAGAAGAGCACTCTTATATATGTAGGGTTCGGTATACATCACTGTGTGCATATTCAGTGCTGAAATACAGATCTAAGACAACAGTGCTACTGTAAGCTGGAAGCAGTGGAAGATAGAGAACTGCCTGCCAGTGAACACAATATCTATTTTGTGGTGCCACAGTTCAGGAAAAACAACTAACAAATCTTTTAGGAGCAAAAAAATAAGTTAACATATTGTTGCTGTACACTGTGTATATCATCAATCATGAACTCACAGGAGTTATGTGGATATACAGAACGGAAACCAGCTAAAGGTATCATAATACTTTTTCATGCCCAGATAGGTAATTATCCTCTTACTTGTTAGAGATATAAGGCTTCTGAACCTGTCAGAGAGCTGGAAATGAAATACGTTTTCAAGATTAAAGGAGACAGATTCCTGGATGAGTTAGAAATGTCTGTGTATTATTTTTTTAAAATCTTAAACTCCTTCCCCACCCCTCTCCCCAAATACCCCCAATTCATTTTAAGTCCAGAAGGGTTTCTTTTTCCTGTTGGCTGCTGGAGGATTGCTAGGGGGCACCTAGAGCAGCTCAAAACAGGACTGTCACCAGCAATAGGTTAGATCAGCTGTGGCTTTGTTTAGGTGAGTTTAGAGATGATTTGTGGCTTTGCTGTTAATTACCAGATGTCTCTGTGCTGTGCCTGGGCATAGATGTCTCTGTGCTGTGCCTGGGCATGGGTTCCCACAGAGGTGGGCTCGCTTCTCACAAATGTGGAAAATAACACATTCTTGTGGGTTTTACTATGCCTGCTCAGTATGGCTCAGTATAATATTAATAGTACATGTGTACACATCAGCAAAGAAACTCAATTAAGATGTCTCACCATAGTACAAAGCTATTGGATATTAAGAATATTTGCCTTTGTGGTTCTGCACCGTGCCTGAGAGCAGTACTCTATGGAATTATCAAAAGAGCTGATTAGTGTAATGCATTTTGATCCTGTCCAGAAGCTGTAACAAATCAGTTTGCTGAGCCTGTATCACCTGATGAGTATGCATCAAGGCCCGTTGTAATTCCTGGCAAAATTAGAGGAAGCAAACTGTCATTGCAAGAATATAAACTTGCATGCTGAAACGTACACTGCACGTGCATGGAAAAACTGAGCTTTGTTATTGTGCTCAGCAGGATCACATAGTGATAAAGTGGTATCACTCTGGCGTTTCAGAATTGCTGCCTGTGTTGTAGCACAGTCCTCAAAATGTCAGAGCCTCGAGGAAGCGATGGACTGGTTTCTTAGCAGGTGCAAATCCCCAGAGCTGCCCTGGGTACACTGATTTGCACCATGTGGATATTCTGGCACAAATTTCAACCACAAAGAAAATAATTTTTAGTGGAACTAAGCTTATTAAATTTTAAATAAAAACCTATGGTTTTGTAAAACTTACATATTTGCTTATCTTCACTTTTTAAAGGGTGCATTTGTGTAGAGAAAGGTTGGACTTTGCTAACTCCCTTTGCACAAAACAGAACAAGCCCCTACACGGCTGTGTGTGATTATTACTTTAACACATCTCTATGGTTACACCACAGAAACCTTTAAGTGTGAATGCATTTTTTCCCTTAAGTACCAAGATGTTCCTGATGGAAAAAAAATGACCTCTTCTTGGCTCCTGAGATAGAGTCAGGGATGTGATTAATGCTGACTGTATTCCACTGTTTTTCCCTGAAGACTAGCTATTAATATTTTCCAGTGATGTATGTCCTTTCACTTAACCACAAATGGGTGGTCAGCAAGGTATCTATCTGAGCCTACATTTTGTCTTAAGAAATCACTTTCTCTGTACCACCCACCACCATAGGGCCTTTGACTCAATACCCAGAGACTGTCTCTTCCAAGAATGCATGACTGGACACCTCATCCTATCTTTCTTCTTTCCAGTTATCTGCCATTCAAAGCAGATCCAACAGCCTGTAAAATGGAGGTTATTTCTAGATTGAGTAGATTATCTGGTTAACTCACAGTGGCAAGCTACTGAAAAGCCTTACATATCAGTCGCTATATGCTCTTTCATGTACAGCCTTGCAAAGTCTGTTTGATTTGGTTTTATTTTTAGTTCCATCAGTTGTATCATTAGGTTGGCCCAACAAATTAGCTGACACTTTCAGAAGGATCCACCTCTTATTTTCTTTCAAGCAAGCATGCTAAAAGAGAGGAAAGGTATCTGAGGTCCAAAGTTGTGCTTTATTACACAAATGTGCACAACTAAATTAAAAACACCCACAACAAATTAAACCACAAAAAGAACCAAAGTGCAGCAGAACAAACCAGGATACTGATGGGTGAGACATTAAATAAAAGGCTTGAAAGCAAAGCTGGTTGCTAGAAGGGTGCTCACTCTTCATTGTTGTCCAGTAGCTTACAGTTGCTTCTCAAGATCTATGAAATCCTTACGGTCCTCTGCAGATTCTTAGGAAAGTCTCCTTTCTTCTATAACCCCAAAACCCTGATTTAGACTTTACTTCCTGCTACAGGCAGACCTCATTATCCTCCCAGACATTCTTCATCTGCACTGTGGTGCTGCCCACTCTGTACCCAGGGTCTCTGCCATGGCACATTGCTTCTGGGAAGGAGCAGTATCTCCCTCTTGTTGCTTCTCCAGGGCTTTCACCTCACCTGACAACCAGGACCAGCTCTCCCTGTGCTGACCACTGCCAGAGCTTCCTTAGCAGAATACCCTGTCCTCAACCTGGGCACCATCCTGCTCAGTGCTGTAGAAACATGCAACGGGAAGAAACTTTTGGCATTAAGAGCTTTATTTGGCACTAAAAGCATTGCATTTATTACAATTTACCTTTCCTCTCTCCCCACTACTGTTCATTACAAGCCCCTTGATTTCTTTTTAAGTTAGATTGCAAGCCACACAGAACTGGGGAAACCTGCAGCTGAACAACACCTTGTGCAGACAAGGAGCTGCTCTCTGCCAGACATCCTGGGGATGTCCTCACAAGAGATCAGGGCAATAAGGGAATGATGGAGGCAGCTGGGAGGTAAGTTTTGTGTGTAAACAGTCCTAGAGGAATGGGACCTGTGGGGTTGGCACAAGCAGGCTTGTGGCTTCACAGATTAACATGTTCCATGGGATTTTCTGTCTCAGCTTTCACTCTTTATATTTAAGCATTTGTATGACTCCAGAGCTGGATTACAAGTTTGCTGGATGCAGTCACATCATTTTGTCTTGTTACTGATCTCTTTTTCCTTTCTGCCCATTAATTCCTCATTCTATGTCCTGGTGCCAGCAGCTGAGGTGTCCAGTAAACGTCAGTTTTGCAAAGTATATTCTTAAAAAAATTATTTTTGTGATTCACACAGTCATGTGAATGCATATGTTCAGCACTGTGATGATTGCAACCTCTTGTCACTAACAGCTTTGAATCAAGAACATGTTTGTCTATGAATTAGTGGCTAGCTCTTTAATAATGTCCCAAACACCCCAGTTCTTTAAAATAATTGGCAAGACCGTTTGCTGTTTTCCTCCATGTAAACAAGCGATACTATGTAAAAACCAGTGAGTATGTCCCTGGTGTCTGGGGTCCCGGCTGCGTGAGGGCTTCAAGCAAATCTCATGACCAAAACTGCAAAGTCTTAGAGACACAGAGTCATGTATGCTTTTCCCCTTCAAGAAATGTTTTGCTCTGAAAAACCAATACACAACTGTTCTAAAACTGGTTCGTCACCTCTCTGTGAGTGACCATTTTGACAGAAAAGAAAGTATTTCTGCCTTTGAATAATTTTGATAAAGGAAAGGGTAAATAGTGTCCTCCTTTGTAAAGAGCTAACAGCAAGTGGCATATCTCACTCAGAACATTTTCTTGAAAACACACGTCCCCCAAAGATATATAATGTTCCTGTTGCCAGGAGGCAATTGATATCTCCATGGGGAGGGCTTAATAAATTGAGGCACAGTGGTCAGCTTCCCAGAAAAAATGTCAAAGAAGAGTAGGTGTCAAGGAGAAACTATAGTAACATGGGAGGCAGACACAGAGAACTAGCAATGTATGAGTCCAGACAAATCAATTCCTGCCACAATTTACCATCTTAAAATTGCGTGAAAATGAAGGTGAGCTGAAAACCTGAAAGGCTTTTAGAATAAATAAATGAGTTAGATTTTTTGAAGAACTATATAATTTAAGGAATATGGTCTGAGTAGGTGAGGCACAAAATTTCATTTAGTTGTGGGTTGGTTTTGTGTGTTGCAAGACTTGGGACTCATTAAAATGATCTAATTAATTTGTATCTATTTTTTGCCTGTGATTGTTTCCTTACAATGTTTGCAAGCTCCCATTGCATGATAGTTCATGAGCCAGAAAAGTGAAGGTACTTATTGTGAGAAAATTCTCCTAGACACTGTGGTGATACAAATGATCATATAAATCAGCCAGCTCACTCACTGATGTGAAATGGTGAAAAATTAACAAGATTTATTTTGAACTTAGTTCACTTTAGGTGTTATAAATTGAATGAGTTATACATATTGGAGATGAGGATATTTTTTCTAAACATTGGCCAGATCATGAGATTGATTTCAAAAAGTGACTCCCTACTAAAATCAGTAATTCTGCGTAACAAATGACTTGCGGCTGGATATACCAGCCCTGTCTATCTGGAATCCCTTTAATCAGGCAATAGGCTCCAAATCAGAGACAGCCTCGAGGAGCAATGATGCTATTTGCATTTGTATGTTCGAAGAAGCCTAGATTTATGTTTTCCATCCATCTAATTATATTTTAGGGGTATTTACAAACTACAGCTTCAGACAGTTGAAGTTGCAGTGGCTGGATTTAGGCCCTTTAAGCCTGTTGTTTGTAATTTCAAACTGGTATCTTAAGAGCTTTTTGGTTTCTTTTACCTGCAAAGACCCAGCAGAGCTGATTTAATCTCTAATGGCAAAAGCAAGGCAGAGAGGTATGCTCCTTCTGTTGCTTTCAGAATCAATAATGTCAGCCACCACATCAGGAAAAATACAGGTCCTTAAATTTAGATGTCTAGAGTACAGTTTAGCTGTTCCTGCCTGTCTGACTCTGGTTATTTGAAATACTTCGCCATGTGAACACCTAGGACTGATGCCTGCTTCCTAATGTATCTGATGCTAGAGACACTGTGCTCTCTGTGTTAGCAATCCTTTATTAGCTTTTTTTGGATATTATGTGCCCTTTAAGCAAGGAAGGCTGCATGTAAGGCCACAGAAAGTAGATTTGAGCAAGGTTTGCATAAAAAAGGCACAACTTTTGGAGTTGTTGAGTAATATTTTATGTCTCAAAATGAAAAAGATAAGCTATGTTTACTCTTCAGGAAAAACCGATGGTTATTGTAGAGTATGGGGAGAACAAACAGACGAATGGCTGGTTTACAATGGGGATTTTAGCATACATGGAAATTAGAAATATGTGGGGATGAAGGTGAAAAAACAAGTGCTTAGGAGGCAATGTGGTCACACGTGTCATATTATTACCCAGAAAAATTCTCAGTTTGGAGCCATGTTCATTCAGATTTTCTTTCAAACACCCAAACTGGACTTCCAAACTGAGATGCATGGAGACATGGCAATATCATGTCTCCATGTTTTTAACATAAATATGTTTTTAGATGATGAATTACATTCCAAGGAGCTTAAACTACCTTAAATCCCATCTTCAGAATAAACTTTTCAGGGAAAGGAGTTGCACTGATAGCTACAGGGCTATTCTGTGGTGACAGTGAGCAATGACTGACTTGTCAGGAAAAGAGGAAGGCTGAGACACCAGAAAGTGTCTTGAGGTATGATTCCTTAGAGGAAACATGGGAAGCTTGGGAATCCCTGTTCAGAGGCTTAGGCCTACTATGTAATTGTTAGGAAAATCCCATTAATACAGTCAAGTTCTCTATTAATAGCTCGATTCTTAACTCATGGAGATGTCAAGGTTTTCAGATCCCAAGGCACTACCTCCACCAGAAGCAGAACTTCCTTATTCTGCTTGCTCATAGCAGAATTGGTGTCAGGCTGGATCACTGCTGGGGAAAGAGAGCTCACAGGGAGTCCAAACCTGCTGCAAACATAATCCTAATGGCTACAAGGTGTGTTGCAGGATACAGGAAATAAGGCCCATTTCTTCTGCTCACTCAGGCGCTAATTTTTTTCAATAAGAAATTAAAAGAATAAGACCTATGTGAACAAGGGAATACAAGTTGAAATGGGGTTGACCCACTTTCTTTCTTTTCTTGTGTGGCACCTCCTAAATCATGCCAGGGAAGACGGATTATACTTTCAGTCATGAGATAAACCTGTAAACTAGTTCTTGTCTGCAGCACTTGTGTATTATAGATCTTGTGTCTCCTGAAAGATGAATAATTACAGTCCCTGGGGACATACTCTTTCGAAAATGCAGTCATCATGGATTCTGCAGTGTAGGATAGCTGCATGGACAATGATGATAAAATGAAGAGCCTTCTTGTCCCCAACAGGCATGAAAGTGAAACGGGAAGAGCAGCTCTCATTAGATTAATGAGTGGGGCTTCCAATCTCTGGACAAGTTTCTGTTTCCTTTGCTTTGATGAAATAAATACCATTTGATGAGGACTGTTAAGTACCATCATATCAAACTGTGGCATAAACGAATTGCATACACCTTGATTTAAAGCACACTTGCCCCAACACAATGTCATATGGAAAGAATGGATCCTTCAGAATAAATTGACTGGATCTTCTTTGCCTCTCTTCCTCTTTGGCAATCTGTCGTCTTTGAAACCTTGGTGAATCAGATAACAAACCCTAATGAGCTGTGCATCATAAATCTGTAACGTATCTCATGGATGAATTCTTCCCTGTGCATGTGACATTTACCCTATATTTAGAATTTCAGGCATACTTATTATTCAAGTACTACATGAAAAAGAGTTTATAAGAATTCTCTTCAAGCATATGCTCCAGCTATAACATACAGAGATGCTACATAGGGTCTCTTTTCCAGGAGCCTGTTTGGTGTGCGTATTGTAAAGAAACTAGTGCATAAGACACAGCCATGGTTATGAAGCAAATGAACTTTTCGTGTCAAGGCATCTTTTGGGGTAGATGGAGTGTTCTTTGTTCCCATATACTTGTCTGCAGTAGCTTGGATGCAAAGATCACTAAGTGATACTTCTCCCTCTGCCTCTGTTCAGTGTCACTGAACCAGGCAATTATCGTAATTGGTACAGTTGTGCTCTCATTGTCACTCTGCCTGAATAGTAACAGGCATAATGGTCATGGAGACCCAGCTACCCTCTCACCAAGAGATGTCATGCACTCAGAAGGGAGCAGAATAGAGTCAAGCTTACATTGCCTTTGCCTGCCAACAGTATTCACCATCATACTCCATTTTACAAAGAAGTGTTTCTCAGCAAACATCACTCCTTCAATGCATTGGCCTAGGATTGATCTGGGTAGAACAAAGGAGACAGGATTTAATAACTATGCAAGTCAAAATGACCCTTCCAGAAAGGTGATAACAGCTGTAAGTGCATGGAGACAAAGAGCTTGAAATCTTCGCACACATGCAAGGGAAGCTCACCATTTTGCCTCTGGCATTTGGGCTCAAAGTGGGAAAAGGACCAGAGATGTCTTCAGCTACCTCATTAAGTGAATGCACAGCTACTCTCACAGGAGCAGGGTAGGGTGTTTGTCACTCTCCAGCTTAAATTATATATTTCAAAGCCACTGTTGTTAGCTTCCAACAATGCCTCAACCTTGAAAGGAGTTTCTGTGAAGAAAAACTTTAAAGACTAAAGCATCTTCTAGCTCTAGGAAGACAAAAGATAATCAGCATTTACAAAGATTAGCATGCAGACACAATAGGATACTGTTGAGGACAAGTATTTAGATTTTTATTACTGCTTGTCCTATTGCTACCACCAGTACTTTTGTTGTTGTTGTTATTATTATTATTATGAAGGCAAGTACAAAAGGCCTGTGAATATGTTCCCTAATATACAATACCTAATCTCTCCAGAATAACAGCGATTATACAGAAATGGAAGGGAAAACAGCACTATGAAGTAAAGTCCCAGCATTTAAGCTTCATCAGTCCTGAGGCAGTGACTCTGTGACCAATCCAAAACCCCAAGATATATTGATTAGACATGAGAACATAAAAAGCACACACCTGCTACAGCTTCGCACACGGGAACCAAGTAAGGTCTTGTCCAATTTTTATCATCTTATACAATACAAAATTGCCTAGACTAGCATTAATAGACTATATTTGATCTGATCATTGCACCCTTTCTATCTAGATGCAGCATTTAAAATTCATATCAATATCACATTAGGTCAGAATCAATAACAAAACTCAAAGCTCTTTCAGCTTGTCCTAGTATGAAGATGATGTAAAAAATCTAGACCTTTTCATTATACCTCTTAGGATTCAGAATCCTGTTTTAAGACTCTTAGACCCCTAAGTCTCAATGTTGTATCAAGTGCCAGCATTGACTTGAGATGATGATGGTGTTTCCCCCAGTGTCTCTGGCCATGGTCCATTTTCTGATGGTTAGCTGTCCCATATTGTTTTAGAAAATAGCATTTAACCATTCAGTATTTTGTTTGTTGGCATTGTGTCATGGAGCACTGTTCTGTCAAGCAGTTTGAAAAGGGCAATAGCTTGCAGATTGGAGGAAAAACCCCATCAACAAACAATAAAAGACGAAGATTAATCCCAGGGCAAAAAGGAAGGGGGATTTGCACAGTCCTCAAAATTCTGGAGCTTTTGGCTTGTTTCTCACAGTGAATCATAAACAAAAGTCCAAGAATGGACTGATCCTGACAGCCTCACAGCCTGGCAGGATGCTGCACGTTTGTTTTGGAAAAAACCCTATCCAGACATGTGCAGCCTGCTGTAGTCCACCCAACAGTAGAACACAACTCCCATCCCACTTTGCTTCCCACAGCCCCTCCATGTTCCCAGGGTAGGGATCCTCCAGGAGGACCACCCTTCAGCTGGCACCAGGTGGAGGGAAGGGAGGAGAAATATTGAGAACCAGTGGGCTAGCCCACAGTCTGACTGTTCTGTGTATATTTGAGGGGCATTTCCGCTACAGTAAGAGTGATAACATGAAGTGGAGAAGAACTGGCAGGTGGAATAGCATACAGAAATCTAGTGCAGCTAACTCTGTCTAAATGTGCCTGTGTTCATTGAATCAACAGCAATACTTCCTAGCATTGGGGGTGCGAAGGCTAGAGCCTAGGAAAAAAGAGAAGATTTGTGTAAGAGTTTCCTGTGAGGTGTGTGAGACAGGAGAAAAGGCTTTAAAAATTCCAGTGAGCTGAGAAACTGTGTTCAGCTCTCACCATTATGGGTACTCCTCCAAGAGCTGAAATAACAAAAGCTGTTAGCAGAGCTGTGGGAGTTAGACAGAGTGGCCATCAGGAAGGCAAGCAGCAAGAGGAGCGAGGGAGCAGGTAATAGAAATAGGTCACTCCATCAGATCGGATCAGACTAAATCAGGCCTTACAACTTGTCAAAAATTAATAATCTCAGACTGAGAGAGAAGGTTACAGTATGATGGGAGAAGCAACCCACTAGCCTCCTCCAGATGACTGCAATTGTTCGCACTGTAGTTATATTTTAACAATTAGGTATTGCTACTTTACCTTGTCAGAGTGGGGGTTTTTGCTCCCCTTAGTAAGAATATTGCTTATCAGCAATCTGATCCCTGTTTCCAAATCTTAAACACAAGAACGTGCACTACAGTTTTCCTAGACTTTCTGGGGTTAAGTTCCCTAAAATTTGCACCTTGTGTCTGCAGCTGCCAACTGAGTCTTGGTAGGAGGGATACGCACCCCTAGTTTTGAGAGCTACAAGGTTTGCAGGTGCTTATCTGTTATTAGTAGAAAATTTTGCCCTAAGATTTATAGAACTTGAGAAGAATTGTAACCACTTACAAGTCAGGAAATACTATTGCCCTTCTCTGTGTACTATGGGTTGACAAAGTCACCAGCAAATAGACCAGTGAAGGTGGTCTCCCTAGGTCCATGCCTCCACTGACCAGGTCCAAAGGAAGTGGCTCAGTTTGGTCCAGGAATACCCTCCTTTTCCTCCAAAATCTTAAGATCACAGTGTAGTATCCCCAAAATAAACAATGTCCTGTCCTAAATATTCAGTCTCTGGATTTCACTTATGTCTGACTATCTACCTTGCTTAGTAGGATGCAATGTGGGGGTAGTGATTGGGCCTTGCAAGGGAGACATTGAGAGGTCACTTTTGTGGAAGGCTGGCTGTCAGCCACAGGACTTCTATGCCAGTCGTGGTGCTCCTACAATCTCAGCACAGCACTTTCAAAATTTTTTTGAGAGCTTGTATTTAAGGAAACAGGAAAGTGTAGAGTACGTACATGATTTTGCCTGCTTTATCAATATATAAAATATCATCATGCCAAGATAACATGCCCTGCATTATAGGTGATTAATTGTTACACAGAGGGATGGAGAGAGAGGAAAGGAGGGGGATAAAGATTACTTTTGCTAGACTGGTGGATTCAGAAATTTTTGAGGTGAGGGCAGGAGTCCTGGACTCACAGAAACTGAATGTTTCCAGGAAGGAATGTTCTCACATTTATATGTCCTGCTGTTCAGAGAAGGATGTTTTGTTTTGCTTTGCTTTGCTTTGGTTTTTTTTGTTTTATTCTTAACAGAATACTGGTTTCTGTTCCTGATGTGGCTGCTGTTAAACTCCATCCTACCCTGCAGACGTTACCTTCATCTCTGAAACAAACATGCCTAAGTCCACCTGGGTTTGGGAGAACACTAGCCTCCTAACGTATTTTACCAAAATCAAGTACTGACCTGTAGAAATAAAGCAGGTTCCCACATACTACCTTTTTACGCATGACCTTTGCCTTGTCATGCTGTACCTCCTTGCTCCCCTCATTCTGGTATGCAAGGTAAGGAGGTGTTTGTATAGTCTGTAATACTTAAAAAGATGTCAGAGGTATTATATAGTGATAGAAGAATTTTAGGTACCACTGGCTGGTGCATACGTGCATGTGTGTGTTTGCATGTGCGCCCATCACCCTTGCCTACCAGATGAAATACGCATGAGGGCTGCTCAAGTGTTTATCAATTCTTTCCACTGGCTGAGCCTGCAAAAATGCTCTTGTAGATTACTGGGTAAAGATGTGTCCTTTGGAGGCAAAGGGCATAAATTTTTTGACTGCATTCTGCATGCATATCGTTAACCCGAGTATAGTTACACCAATTATTCCACCATCTGAAATCACTCAGCTGAACAGTTCTCTTATTTGTCCGAGCATCTAGTATAGCGGACAAATTTTCTTTGACTTTAGTTTGATACAGTCCACTAAAAGAAGAGGTTAAGGTGGTAAACATGGCATAAACCACGTATGGGCTGAGGTCTGCAGAAGGAAGTGCAGGAAAATGAGTGAATAACACCACCCCAGGGAGCTGCAGGGAGCATTAATTCATGTGCTCTTCTGCTGCCTGCTGCTGATCATATCCCCAATGGAAATACTCCAGGTCACTGAAGAGGTGAGCCCTTATCACTTCCCCAGAGCACGGCAGTCACTTTGCATCTCCCTGCTCCAGCTGGGGCAAGTCAGAAAAGTCTTGGTAAGGATGTAACTGTCAGGAGAAACAACCGGGTGGCAGTTGAGTTATTACAGGAAAATGGAGTACAAGTCTTGCTATGAGCCCAGTAAAAGCCAAAGGGGAGCATCATTAAAAGGTGCATTGTTACGGACACTTTACAGCTAACAAGAGTAATACCCCCTTGAGGGGAGCAGAGCCTTGACCAAAGCACTCTCCTTCTTGCCTAAGATGGGTATACTCTAGAAAAAGTTAGAGCCAAGATCAATAGCAAAAATACAGTTAGCAACTTCACAGGGAGCATCCGCAAGACAATTTATGACAGTGAAGGAAAGAAGGGTACGGTACCATAGTAAGTGTTTGTATAAAAGAAGAGCAGTTCTGCAAAACAGGCTTATTAATATGAAAAATGAAAAATGAGATGATTTTTACATTTCCATAGTTGAGGAGACTTGAAGGCACAACTCATTCATTATTTTTTACAGTAACATCTTTCTCCATTAACTCTTCACAAGGATTTGGTTTCCCCTACCAGATCTCTTTTGGTTTTTTTCTTGGTTGCCTCCCTAGGAAGAGAGCCACTCACAACTCAGGGGCATCAGGTTGACGTTTGACATGTGTAAGGAAACGGGATCCAGAAGTAGCCCTATGCCACTTTGCTTTTTCTCTTGGGCTGGTTGAGAGACCAACTGACATTGTCAGGGTACAGAATCATTCCCAGATCATGATGTTTAGAGCCAGAAGGTTTATACATTGGTAAATTTACTGATCACTTCTTCACTCTTCAGTGCCTGCTCTTCCTTTGATGGCAACAAGCTAACGTGGAACAGTCTGATAGTTAAGAGACACTAGGTGGTTTTTAGTTCACCCTTCTAGATTTGCTTGAAACAAGCCTAGTGGCTTTCCCTCAGCGGCTCAGGAGTACTTAGTCCACCTTCCCTGTGGACCAGAGCAGTCTCAGGTGAGCTTCTCCTGGTCATCCTCGTTCAGCCCTGCAGCTCTAAGTGGGGAAGAATGAAGCAATTTCCTTTGGCTGATTGCTGACACCTGTCCTGTTACAGTTTCCCCATCCAAGCTTTTCATGGCTGAGTCTGCCACTTCATAAGTCTTCAAGTCTTAACACTCAAGCCTTGATGGTCCATGTCTTAGATAATGGAGGCGGCTGGCCCTGAGCCTCACAGATTGCTAATGCAGATGATTAGCCAGCTGCAAGCTGTATGAAACTCTGCTCTCTCCTCACTGAGGGCTGTAGGAGATGGGAATGAACTAGTGTCACCTACAGATACCCATACACAAATTCAGCTGTACATAAACCCTGCTTTATGAAAAGTTTGTGCCTGACCTTGGCTACTCATCTGGCCTTCCTCCACATCCAAGAAGAGACAAATGCAATTTGTCTTATTCTGAGAGACGGGCTTAAGATAAGCCATCCATTGCAGCTATGTCTCCCCCATGACTATAGGAGGCATAATTCATTGAAGGGACCTCAGGTTTAGATGGCCAGTGTTAGATGAGGTGAATACCACCTCAAGAATGCAGGGTCAGGTGATGGAGCTGAAAATAGGAACCAAGTCTTGTGACCTTCAAGTGGGGGTCACCACCACTGAACCACCCTATGGAGGATGCAGGGCTGCTGTGTAAGTCTCTAAGAATAAGGTATGTGGTGGGGTGGCAGTGGAGGTTACTCTGCGTAATGCTGGTTTAGTTTAATAACAGGGCTATTAGGGAACTAGCTGGAAGGCTGCACAGTGCCTCTAGATTAGCAATTAGCATGGCAGGGGTCATGACAAGATGGCTAGAGCTGGGAGGATGCTATTTCCAGAGTCCAGCTGCAGACTTCTTTTGACAAGGCCAGGAGTCAAAAGTTCCCAAAGATGCTGGACACTAAAAAACAAGTTCCTTGAACGAGAGGCTCACTAAGCTGTCAGGGAGCTGTTTGCAGGGGAGGTATAGGCAGGTAGACAGACTCCTACCAGGTGCCTGAGGAAGAGGAGCCTGCCTCTATACTAGAAAGAGGTCAGGGGAGCAGCTAACCCTGGAACTGTGACAAATCCTACATCTCAATTTCTTTTACACACTGGCTTTCCCATCCCTCTAATTGTCTTTGTCAGCTGTCCCCAGGCCCCTGTTATTTTTAGCATATCTCTTTTGGGATCTGAAATGACTAGAATGGAACGAAGGCTTTCAATTTATATAATGGCACAAAAATAATACTAAAAATTCTCCCCCATAGAGTCTGAGACAATGGCCAGCATAAAATAGCAGAGGTTTTCAGTGAGCTGCCTAGGACTTTCTTCTAAATGGTTACAGTGAATTCAGAACCCAGCAATGCATACAAGTAGTTCAAATGTTTTCTCTCAGTGTGTATTACCTTGCATTTGTTACCTGCCATCTGAATGCCAACTCTCCTCTTTGATTTTCAGAGAAAGTACCAGTGCAGCAGCTGATGTTTTTCAACAGGTTATAAAGAAATGGCCATTTCAAGAGTAACGAGGGAAAGGCCCAGAGAAATGGGTGTATTGGACTCTTAGGGAAGCACTAGGTGCAGATTATGTAGGAAATTTTAAACATATTTACGTTTCACAGGGTTGGCATTTTTGCTGTATTCACCACCCTCTCCTATTCCCACTTCTGGCAGGCTTACTGTGACTGAGGAGCGTGCATAAGAAGTGGCAATGCCACTGCCAAGACTTCTGGCTTTATCTTATTTGGACAAGTGGCATCTACTGCAATTCCTTGGTCCTCAGTCCTGGAAGTTCTCAATTCCTCAGTTCCCAGTCCCGGAAGTTCTCTGAAGTGTTGAGAGTGGCAGCTGCCAGCTGCCAGAAAGTGCCTTCATCCTGAGCCTGGGATGGCTGTGGGAGCACCAGAGCAATGCAGCCACAAGTTACACGCTGCTCTTGGAGCCAGCAGGGCAATGGGAGACATCTCCTCTCTGCAGCCACCTTGCAGAAGTGTCTGCTGGTTTTCCTTCCTTATGGGCCTGATCCTGTCTCCACTGGGAACAGGAAGACTCTAATTTTCCCTTTTTTGTCTCCTCTCACCTCCTTTCTTCCATTGATGTTGCAGAAGTGTTGCATGAAGCTGCAAGGCATGCCTCTGCCAGTGATGCCTGCTCTTTGAGGCTGGTATGCCTGTGCCCCTGATGCATGGAGAGCGGGCTCCTCTCTAATAGCAGGGGTCTTGCCAAAAATGACAACACTGGAGAGGTCCAACATGAGTGCAGGCAGTACAGAAGTTTGCCTGCCAGGGAGTCTCAAGAAGCATCTGGCTCCTGAACATCTCCTTCCTGAACCTGACACTGGATAATGACAGTAATGGAGGACATATTCTTCCCCCCGTCTGTCCCTTGTCCTATCCAAAGACCCCTTGTCTGCTTCTGTCTCCTCTTTCATGCCCACACTTCTTCCTATGCTCTTCCTCCCAGTGATGTCAGAAAAAGGAAAGATGTGTAATATGCAAAAAAATCAAAACTATTGACATTGCTGCTGATTTCAGCAGTGACTCATCTGCTGCCTCATACTGTGAGAGCTAACTTTTATTGCTCATTATAAAACAATATCTCCCAACGGGGGAAGGGGGGGGGGGGAGCGCAGGGCTGTGTGCTGGCAATAAGAGGCCATTTGGCCTGGAAATTTGTGAGTGTAATTTATAGGCAAGCATGCCCGTGTGCAGGCACACACAGGTAATGATGGTGTTAGCCATCTGACAAATTGCAGGGCCTTGCACATTTGACCTCTGCCCCTGCGCTGCGTGCACTATCGCATCTCCCAGGGGGTCATCCTCACATCCCACCTCAGAGCAGCTTCCAGCTGCTGCCATTTTGGATATCCTGCCTATTTATTTCTTTCCAAAGATCATCCCTGCTTTTGTCCCTGGGGTTACTCTGTCTTGACTGCCACAGCATGCAGGGCTCAGTTTTGTGCCAAGCCTTGCTTGAGGATCAAACACCTTATAATTTTTCTGACTAGAAATGTGAATTTTATATCGGTGGTGGAAAGGGGAGCTTCAAAGCATTCTGCCAAGATATTTAGGTTTTGCCTTTAGCCCTGAATATTCTCCATATAGCAGACTTCAAAGCTGAGTCCTTTTCCTATGTATAGTAAAGATATTCTAGACATCTTCTGAATCACTTTGGGTTGATTAAGTTTAATCTTTCTTTCCTTCTGAGCTATGCACAGTTCACCTTACAGTAACTAGGGCTTGAGAAGTAGAGATCTCAAAATGATCCCAATAAAATTTTTAAAGTGTTTTCAAGCATTGCCAAAATAGTTTTGCTGTAAAATATGCAGTGTATAGTCTCCGATTCAGTGCATCTTTGTCTTCTCCTGGATTTTAGTACAAGTTAAGTACTGAACTGCTGAATAGTAATAAATTAAAGCACATGTTTAAACACTTTGCTGAATACAGCCCATACAAAATACATGATGTTGTGCTACAATTTTTTTTCTTCACCCATTCAGGGCTGAAAGGACACATTCACTGGTGGCTTTGGCACTTGTGACTATAGAAGGCATCTCACATTCAGCTGGGTAAACAGCTTGATATCACACTATCCAATGTCCTCATGCTCTCCTTCTAGTCTGTTTATTTGGACCTTTTTGTTATAGCATTCAGACAAAACACTATCAGATATGTTTGTATTGTAGCATGGTAGTAAATGACCTCAAATTACAGTGCTATGTTTTCAAAATTTCTGATATAAAGATACTCATATTGTTAGAGCATATTAATAGGAGTCAACCCTTGACATACATTCTAATTGGTATATTGTGATTTTAATTGCTAAACTTTGATAAACGTCAGTGTTAGCCCTGCTTCTCTCCCTCAGATTGTTTAGTTTTGATTTCTGGTGATTTGAAAGCTTTCTTTTACTCCCTCCAGCTTCCTTCATTTCTGTTTAGTTCAAGAAAAGTCGCTTCCCGTTTTCCTCTGCCAGCAAATAAAAGGCTTCCCTTTGCTCTTCTGAACCTGCACATTGCAATTATAATCGGTAAAGAAAAGTCAGCAAATGGCGATTTAAACTGTTGCTATTCTGTAGAAATAAATGCTGGATCCTCTCAAACAGGCAGGGCAGGCAATGAGCCTGTCAGTCAGGAACTCTCATGCTTGGCAGGGCGATTTACCTGTCTGATGTTCCTGCTCGTTCTCCATCATAAAATAAAAACACTTCACTTGTCAAACATCTTCCTTTTTTGGGATGCGTCTCGCATGCACACTGCTTGTCCATCTGAAACTCAGCTGCGCCTCTAGCAGTCAATCTGACAGCTCAGCCAGACAGACTCTATCCTAAAGAGATTTCCCAGTAGCCCACTGAAGCATCTCAAAAGCTTGGGGCCTGCACAATGGAAAGATTTTTTTACTGCATTAATTTTCTTAACAGAGAATTAACTCTTTGCAGAAACAAAACAGGACTTTTGAGTTGTTTGAAACAGGAAAAAAAAACCCAACTCCTCTAGACAGGCTAATGCTTAAGCTTTCCCTCCTATGGCAGCTTGTGTTGAGTAAGCAGATTCAAAGCTGTGCTAGTAGCAAATCTCTCCACCCAGGCTCAATGGGGTGGGTTGTTCCTCAGTGATTGTAATTTTGGGATGACTTTTCAGACCATACCACCTCGTAGGCTCCTGACCACAGCCATGAGCATTTTTCCTTATCTTGGCTCTGAAGCTGATAGCCAAGACTAGCTGTATGGCCAAGATGGCCAGCCCAGGCTCCGTACCCCAACAGAGGTGCCTTGGTGGTTCTTCTCTCATCCATGCTTTAGAGCAGCAAGGAGGGAAGTGAAGACAGAGAGGCTCAGCTTATTCCTGCTCTTTCTAATTCAGGGGTAGAGGACTTTGCAGACCATGGGACACAGAACCCTCACACACCCTACTCAGTTATCTCGGTAATATGGGTATCTAGTGTTCTGAGGAGAGCTCCCAGTCTGGGGACAAACTGTTTATTAAGAGAGTTTCTTTCCAGCCCTGATTTGCCAATGATTGGCTTCTGCTCTGAAGCCTCAGAGTTTTTTACCAGCACGCCCAGTTTGGTACATCCAGACCTGCAAGGACAGGATCACAGACAAGAAGCTTGGGGAATGTTAATTATGAATCCAGCCGTAAACTTTTACATCTTGTCTCTACTGGCATCAGAAAGGATAAAGAGTGACCAGACTGCAATATGGTCATAGTTTCTAGCATGCACCATCCTCTTCCCTAGCAGGTTGGACTCCTACCACCCCTTACACTATGCAGATCCTCCCACTGTTCCCTCCCTGCAGCTGTCCCAACTGCAGCCCTCAGCGAGAAGCCTGCTTTGCTCAGTAACCTGGAAACTATTTTAAGGCCTGACATTCCTGCCATGCAAACAAAGGTAGTGTTATACATCTTGTCCTGAAAAATCACCTCCACTATTAAGCAGCCAGTTATTCATCTCACACTGTAATTGTAGCCTGTATGCCACCTATCATCTCTAGGTACGCTGAATGAACTGATCTCATGTTTAAGAATTTGCCAACAGTATAAATGGATGCAATTATTTTGACAAAGGTTTTCCAGCATGGGAATTTACAACACATGTTTTTTCCTGTGTCCTGAAGTGAGGGGACAACCTTAGTAATTTAAACATCGGTGTTTCTCCTCCTGTAGTTTATACCTGGGAAATAGAAGCACAAGGTAGATTAAGTGATTTTCCTGTGTTCACCTGGGAGGACAGTTGCCAAACTGAATTAAAATACAGAGTTCAATCCACCAGCCCATACCCCAGACAGTATTGTCCACAATGGAGAGTCCTGATGTACATAAACTGGGATGCAAAAGGGAACACAAAACTGATTTCAGGAGATGCCAAAATGCTCCTTATGCTCAAGACTGACAGAGGCAGAGTAATAGGATAAGCTAGGTGAAAAGCAAAGTACTGAGACATCAGAAGAGCGAAACAGGCCACTGTTACTGTGAAGCCACCTCTTTCCTTGACTGAATGATGCACCAGTTAATGGCCGGTTAATATTTAATATAACATATGTTTTAGTATTAGAGTAATGTGCCAGGACAGAGGCCATCACTATTTTGATAAGTGATTGAACTTCCAGAAGCAGAGAGAGAAGGGACATTTTTATTTTCAAAGCAAATAAAGGGATTGGCACATACTGTGGCCTAAAAATTTAATTTCCTATCTTTTCCAATTATAGTAAAGGCAAACCAAATGACTCTTATGTTGGCTGAAGATCTTAGGGTATGAATACTCAATTGAAAGCTTTTGCATTATAGCAGCTTAACAAATTACTGCCCATCTGGTAAACCATCATATCTAGCCCCATGTGTGTTCTTAGCCATCCTTATATCACGAGTTAAAGCATATCAGCATCGGTGGGTTGGCCTGGCCCTCAGAGGTGCTAATGGCATTTGTTTGGAAGGGTGACAGCACCCTTTGGCCAGGTGGTAGGAGCACGCAGCCATCTGCTGAGCTTCTGAAACATGTGGCAACAAGGACTGGGAGCTATTGTCAAATCTCCACCTTCTGCAAGACAGATCCTGTGGGGTAAGGAAATGACAGGAGCTGCAGTCACAAAGCTTTCTGGAATCTGACCCAGCGATACCCCTGGCAGACATCTACAGTCTCTCCCACATGTCCAAGGCTGATAAATGACACCAAAGGCAAATAATAATGGCCAGCTGTTTGGTTCATTGGACAATAAGCACGATTATTACCAATTTGAATGACTTAATTGTTTTGAGAAGGTCTTTAATTTGTGGATTGTACCTTGAGTTAGCCTGTACGGATGGTGCCTGATGAGATCGATTACGTGCATTAAACAGAAGGGGCAGTGCCTTGGTGTTCTTGTAGCATGCACTTTCAGACTAAAAAGCAAACATCAGAGTATGGCAGGACAAGAGGAGACAGTGGCGTTGACGACATTGATCTGAGCTACATGTCTCTCCCAGAACTGTGCATTTTCAGCTGTAGACACAATCAAATATGTCAAATGGCTGCTAAAATGTAAATGTTAGCAGTCAAGGTCACCTTCCAAGGGATGCCAAACAGCATGCCCCAGGCAGGTCCCATTAGTGGCAGCACTGACAGTGTTCCTATCACCTTCTCCTCCCCCAGATCTTTGCTCCGTGCTGAGAAATATTCCAGAGGCAAAAGTCTTTTCCATCTGATGCTAAAAAGCTGTTCCCTCCTCCCAGCCAGCCAAGGCTCAAGTTTAATAAAAATCCTCATTAGTTGTCGTCTAAATATGCAGGAGGTCCATGCCAAATATTGCAGCTCAGTTAGGGAAAGCCAAGGCAGGTTCTAATTAAAGATGGGGCCAGACCAAAACCTTGGGTCACAAGTCTATACCTTGTGGAAATTTGGATCCAAGCTCTGAATGCCCTTGATCAGGATGATCTCTACACGCAAAATCCTGCATACTACCTGGTAGTGCAGTTGTAAACCCCTGAGAGAGACCCTTTGATTCAGTTACCCTGCGTAACATGGTGAAGATTCTCTGGCTGCTTCACTTTAATTAAGGGATGGGAAGCCTTAATTAATACAGCATGACAGTGAAAATATAATCAGTAGAGTGGCCCCTGTTGTTTGTTCGCATGTTAATTTTGCATTTTGCATGCTTTTTTCTTTTAACACACTTGTTTTTTAATTTTGTGCAGCTATGCTTGAAAGCCAGTAGCAGCAGCAACAAAGTGTTCCATGAGAAGCCCCGGGGAACAGGGTGTTAATAAGTGCTGGGCTTGGCACCTGAAGAACCATGGAGAAGCTTGGGGATTATATAGAACTAACTAGGTAGCTGGGGTTTTCTGTTAACATGATCATTACAGAAGGACTGAAAATCAATGATATCTTAGATTTCTGTCCTTATGTTTCAGGGTCAACAATTTACTGAGACATGTGGGATCAACAAGAAACAGATTTCTCATACTAGATTCCCATGTTTTTGTCCTAGCAAAAGTGACGGGTTTGTTTTAAATCTCAATTCTGCAGCAACGATAAGCTGTCATATGGCTGTGAGGTCTGGAGCACGAAAGAGAAACCCTGAATCTGAAACTGTGTGACCAGCTATGCTCACCTTCCTTTGTAACTCAAAATGCAGAGTTGCTCCCTGTTTAAACTTCTGGTTTCATGGCCTCCCAACATCAGGGGGGAGCTGAGTGCCCCTCCAGCAGTGCAGAAATTCTGTTTTCATCCTATAGCATTTACTGTGCATTTGTAATGGGATGTTCCCCCTGCAGCTTCATTTCTGTCAAGGAGGGCTGTTGGGTTGCAAAATCCTGTGATTCTGAGCAATGGAGATGCTGGTGGCAAAAACTTAAGCTGGAGCTTGAACACACTAGCACATTTTCACCAAGTCCCCAAACCATAGGCTCATGTTAGCACTTTGATATTGATGGAGAGGCCTCAGGTGGAAGGCAGGTATAAATACAGGCTTTACGGTCACTGGGACCACTGGAGTTCTCCTGATAGTCCATGACTAGAACAGCTCAGTTGTTCTAACCAAACATGAATATCTACATCCAAACTACACAGCTCCATTTCCTTTAGGGCTAATGGTCTGAAATAGACATGTCGTCTCACCCTGAAGTCTTCAGAGATAAATCAAACCCCTAAAGTTCCTGTATCTCTCCTGAACACAAGGAGTTTCTCAGGTGACTTGCTTGTACACAGATGAGTTCTGCTTGTCACATACATGACCCACTAACCCTGAGCCCAGAATGCTGCCTTAACATTTTGAAGGAGTTCTCGTGAATTATATTTAGACTAATAGTTTATGGATATAGAACTTAAAAACTGAGGCATTTTTGCATTGGTTATTCACTTAAGGCTAGAGCTTACAAAATACCTTTTCACTAATACATTTTTATCTTGAGTCTATCTTTGGACATCCTGAAAGTAATTGCATTAAACTTTATGAAACCTTTAGCAAAATTAATAATTCTTAGCTGATTCTGCTTGCCAGCAGCACATAAGAAGCTCTAACAAGTCCATGCTAGACTTAAAAGTTACTTTTCTAAATGGCATCTGTGTTACACAGTGAAAAAGTAGTCCAAAAAACCTTGCAACGTTCCAATGGCCTTAAAGATTCAGGGTCTTTTATTCTTCACGAAGCGATGTTTTCCATTAATCATCTGGCAACTCATGGCCATAGAATGAAGAGCAGGCTATAGTTGATGTGACATCAGCCAGAGCTGCAGCTCCTGACCTGCCACGTCTATAGATCCAGACAGTGTTTACCTGAAACACCATTACAAGCTCTAGTCAACCATGTGCACACAGACTTGTTAGCTACTTGCAGCAAAAAGCATCGTGACTATTGTTAATGGCAATTGTGTGATGTTGATAGCAGACTAGAACTCAACCTTTAAGAAGCAGCCGAGAGTAGAAATCAGAGCTGATGAACAAACCATTAATATTTCCTTCAGTTGTGTGAGACTCCTGTGAAGATTTACATAATTAATCTTCAGCAACAAAACATCTATAATGCAGTTTAATAATCTGGGTGATAGACAGGTCATGTTAATTACCATCTTGCTTCCTGGTTTTAAAAGCCATTGTTTCCAAGCTCTTAGCATAGAAGTGAATAGCTTGTATCAGCTTGAAGACAGCACAGCAAGTTTGCAGATGATTAATGCCTGAGCGTTTGGCACTAACTGAGGATCTGTGAGACGGGTCCAAGCTCTTGCCCTGCCACAGGCTTCATACGTGACTTGGGGGAGCAAGTGGTTTCAGGCACTTCTGCATTGCTGATACCTTAGTTGCTGATACCCCAACAACTGATAGCTGATACCCCAGCTGTAGGTTCAGCCACATCCTTCCTCTCCCTCCTACAAATACAAAGTAATTATGGGGCTCTGCCCTAAAATACATGTGTAAAATTGTGTATGTGGCTTGCAGTTTTTCATAGGGTTTTTTTGTTGGTTGGTTGGTTTGGAATTTTTAAAGACATCTTTTGGAATTTTTTTTTTTTTTTGTTAAATCCTATTGTGTCACAATCTGCTGAAGAGATGCTGACTTCTTGTGAAAGGAAGGAAGAGGGAAATGAACAGCTGGAGAGGGACTCTTGGTCATCATGAATAACTTGTTGCCAGCCTAACTATTAGGAAGGCTTTTGTAACCATCCTGTACAAGGTGAGTGTAAAGGACGGATTTCAAGGACAACAATAAGGTGTTTTTTACATCTGTTTGGGGAGATGCTGTCTGAAACACCAAGGGGTGTCTTGGAGAAGATCATGGTATGGAAAAAAAAGGGACTTGTCTGAGATTCAAAGAGGGCAGCAGAGGCTAGAATCATGGGCAAACAGGAGACATAAATCACCTTTTAAGTGCTAAAAAGCAAATGACAGCACAGGGACAAGCAAGGTCTTTACACAAAAGAGAAAGGGCAGCCAGTGGGGAGATTAACCACGAGAGCTAAAATGGGCAGACAGACAGTCTATGAAAATGATCTTTGCAGCAGTGCTCAGGAGGAATGCTGGCAAGGCAAGATTGTGTTAGCGCTAAAGAAAAGGATGCTGCAAGAACTGAGACCCAAGATAATGAGCTCCTGGTTAAGAGTTTTATTTGTGTAACTGGATAAGCAAGTCTGGATTTTACTTTTATTTAAAAAAACAGCTGACCCTTTAAGCTAGGGGCTTGATGTGAAGAAACCAAAGAGAAGCTCACACCCAGACCACGAGTTTGATGCAAGGTAACAGCGTTGATGCAAGGTAACATTCAAGAAAGAATGAGCAGGAAAGGCTGGACTGTGACAGCAAGGGTTCTGTTGCAGCCTGGCATAACTTGTTGACATCTCCTAATGAATTGCTAACCAAACAGATATTTCAGTTTGGACAGGAAGAGACCTTTCCTGTGCAGAAAGCAGATCCATCAGTCAAGGAAAGAGTCAGCCAGTGAGTGGTGTTTGGGAGTAGAATATCCAAAAATCGAGGACTGCAGGAAGAAGGAAGGCAGATCCATGGAATTAAAGAGAAGGAGCAGATCTGGCCATGATGCTGGTGGCTGGAGAGCCGGCAGAGCTGGGGCTGCCCTGAGGCAGAGATGTGCCAGCAGTGCCTGATGCCAGCTGGGCTGGGAATAAAGCCGAGGAGGCAGGCTGGAGCTCAGGATGGCTTCTTAAGATATGAACTACTGCTTCTGAGAAAGGACTCCAAAAAATCAAGGTAAAGTAGACTGTGTGGCAGAACAGAAGGCATGGAGCAAACCAGGGAAATACCACTTTAAATTACTATATCTTATAACTTATTAGAGACAAGAATATACTTGCTCGCTAATTCTCATAACCTGGTAATCTTCACTTCCTAGGTGTGTATAAGCCAAGTTTTCCATCACAGTGGGTCAAGAAGTCTCTTATCTTGAAACAATCACTGTCTAAGAAGACTAGAAGATAAAACCTATTTATAGTAGTGCCCTGTCCCACCAGTCTGCACAACCAGGGCTTTCAAGGGAAAAAAGGGTGTCTGGGCTTCTACAAGTCAAAGCCTCTTTTGTCTTCTTACCTGAGTAACCCTGCAGAGTGCATACTGTAGGAATGCTTGTATGTCTTTGTATCCTGTGCTACCTTGGCATCTCTGCATCAGCGCAAAGTCAGAAGAGTGGATTTTCACCCCGTAAGAACTGGTATCCTGGCATCAGGCCGAATATGGTATAATGCTCTTGGGAATAGGTTTTACTGCAGTCATTTGAGACTCTGGTGACTGAAGAGGATGGGAAAAAATCAAATAGGGATCTCGATAAATAGAATTTCAGATCTTGCATAATATCATTCAATGGCAACAGCAGGTGTTTGACAGTACTGTGAACTTCCTCAGAATGGGATCCTGCCAACATGGCTGTGATTCAGTGCA
Organism: Ibycter americanus; assembly: GCA_035590275.1. Lineage (NCBI taxonomy): Eukaryota > Metazoa > Chordata > Aves > Falconiformes > Falconidae > Ibycter > Ibycter americanus. The sequence goes on from JAVJGI010000062.1 coordinate 5,319,764, forward strand.
ATGATTCAATGACTGCAGGACTGTATCCTGCCAACAAGCCTTCCAGCAGAAAACTGTTCACCCCACTGCAAACACTGCCAGTCCATTAGCATTTCAGATTTAGTCTATCTGCACGTCAGTAGAAGGCGTGCATCCCCTTCAGGTGATGGAAGGAGGAAGGGAGGGACAAAAATCCCCTTTTCTCCCAGGGAATAAAAGGCAAAATTATTAGCTGCAATGTTGTCTCTGAGGAGGAGCATGGCATGTGTTTTCTTTAGAGCTCGGAGGTTATAAAAATATGGCTTACTTTTACTCTTCAGCCCTGCTTTTCCTTCCACCTCCAACCAGGAGCCTTGTTACAGTAAGACAAGAGATTCTCATCAGCTTGCACTTCTGCCTCCTAAACTGTGCAGAAATAGTACCAACATCCTGAGACAAGCAAAGAAATTGAAGGAGCTGTGTTAGCAGTCCCTGTTACAGATATTTTTTCAGCTGCTACCCTGCAGCTGGGCAAGCACCTATGTCCTCCCCATCATCCTCCCCAGTGCCTGCACACCAAGCCTCCTGCAGTCCTGCAGCACGAACGTGCAAGTATAAGCCCGTAGCAGGAACATTCCTAACTGGGTGGCTCCTGGAGACACTTGGCACAGGTACAGAGGAGGACAAGCCTCGCTCAGCTGTCACCTTCCAGCTATGCAGCCTTCTAGCCTGTGGCTGAGCTATGTGAGATGAAACCTTCTTCAAGTAAACATGCAGGTAGGGGTGCAACATGGTGGGAGCAAGCGCAATTTAGCTCAGCTCTCCTCTTGCTCCATTTTTCTATTGTGTAGCAGAAGGAAAACAGAGACTGGAGCTGAGAAGAAATTCACAGCGCTAATACTGTAATCTTTGTTACAGCACAATATTCTCACCCTTGCCTGGCTCTTTTAAACCTACTGTAATATGAATAATGATATACTCCACTTACAGAGACTTTGTTAAATACTTTGCTTTTATCACCGGTGCTGCGTAACCTTGTAGGATCAAAAGGGACTCTCTGAGAGGTGATTAGAGCAGGAGGGAAGGGTTTAGTGGGCTAAGCGTCACATTTGCAATAATTAGGCTCCCTGGAGTGATAGGTTCAAATCCTAGCAGGGTTGACTCAGCCCTTCATCCTGCTAAGGTAGATTAAATGGGTTTTCTGTAGTAGGGTCTTTTGGACAAGACCTTAAAAAATAGACAGGCACATGAGTTTCTTCCTTTTACTGCAAGGTTGAATTTTACAAACCTATAAACCAGAGACACAGGGCGTTTCACATAAACCTAGCTCACTGCCCAAGCACTACGCGCCAAAACCTGTCTACACCGTTGCAGTGACCACGCAGCTCTCATACTCACCAGCCCCCTTCTCAGAGAGGCTCTTCAGTGGTGAAACATGTAGTGTACTGAGGGCCACAGTGTGGGATAAAGCAATGCAGTTTGAATGTGTCCTGTTGCTAAACACAACCATCAGCCTCTAGTTTTCAAATTACTCTTTAAAAATTAGTATTTTCTACTACATGTTGATATTCCCTCACTTGAGGGGGACTAACTCAGTCATGAGTCAAATCAGGGCATGGGCTTCTGTAGCACCATAAGCTGATGAGGAGTCGATTCTGTTTTGTCTTTAAAAAAATAGGGAAAAAAGAGCTTTCTTAAGGTGATTCCTGCTCTAAGGGGGAGGAGGTAGGACATACCTTTTCCTCATGTCTATCTGGTCTGCTTAGGAAGCCAAGCTCATTGTCACTGGAGAGCAGTTCAAGAGGAACACCCAGAGCAAGCCTTTGGGATTCCCCTTCAGAGTAAGGGAAAAGAAGATGAATCTTAGCATCATAGAATCATAGAATTGTTTAGTTTGGAAAAGACCTTTAAGATCATAGAGTCCAACCATTAATGTAGCACTGCCAAGTCCATCACTAAGCCGTGTCCCTAAGCACCACATCAGCATGTCTTTTAAATACCTCCAGGGATGGTGACCCAACCACTTCCCTGGGCAGCCTGTTCCAATGCTTGACAACCCTCCTGGGGAACAAATTTTTCCTAATATCCAATCTAAACTTCCCCTGGAGCAACTTGAGGATATTCACCTTTGTTCTATCGCTTGTTACCTCACTACAGCCTCCTTTCAGGTAGTTGTAGAGAGCAATGAGCCCTCCCCAGGCCTCCTTTTCTCCAGGCTAAACAACCCCAGTTCCCTCAACCATTCCTCATAGGACTTGAGCCCCAGACCCTTCACCAGCTTCGTTGCCCTTCTCTGGACACACTCCAGCACCTACTACTGTCTTGTAGTGAGGGACCCAAAACTGAACCCAGGATTCAAGGTGCAGCCCTACCAGTGCCAAGTACAAGGGACTACCACTTTCCTAGTCCTGCTGGCCACATTATTCCTGATACAAGCCAGGATGCTGTTGGCCTTCTTGGCCACCTGGGCACACCGTTGGCTCATGTTCAGCCAGCTGTCAGCCAGCACCCCAGGTCCTTTTCCCCCAGGCAACTTTCCAGCCACTCTTCCCCAGCCTGTATGATTGCTTGGGGTTGTTGTGACCCAAGTGCAGGATCCAGCACTTCACCTTGTTGAACTTCATACAACTGGCCTTGGCCCATCGATCCAGCCTGTCCAGACCCCCCTGAAGAGCCTTCCTGCCCTCAAGCAGATCAACACTCCCCACCAACTTGGTGTCATCTGCAAACTTATAAGGGTGCACTTGATCCCCTCATTCAGATCATTGATAAAGATATTAAACAGGACTGGCCCCAACACTGATCCCTGGGGAACACCACTTGTGACCAGTCACCAACTGGAGTTAACTCCATTCACCACCACTCTTTGTCCTTGGCCATCCAGCCAGTTTTTTACCCAGCGTAGAGTACACCCGTCCAAGCCATGAGCAGCCAGTTTCTCCAGGAGAATGCTGTGGGAAATGATGTCAAAGGCTTTACTAAAGTCTAGGTAGACAACATCCACAGCCTTGCCGTCATCCAGTAAGTGGGTCACCTTGTCATAGAAGGAGATCAGGTTCATCAAGCAGGACCTGCCTTCCATAAAACCCTGCTGGCTGGGCCTGATCCCCAGGTTGTCCTGCATGTGTCCCGTGATGGTGTTCAGGATGACCTGCTCCATAACCTTCCCCAGCACCAAGGTCAGGCTGACAGGGCTGTCATTCCCCTGATACTCCTTCCAGCCCTTTTTGTAGTTGGGTGTCACATTTGCTGACTTTCAGTCAACTGGGACCTCCCCTGTTATCCAGGACTGCTGATAAATGATTGAAGGTGGCTCAGTGAGCACTGCTGCCAGCTCCCTCAATGCCCTTGGGTGGATTCCACCCAGCCCCATAGACTTGTGTGCATCTATGTGGTGTAGCAGGTCACTGACCGTTTCCTCTTGGATTGTGGGGAATTTATTCTGCTCCCTGTCCCTGTCTTCCAGCTCAGGGGGTCAGGTACCCGGGGAACAACTGGTCTTACTGTTAAAGACTGAGGCAAAGATGGCATTAAGTACCTCAGCCTTTTCGTCATCCTTTTTGATTGTGTTTCCCCCCGCATCAAATAAAGGATGGAGATTCTCCTTAGCCCTCCTGTTGTTGCTAATATATTTTTAGAAACATTTTTAATTGTCTTTCATGGCAGTAGCCATATTAAGTTCTATCTGGGCTTTGGTCCTTCTAATTTTCTCCCTGCATAACCTCACGACCTCCTTGTAGACCTCCTGAGTTACCTGCCCCTTCTTCCACAGGTTATAAACTCTCCTTTTTTTCCTGAGTTCCAGCCAAAGCTCTCTGTTCAGCCAGGCTGGTCTTCTTCCCCAACAGCTCGTCTTTTGGCACATGGGGATACATCTTCCTTCCTAAAAAATGTCCAAGCTTCCTGTACTAGTTTGCCCTTGTGGTGCATTGACCTTGGTTGGATGCCGTGTGTCCACCAAAGCTGCTCTATCACTCCCCTCATTAAATTGGACAGGGGAGAGAAAATACAATGAAAAGCTCATGGGTCAAGATAAAGACAGGGAGATCACTCAGCAATTACCATCATGGACAAAGCAGACTCAACTTGGGGAAATTAGTTTAATTTATTATAATTCAAATCAGAGCAGAATAATGAGAAATAAAACAAAAACTCAAAAACACCTTCCCCTCACCCCTCCCTTCTTCCCAGGCTCAACTTCACTCCTTATTTCTCTGCCTCCTCCCCTCCAGTGGCACAGGGGGATGGGGAATGGGGGTTGAGGTCAGTTCATCATGTTGTCTCTGCTGCTCCTTCCTCCTCAGGGGGAGGACTCCTCACACTCTTCCCCTGCTCCAACATGTGGCCCTTCTCATGAGAGACAGTTCTTCCGAAACTGCTCCAGTGTGGGTTCCTTCAATGGGGTGCAGCCCTTCTAGAACAGACTGCTCCAGTGTGGGTCCCATACAGGGTCACAAGTCCTACCAGTAAACCTGCTCCAGCGTGGGCTCCTCTATCCATGGGTCCACAGGTCCTGCCAAGAGTCTGCTCCAGCGTGGACTTCCCATGGGGTCAAAGCCTCCTTTGGGCACATCCACCTGCTCCAGCATGGGGTCCTCCATGGGCTGCAGGTGGATACCTGCTCCACTGTTAACATCCATGGGCTGCAAGGGGACAGCCTGCCTCACCATGCTCTTCACCATGGGCTGCAAAGGAATCTCTGCTCTGGCTTCTGGAGCATCTGCTCCCTTTCCTTCTTCACTGACCTTGGTGTCTGCAGAGTTGTTGCTCTCACATATTCTCACTTCTCTCTTCTGCTGCAATTTGTTGCACAGGTTATCCCTTCTTAAATATGTTATCACAGAGGTGCTACTACTGTCACTGATGTGCTTGACCTTGGCCAGCAGTGAGTCCATCTTGGAGCCAGCTGGCATGGGCTCCATTGGACATGGGGGAAGCTTCTACCAGCTTCTCACAGAAGCCACCCCTGCAGCCCCCCTGCTACCAAAACCTTGACATGCAAGCCACTTCAGGGCTGCCTCCCAAGGGAGTCTGTCAATCAGGCTCCTAAACAGGCGAAAGTCTACCCTCCAGAAGTCCAAGGTATCAGTTCTGCTGACCCCCCTCCTTACCTCTCTAGAAATCATAAACTCCAACATTTTGTGATCACTATGCCCAAGACAGCCTCCAACAACCACATCAATCACAAGTCCTTGTTTACAAGCAACAGGTCCAGCCTGGTGCCTTCCCTAGCTGGCTCCTCACCAGCTCTGTCAGGAAGTTATCTTCCACACACTCCGGGAACCTCCTAGGTTGTTTCTTCTCAGCTGTATTGTATTTCCAACAGACATCTGGTAAGTTGAAGTCCCCCACAAGAACAAGGGTCTTGAGTCTGAATTCTCTCAGCTGCTTATAGAATATTTCACCTGCTTCATACTAGCTGGGTGGTCTATAACAGACTCCCATCATGATATCTGCCTTGTTGGTCTTTTTGCTGATTCATACCCATAAACACTCAACCCCTATTATCACCATCATTAAGCTGTAGACAATCAAAACACTCCCTAACATACAGGATTACCCCACCACCCCTCCTTCCTTGCCTATCCCTTCTGAAGAGTTTATAGCCCTCCTTTGCAGCACTCCAATTGTGAGAGTCATCCCACCATGTTTCCATGATGGCAGCTATGTCATAGTTGTCTTGCTGCACAATGACTTCCAGCTCCTCCTGTTTGTTGCCCATGCTGCGTGCATTGGTGTAGATGAACTTCAGCTGGGATATTGATCCCTCCACCTTTTTGGGGGGAGAAGCCCTAATTCCTCTGTGACCATTCTCAGGTGCTTCTGTGGTTTCTAACACGTCAATAACCCTTGCATCTTTGCTGTCACATGGATCTCCATCCCCTGCCTCCACTGAGATGGCAGACTGAAGGACCTAGCTAGCACACTGTCCCTCAAACATTGATGAGCTGCCCCCAGGGCTTATCTCCAGTGACCCTGGTTTTATCCCTTTCCCCCTTCAAATCTAGTTTAAAGCTCTTTCAATGAGTCCTCTAACTCCTGTGCAAAGATTGTTTCCCTGCTTTGAGACAGCTGTACCCCTTCCGTTGCCAGCAGGCCTGCTCTTGTGTAAACCGATCCATGATCAAAAACCCAAAAAATTCTGTTGGTGACGCCAGGCTCGGAGCCAGGTGTTAATCTACCGGCTCCTCCTGTTTCTTCCCTCATCATTCCCTGCAACTGGAAGGATAAAGGAGAGCACTGCTTGCGCTCCTGAACCCTTAACCAGTTGTCCCAAGGCCCTGAAGTCTCTCTTGATTGCCTCGGAGTTCTTGTTGCAACTTCAGTGGTGCCTACCTGAAAAATCAATAATGGATAGTAATCTGAGGGCCATACCAGGGCAGGAAGCTTTCTCTTCTTTAACATCTTTAACCCAGGTCCCAGAGAGGCAGCAGACTTCCCTAAGCAGTGGGTCCGGTCTGCATATTGGGCTGTCTGTTCCCTTCAGGAGTCTCCTATGATAATGATCCACCTTTCTTCTCTATGGAAGCAGCTTTGACGCAGGGCATAAGCCAACCTAACCTTGGTGACACCTCCAGGCTAGATGAGCCATCATCCTCGTCATTGTTGGGTTCTACTTGCCGAGCCTCACGCCTTTTATGTGAGGGCACCTGGGAAGGGGCTGGTGAGTGGTCACAGAGGGGACGTGCCTGCTGTGCTGGGCAGGAACTTGTCGCCATGGCCCCTGTCCCTAAGTCACCGTGTTCAGCCAGGTGGAGAAAAGGCAGGGAATCCTCTGTATCATGCATCCTATCTGCCTGTTGGCCTGTCCCAGGGAAGGTAGGGTGTGATTCCAGTAGCCTGTCTCTCTCTTGCTCTCCCTGATACTCCTCAACCTGCCCACCCCCACCCGGAGCTCTGTCACTACACCGAGGAGCTCCTGTCCCCGGGTGCACTCCCACAGCTCTGCCCACTGCTGCGGCCGGTGCTGGTGTAAGAGCAGGGCACAGCCGGCAGCCTGGCACCTGGCTGGCAGCGTGTTCACACCAGAGCTCTGGGCAGCTGCATCAGTTGTGGTGGGTGCAGAGCTTAGAGAGACTGGGGCTTTCTGCTGGGTGGTACCACTGCTCCCTGGTTGAGCTGGCAGAGCTTCAGCACCCTTCCTGCATGCCCTTCCTGCACGCCCTTCCTGCACGCCCTTCTGCAGATCTTCCTGCACACCCTCCTGCAGTCCTTCTGCGCAAACTGCCGCGCCATGCCCTGGTGCCACGCCATGCCCTGGTGCCACACCTCACCCTGACCACTAGCGCTCTCTAGGGCCTTCTTTTATAGGTGGGGGGGCTTAGCTGCCATTGCTCCTGTCCCTGCCCAGGTCCCATCAGCAGCTATTGTGTGAGCTGGGGGCTCCTGGCAGGTCTCTCAGCGCCCCTGAAGGCTCCCTCAGTTTGGGAAACCCTCCATGCACCACGCTAGAGTGCTCTGCTGCCAATTGTGCTGGCACCGGAGCCGCTCGTCTTGGCAACTAAGGAAAAGGCCACTTCAACCTTGTGTCCTAGGGCTTTCCTTGGTGCAGACAAAATCGCACAACCAAGGAAGATGACCGTGAAGAGAGGGATTGTGAACAAAACACACTGAAAAGTTTGTCTTGGTGGAAGTAGGAGCAGGGGCAGAGGCAGGGGACATGGGTAGGGGACTGGGACAGGGAGCAGGCAGATGGGGAAAGGTGCAGAGAGGTTTCCAGGACTGTGAACAGAGCCACAGGTACCTGAAGGAAGAACTGGCTGAGGAAAGAAAATTATGTGAGACAACACAGAAAACAACTATGCAGAAGTGGAAAAAAGGTGAGGGAGAGGAACTGACAGGGACCAAAGACACAGAAATGGCTAGAAAACATGTGATTGAGTCTGAAGGGTAGGGAGTGTTGTATTTATTCCTCTTTGATTTTGTTTTCCTAGTGGAGAAGGAGTGCAGTGGAGAGGTGGGCTGTGCTGGGTGATGGGCTTTCCTGAGATCCTGTCCTGCATTTCTCTATGGCCTGGAGATGCAGAGACCATAGACCAAGATGGCACGCTATTTGCCCAACCCGAGTGTTGTGTGCACAACTCTTCAACAAAGATAACTGTCTTCCCCACACAGCCAATGCTGGGAGAAAGGAGGAGAGATGCAAGTATGACTGAATAGCAGTCGAGTACAGCTAGCTAATTGCAGCTTCATGTAATCGCTTTCATAGCCGTTATCATAACTGTATATATTTCCAGCTCAATTCGTCTATCTTTTCCGGCCTCCTGTCTTTGCAGCTGCCTCCTCTTCTCTCCTTCCTGATGGCTGCAAATCTCTGCTTATCACCCGTTTTCATGCTGTGTTTTGTCTATCTCTTTGTGTTCATCCCCGTACCAGCTTCTTGGCTGCATGTGGCAGTTTCTTATTTCCTGGATGTTGTGAGAGACTTTAGTATGAACTACTTGCTTCGGTTAGCATGTGTGACCTTTTGTCTTATTTTGTTTTTCTGGATGATTTAATTTTACACATGTTTACACTAAGGACTACTTTTGCAAACTGAAGTGGTCAATATGGATGTGCAATTGCTATCTGAGGCAGTAAGAATTAAGACAATTATTTATTTATTAAATTTCTTTTTGTATGAATGTATCCATCCACTGCATGAATTTTTCATGCAAGCTCATCTTGAAAAAAACATTACCTCCTCCTGGGAAGGATTTGAACTCTTCAGGGAATTCCCCCAAATTCTTGTGTTTTTTTCTTTAATTGAACCCCACAGTGTAAGAAGAGCTCCATCTACAATATTGATTGCAGAAAAACATGCAGACCTGTCAGTCTTTCTTTTCCCAAGGCAAAACTCTCCTATTGTCCTTTTCTGCCGGGATATAATCTCCACAAAGACAGACTTCAAACAGTTAAGCTTCTTCCTATTGTATTGGGACTATATGTAGCGTTCCACTTTACATTCACGTTTAATAGGTTTCAAGCTTCAGTGATAAACTAGCAATGTTTTTCCTTCATGACAACTGTTTGACAGCTTTTGAAAATGGATAAAAAATGGAAAATTACCCTACAGATGAAACATCCCCTTCTCTTCATAACTCAGGCTGAGACATGGCATGAATGGAATAACACACTTATTACATTCTGGGCACTGAACATAAAATGCATTGCCTCTCTCTATTCCACTTGATTTGATAATCTAGTACAATTTAAGTCCCTAATAAATTAAATTGTTCGGAAACTTGGTTCACTGCCTAAACTCTGTGCAAGGCTGTGCTGTTTAATGATGCCTTCCTTTCCTTCAGTGTTTTATCTTTGGGATAAATAATTCAGCCTAATAAACCCTGTGATCTCTGAGGTTAATTGACATCCACAGTAATTCCCAGCTTGTGCACAGCACCCATATTTGTCTGTCTTTCACAGAGTCCTGTAGCATCATCTAAATCTCTGTGGCTCAACAGTCAGGTTCCCTGTGTTGCCAGAAGCCCCAATCATTGCAAATGCCACTTCTGCTCCTGAGTGGGCAAGGGCCTGAGGTCCACGTGCTTGTTCCCTTCCCCCCAAGTGGTTACCTATAATCTGGTTGATTTCTGAGAAAATCCTAGGGTAATTGGGACTAGGCCAAAATTTTTAAAAATCGGTTAAAAAAGCGGAATGAAAAAAATATTATGAAGATCCACAAATATATTTTCTGGGGGATTTATTCATAGGTGATGTGTCCAGCTGTACAGTGGGATGAATATCTTCTTATAAATTATTAAATCACTCAGATGGTGCTCCTCCCCAAACCTGACATTTATTGAAGGAAAGTAATTGAATGGGATTTGGCCAGTTCCACTCCCTGTGTTCGAGTATTACATAACAGATATCGTCACCAGCCCGCTCCCTGTCTCCCTCTGCTTTCAGGCTAACACACAGTTTATTGGGTATCAATAAAACATAAGAATTACTCCTAGTATAACAATAGCACCTCTTTGCAACCTTCAGCCTGCTTAGCTCCCAGGAATAGCATGCTAATGAGGGTGCACGGCGTTTTGGACAGATGCTAGAGTGTTATGCTGGGTTGATAACTGCGTCTCTTGGATCAAACACTGCGCTGGGATGACTCATGCCTTTTACTAATTTATAAGAGCAGTCTTCCTTGAAATCCCAGTGTAAATACTATCGTCCTGTTCTCTGTGAGTGACTGCAGCCTTGAAGTCAACAAAAGTAATGCACGTACTGCGTGGAATAACGAGTCACCAGCATATTCCTTTTTAATCCCAGGATGACATATTTGAATTTGGGGTTGTTTTGCTTTGTTTTATTAGTTTTCTTTCCCAGAAGCTGTAGGAACACAAGGGCCACACAGCCCGAGGAGAGCCACAGGATAGTGTGCACAGCAACACAAAAAGGCTGAGCCTTGGTTTTGTAAAGAATGAGGGTAGAGCTGTATCCAAGCCTGATGGTTTGGATGCATGTGATTCTTAAACTTAAAATCGGGATTCATTTACTGCATGCATTATAGTTTCCTTTGCAAGATGGTCACTAAACAGGATGGTGTCCTATTCACACCAGTCAGAAGTGTCCCTCCGACCCACTGAGGGAAATGAGGCTTTCAAAAGTCAGATGGAGCTCAGGACATTTCCTTTCCCATTTTACTGAAGAGGTGTTTGCAAGTAAGCGTTTCTAACTTCCTGGCTTGTACTGATTTTTTATATCCCCGTGATTACTCTGTGCAAACAAGGCTGTTCATGCACTGACATGCCTAGACAAAAAATACCAGATACCCCATTGTAATTCCTAAAGACAGTGGGCAAACGTGAGAGTGAGGACATGGTTTACATCTTCTCCCACTGACATACAGTGTTTTAGCTGAGCACAAGAGCAGATTCCCAAATTGCCTGAGCCAAGCCACTTTCACAGTCTACTTAAAGCACCTGCCACCTTTGCTTGCAGATCAATGACAGTTGCTGTCCTCAGTGTGATGTTCACACCCAACCCTGGAGTCATCCAGGACAGAATGGGATAAGTCAGCAGTCATGTCTCTCTCCACTGACTCTAAAGGGAAGGCAAATGATGAGTTCAGACTGTACACCAGCTCTTAGGTAACTAATAGTGGGTGAGAAGAACCCCAAACTGGAACAAAACCAGATGTTTTTTGAGCAGTGAGCTATCTGCAAGGTACAGATGTAAAGCTGAGATGCAAGATCTAAAAGTCCCATGTCCTGTTATTATCATTAATATCACAAATCATGGCAAATCTGTATGTGCTGCCAGTAGTTTTCCGAGGTAAGCAGGAATGTCTTTTCTCCCATGTCTTGTAAGACAGACATTTCAGGCAGATCCCCTTCCCTCAGACACTCCAGGCGCCTCTTTGACCACAAGACTTGACACCAAAGAGGCTCCACTCCTCCACAACCTGTTCTCAGTGCTTCTGTAGACAACTTCAGGGTTCAGCTTGATTTTAATCCTATTTTTTTATCATGTCCTGAGCTGAAGTGAGGCTGGCACCAACTCCACATGTCAGGCTGTTAAAGGACTGAAGTAGGTCGGGAAGGACTGACCCATTGCAAAGGGAAGAAGAACAAAACTGGGGCCTGAAGCAGCCTCAGATCTGCTGCTTGACAGCACTTCTGCTGGGTTTGCTTATCTTCTGAAAACTAGCCATGTGCTGGAGGACATTTTTCTAGGAACTGGCTCGTCCTGACAGGCTAACTATCCCAGCATGTGCTTGGCAATTTAAAGCAGAAGCTCTAAGATCCTGATAACATTGCTAGGCTGAATAGCTGCCTTCTCACTGTGCGAGTGTAGCCTGGCTCTATGGTAAATCACAGCTACTCAGATGAAGCTGGCTGCAGTTTCTTGACAGATAAAGTAGTTCTTGTCTATATATGGAACATAAGTGCTATTTGCAAAAGAAATAGAAAAAGTATTTCCCTGTATAAAAGGTCCACCCAATTTAAAGGTATTGTCATAACCAAAACCATGGTTAGATCACTACTGCTATCTAAAAGTGTTCAAAAGTGTCTAAAAGAGTCTGTCTCTAGGAAATGTTTCTAAAGCTTCCACTTTGGGAAACCCTTTCTGCTATACGCAATTACAAACCGCCCTCTTATACTTACCATCCTTCCTGCTCCTTCTCTCCAAAAATCCCCAACAACCAAGCCTTGGCAAAGTCAGCCCCTGCTTAGACAACATTTTGAAACAGTGCCTGAAGATTTCATTACCCCTGTTGTTATTATGTGGACTTATGAATGCTCAGCTTCGACAAAACCCAGCCTTGTGTACACACAGAAAAATGTCATTAATATTAGTTTATTTCTTCCCAATGTGTTTGATGCTTCTGAAAGAGCCTCTTGCAAACATGAAAAAGGCAGAGGGTTTTTTCAGAGTTTGTAGTAAGTTTCCTAGAACTTATAATAAATGTGCAAACAGACAGTTAAAGAGGAAAAAAAAAAAAAAGAAAATCAGCTGGTAGCTGTTTTCCAGGCATTCAAACTCATCCTCTTGTTTACCTACAGAGAAGGTAGTGGGAATCCAGTGGAGGACCACGATAATGGCCAGGGGCTGGAGCACATGATGTACAAGGAGAGGCTGACAGAGCAGGTTTGCCTAGTCCAGCAAAAAGAAAGAACAGGGAGGCCTTACCACAGCAAGGGAAATTATGACTGGATTAAAGGAAAAATATATTGTTGATGAGGCTGGCAAAGCCCTGGAGCAGGCTGCCTGGAGAAGCTGTCAAATCTCTATCCTTGGAGATGCAGCTAAAATTTTGGTTAAAAATTTGTCCCATCTACACAATGCCCTGAGCACCCTGCTCTAGCTTTGAAATTGGCCTGTCAAGGGTTTTGACCAAAGGATATTCAAAGGTAATTCTATAAATGGCCTGACCGTATGCAGCTAATTAGTCCTTTGCTAAGAAAATAGTAGGTTTTCAAGAAATGCCTGAATGCAGGTGAAAGGTCCAAAGGCCACTGGACTAGCTCAGAAAAAGGTGTTTTGGATGCAGAAGGCAGCATGTGCCAAAGAGCAGGGTACCCATGTGAGAAGTGGGTGAACAAAGTGGTAAAATCAGAGTATGTACTAGAAGGGGGGCAAAGGCAATGTGGGAAGGGAGCAGGGCTGATACGCCAGTGCATACACTGTGATGCATGTACTTGCCTGGGGCTTGCTTTAAAAAGAAATCTGTTTCCAAAGAAAACAATGAGATTTTTATGTTTTAACTGACCGAAGCCTTGATGCTGTTCCACAGCATGAGAGCAGCATCCTTCCTCAGAAAGACATCAGCAGTCCCAAGTGGCTATTTCTGCTTTTGTAGCGAGAGAGAAAATGGTGAGAGAAAGAGAAAATGAAGTGCCTCTGACAAGAAAACAATGTGCCAGAAGCAACTCCTTTAAATACAGAAAGGCAAAGGGACAGAACTCCATTCATTCTCCAGCTTTTTCGTGGGTTTTTTACCCATCTCATATTTTACCTTCAGTTTATTTCTTTCTCCTCTTGAAATATTGTGCCTTACAGTAAGAAATCATAGAACTGTAGAGGTTAGATGCAAGAAGCCTATTAGATCATCTGCTCCACCGCTCTTTGCCAGCAGAGAATTGCTCCCTATGGTACATTTTCTAGTGTTTTGTCCAGCCTTGTAAAAATCCTGAGTGACCAGGCTTCCACCAGGTCTCCCAGCAGCTTTTCCATAGATGGATACATCTTGAAAGATTTTCCTGCTAGTCAGCCTGTGGTTTCATGTTGCTAATTTCACCCATTTGGCACTTCTGTGTCTATGTAGCAGTCTAAATTGTTTCCTCCCCTTTGGCATTCGTATCTTCTGACTCTGTATCTACTTAGCATGGAGTCATAGAAAAACAGGGCTGAAAGGACCTTTACCGTTCATACACACAGGGCTTTTAAATCTCTTTGTAAAACAGTCTGTCTAGATTCCTGACAATTTTTATTGTTTCCCACCCTCCTTGTGCCAATTTGTCCATGCACAGCAACTCCCCCAACTGAGTGTATTATTCCAGATACATTTGCATTAAAATGATGTAGAAAATAGATCTCTATTGCCTTTGATTCAAATATCAAGGGAACTGCACCCAAAAATTGCATCAGCATTTTTGCAGCCAAAATGTAATATGCACTTATGTTCAATTGGCCACCCACTCTCATTGCGAAGTGTTTCAGTATTCCTGCTAGCAGTTTGCCATTGACTACAAGTATTTTGGAGGATTTCGCCTCAGGTATGTTTTCATGTTTACAAGTGGGAACTCATCTTGTTATTTTCTCTAGTAATGTCCCCAGTCTCGGTAGGTCACTTTCTGTTATTTCCACGTCCTGACTTACCTTTCAGTTCCTCTCAAGCCAGGGTCATTTGTGAGAGCCCTTTGTGTGCAGCTCACATTCCTTATAGATTATTAATAAGGACACTAAATCACAACATTTCTGACAACAATAATGTTTTTTTTACTAGATGACTTTGTTGTGCCTAGTGCTTTTTCCCTTCTTTATGCACCTTTTGCTTTACAATTCAGGTTCCCCTTTCTCCTGGGTCCATGGCGTTGCCCATTGCACCTGTTTTTTGTTTCACCCATTATGTTTTTTTCAGAGGAGTTTTTTGTGGTTTTTTTTCATGGACTTTCATGTTTTATGGGTGTATTTACAGCTGTATTTTAGTAAGATAGGATTAGAAGCAATCTTCTGGATCACTGAATCCAGATCTCTATTATTTCAAACAGCTGTGCCATGAAATCCCTTTAAAATACTAATTGAGCTCCACTTCAATGAAACTGTAAAATCACTTAAGTTTTCTGCTCCTGCTTTTTCTACAGGAGGACCATTCTTGAGCTATCCTGCCTGGATGGTTAAAATCCTTCTTCAGATTTCCACTTTGAATTTGCTCATGGCCGGTTTTTACCATTTGTGCAGGTGCCAATGCAGTCCTCGAGCTTCATTAGCTCTTTTTCCTCTCTGTTGATTCCCCTTTCCCACCTTCAGCATATGGATGGATGGCAATCAGATCCCATCTCAGCATTCGCTTTCTGGCTTACACATGCCAAACTCTTCCATAAATTGGCTGATAAAGGGCAGTGTAAAAACACCTGGATTAGCTTTTAGCAAGCTGTCCCAGGCATGGGGTTTTGCATAGGCTGATTTACGTTGCTTCCTTACAGGATAATCTTTTCAGGAAAACACCATATTTTCATAACTGTAAGTACTTGAATTTATGGTTCATTGCAGCATAAACATAACTTGTCTTAGACTTCACTTGCATAGTTGTTTCCATTCCCTGGATCATCCTAACAGCCCTTCCTTTGCCTGGTCCAGTTTTAAGCTGCCTTCTAGAACATGAATAATTACAGTTGTGTGCAAAAGTCCAGATGAAGTCTCCATAACAGAGTTTGTACCATGCTGTTAATGCTTCATGTATTGATCGGAAATAGTTCAGCTGGCCTATGCCACCTGTGGTAATGTCATAGCTATGGTTAAACAAGTCCACCCAGCTCTCTCTTCTCTGTCAATGCCAACTTAAACTCACAGCTGGTTTTTTAAGTGCATAAACTCATATTTTGCACTATCACAGCTCTTCCTGTTTG
This sequence comes from Ibycter americanus, assembly GCA_035590275.1. Taxonomy (NCBI): domain Eukaryota; kingdom Metazoa; phylum Chordata; class Aves; order Falconiformes; family Falconidae; genus Ibycter; species Ibycter americanus. The sequence goes on from JAVJGI010000062.1 coordinate 5,335,273, forward strand.
TGTTCATCTAGCTCATAAGTTAAGACAGCCCTGCAGTCAACCCACTCCTTTGGAGGGCTGACCTGACCGTCATTCCTAGGGTGATGCCTCCCAACTTCTAATATTCTTGCTCGTTGCTCTTGACTTACTGAATTTCCTGTTTCCTACAGTGTTTGTATTATTCTGGAGTTCAATGCCTTTGTGCAGCTCCAGTTCATGACCATCTCAAATTCAGAAAGCTTTTTTCACTACGGATCCCAGACTTCATTTGTGGCTGTAAGTTCACGGGTGATAAGCAACAGTATCCTTGGTCTACATAGTAAAGGGCAGCTTTTTGGTTTTGAGCATACGATTGTTGAACTCCTGGGGGGGTTTGCCTCCTAAAGCTTCTGCTCACCCCATCTACACAGCTATCATGTCACAGGCTGGTAGCGTAATGTGACAGTGTTACTACCCTATTGTTCCACAGGCTTAAATAGCACCATGACCCTATTACAGAATAGTAACATCTCCTATAGAATAGGTGGGAGTTTTAAATAAATAATTTGATTATTTGATACAACCAGATTTTTTTGTCCTTCCCCTATCTTTTGTGGGTTTTAGTGCAGTTTTTAAAAGGTGTGTCTGTAAAAAAAATTCTTTTGTAAGCAATATAAAATTTTGTTTAAAAAAAGGTGCTGTTTTCCCTTAAAAGTATGTCATTGAGCCAGTTGCATTATTTATTTGATAAACCTTGTTGTACAACAAGAAAAATGTTAATATTGAAAAACAGTTAATAATTTGTAGCCCTTTTAGTAGCTGTCCATGAGGGCTGGACAGGAAAACACTAGTAATACCATTTTCTGTTGCATAAGCATGCTGATTTTGCCAAATTTCAGTCTGGACAGCAAAAGTAGCTCAGACATCAAACTATCCTGCTTTGACATTTTTGGAATGAAACACCAGGTTTTCTTGTTTTGAAAGCATTTTCTTCCCTTGAATTGTTTAATTTTGTATTCTATTTTATATTGTAACATTTCTGTGAAACAAAATAAAAATGAAGTATCATTGCTGAAACGTATTTTGAGCAACCTAAAATGAATCTTCAAAAAGTTCTCTTGAAGTATTTTGAAGCATAAGGGTTTTATGCCTAACCACGGTGAAAACTGACATCAAGACCTTGAAAATTTACATTAAACATGATTTCTGTTCTCTGCACAGCTTCAGTTTCAACACAAAAATGCTGAACAGCTCAGCACAACCCACCATAGCTAGTCCTGGTGTGGTTTCTTGCTGAAGACTTGAAGAACTGGAGAATAACGCTGAAGATGTTTCTGCCTGTCTGTCTGAGCAGATGCAGTTTTCTGCCCTAGGATTAGTATAGATTATGCAGCAACACACCCCATTGTGAGGGTGGCTTTCTGCAGAGCTGAGATGTTTCTTTTCCTAAGATGAGCTGTCAACATGTTTATCTATAATAGCCTCAATAACAAGTACAGAAAGAAGAATGAGTAAAACTGGTTTGATGTCAGGAATACGTGTTGTACAGCCTAATTTCAGGCTGCAATTCCAACCCCCGTTTTTGCAAGAAGGTTGCCTTTGTCTTCATTTCCACCTATAGCTCATCAATTCCTGTATCAGATGCCAGAAATAAAAGATTTTAATTCTGAGCCCCCAAATGTTTCCGTGGAGGAGACTATTTGCTCAAGGCCTTGATGATGGAAAGATATCTAAAGTGCAACCTACGTAAAACAGCATTGAAAGGGTTTTCAAATGCTGTTGTGGCACATAGCTAAACTGGGAAGGTTTCAAAACAGAAAACAAATGTAATAGGACTGAAGTAGCCAATTCTTTGAGTTCACACCTGTTCTTTTCCTGGAAAACAAGAGAGAGAGATTAAGTACATACAAATACATAGCTCTTTTAAACAAAAGCTGTGAGGAAAAGCTTTTGAAATGTCCTTGTTCTGTGTTTTCTCTTTTATTCTTCTTGCCTCTCTCCGATGTGCCCTCTTGTGTCACACAAAGTTTCTTGTCCTTTCATTTTTTATTCTATTTCACTTTTCAAGTTACAATGGACTAATTTGATCATTTTCATTTAACAGTGACATCTTTAAACATTAAAACCCTAGTATAATTGTTACTAGGATTTGTACATCAGAACAGGCTCTTCTCTCTGTATGTTGGGGTGTCCACCCTTACCAGCCAGTGGGTGCCCACGAGGACAGCTGTGAGCTGGAGGCATCATGTTTCCTCACCACTGTCCTCCTGGAAGGTCAGTGCCCACCACTGTGGTGAAGAGCAAACCAAGGTGAACCCTATCATCTTGCTCTGCCTCTCTTTCCCCTTCTGCCCTTTCACTTCTTTACTCTGCAGTCCTGTTATGGCAGGGAGTATCTTGTATAGTTTGCTTACATTTTGCCTGATCTGGTGGGCTCTGATCTCAGCTGGGCTCATGGACCTTTAACAGGCTAAGTGTTCCCAACTCCTCAAATCCTTTTTTTCCTCTTGATAACTGAAGAAAAAATATCAGGGAAAGGAACTGGCTGAAATCTGAGCTTTGCCTTCCCTCCCACCTCCTCCCCGCTGGATAGACATCCCTCTTGGACAGAGGCAGGCGCTGAGTAATGGGGACCATAGTTCAGATGATTTGTAAATGTCTTGCAGTGACAAGTTTGACATATCTCAAGTTTCTCTTGTTCTTCCACTCACCCAGCTGTGCTGTGCCTGCAGAATAACACAGCCTCCTAAGCCTGTCTTGCTGCACCAAACACAGCCCATGCAGATTGGGCTGCACAACCACCTACAGCTCTGGAATAAGGTCTTCGACACTTGCCTGACTCAGGTCACTGCACAGAGACTTGCCAGCCTGCCAAGCTCATTTGTTCTTTTGGAAATGACCCACCATGGTTTCTGCACTGCTAAATGGCCATGATCGTTTCCTGTTTTACACATTCATCTCCTGCTCCTGTTGCCTGGTCCAAGACACACCACGTACATCATTTGGGGCACAGAACTTTGAACTTGGACTTAATGTGTAGGGTATTAGACAGAGATTTTGATTAGATTAGAGATCAGGATCTGTTTGTGATAATCTCTGTAATCACTCTCACCAAATCATCTTACTGCCTGCAGTGACTACATCTCTGGAGTGAAATGCATGAAGAAAATATATATGACTCAAGGCAACAGAGTTACATCGGAGATGGCTTTGGCCCAAGGACTTATGCAAACCAGATTCGTAGTGTTGCAAATTTGCATTTTTCCTTTCTGTTTCAAAGAGGAAAAAAGCAACAACAGTTGATACTGCCATGAAGCTGCAAGCCTGAAACACGGAGGAGTGGAAACTTCAATGTCTTTAACAATGTTAATCCAAGCCTGTTGGACCTGTGGACTATTTTTGCAATCAAAAGTTTATGAAATGCATTGCAGTGGGCTGAATGCTGTAAGTTCAACATAGGAAAATCCCTGCTAAAATCAACAGGAGTTTTCTCTGCATTAGGTTTATAGAATTGGTTAGCGCTTGAAGAATTACTGTTCTTCATCCCTGAAGACCCTCAGTGATGGGCTCCTATTCTTCACCTGCTTCCCTTCTTTACTTGTATGAGATCACTGGTAGCTGGATGACGGCATGCTGTGTGTACAACTGAGAGAGACTGGGACTCAGCAATGCAGCTGCAAAGCCTGGCTGGGCTCCTGAGGCTGCACAAGTAGGAGGCTGTGCATGTGCCTGAGCTTGGCCAGCACAGCACACGGCTCTACCATCAGCCCTGTGCCCAGACCTGCCGCTTCATGCTTCTAGTGATAACATAGGCTTCCTAGACACAAACTGCTGTCCGTAATTTTCAAAGCAAGTCTGGGTCTGCCTTCAGGTTAAAGTAGAAATGCTCGGACATTTTGTCCTGTACTTGCTTCACCTGCACAGTCACATGGAAATTACTACTGTGATATTCGTATGGCTTGTCCAGAAGCCAAACACAGCTTTAACTCACTCTATCCATAAAATAAAGATAACGCTCTCATAAGCCAAACTAACTAGCAGCTTATTATCCCCTCCAGGTCCATCATTCCTCTGATATAGCAAGAAAAAAAGGAACAAGAGGCTAGATGACGTGGAGGGGGGGGAGGATTTCATGGGGAAAGAAACTACCCTTTGCACAAGTGGCTTTTAGGCCTGAACATGTGTATTTGACACATTCATTTTCTTAAACTGTATATGTTCATGGATCTCTCCTCTACAGTTTACATGTGTATGTTGGAATCAGTTCTGTCTTATCATCATTGCCATGGTTACCTTATCATCATTACAGTATGTATGTGTTGCTATAATACTATTGTGGATGTCTTACCAAAATTCTCTGAAGAAAAATGATCCCAGAACTTACTCTGTACACATCCCAAACTACTAAGCATTGCTATCGTTTATGATCTGTTTCCCAGCTAAAACAAAGTTGGCTTGAACATCTCTGCTGACAAAAAGCTGTTTGCCCTTTCTGGGTAGAAAGAAAATTACCCCATGTATCATCTTCACCATAAGCCAATTCCTTACATCAAATACAAAAAAAGCTTTCTGCTTAACTGGGCCTCTCAGCAATTTGATTTGCCTTTATTTGTATTACTACATTGTTAGAAATCATGAGAATGTTGGTAGACGCAGCCGGGAAGACAAGTCAGCCTCTGAAATGAGGCTATTGTAATAAAGCAAATACAGACATCATTATAGCAGAGCAGGGAATATCTCAAAGCCCAGGACAGGGCAAATTATGAGTTTGGGATGAAGAAATCTTTGCTGGGGGTATCAGGCTACAGGGCCACAAAAAAGATCAGAGGAATGGAACATCTCTCCTGTAAGGACAGGCAGATAGAGTTGTGGTTGTTCAGCCTGGAGAAGGGAAGGGTCTGGGAACACCTTATTGTGGCCTTTCAGTACTTAAAGGGAGCTTATAAGAAAGATGGGGACAGACTTTTTAGTAAGCTCTGTAGTGACAGGACAAGGGGTGATGGTTTTAAACTAAAAGAGGTTAGATTCAGATTACATATAAGAAATTTTTTATTATAAGGAAGGTGAAACACTTGGACATGTTGCCCAGAGAGGTTGTAGATGCCCCATTGCTGGAAACATTCAAGGTCAGGTTGGACGGGGCTCTGAGCAACCTGATCTATTTGAAGATGTCCCTGCTCATTGCAGCGGGGGTGGACTAGATGAGCTTTAAAGGTCTTTTCCAACCCAAACCATTTTATGATTCTAGGACAGTCTATCAGAATGGAGCCGAGGAAGCCCATATGTTAACATCTGGGTTTAATCCAAACTCTGTATTACTTTCTAATGGACAGACAAATGCAGAAGTCCTACCCTAACTGTAACTCAGCTCAGCCCTAACTACGAGATTTCCCATCCCATTTATCCTTATCATAACAACAGCTCCTTGCTACATTCACAAGCAGAGGCTTTGAATATGTTGTGATAATGAATGTCATTATGAGGTTAGAGTACAGTGGTGTGAAGAAAGTGATTCATCACTGGAAAAAAACCCCAAATTTCTTGGATGATACATTGCCTAGATGCACAATTCTGTGTTTATAAACAAGAGATTATATATTGTTCAAGAGCTGCAATCTAATATTACCAAACTAGAGAATACCAAATGCACTTCAGATTTTTAGAATAATTCCCATGATCAGAAGAGTTAAATTTTAAATAAATACAAGTAAATAGCAGAACCTCTAATAAGAGAGGACATGGTAGTAGTAATTGTAGCAGTGAAACTTTTCTTCTTAAGGAAAGATGACTGGTGATTTGTAGGTAACTACAAGTATGGCTAACTGGCCATTTTATTAAGTAGAAGGGGAAACTAGGACATAAGACCATCATGATACAACAAATACAGAGATTATCATAGTTTTTAGTTAAAGACAAAGTAAGGTAACACTTCTCTCCTCATGTGTTTTAATTACACAGCACTACCCAGAACAGTCAGTGACCCTATCATCCCACTAGACCTGCAGTTACGGGACATGGAAAGAATGACTTTCGTGTGGCAAAATTGTTATAGCACTTTATGGATATTCCTCTGTCCCTGCCACGCAGGAGACTTTGTCTGAATGTTATAGCCATTGCAGCTTTGGGATGCCCTAAAGATGCTGGTTTGCTGGGAAGGCCCAGCTGAATGGCTGCTAACCTGGGGACATCTTGGCACTGGAAGCTGGTCAACATCTCAGGGTGATGCAGAGGCAGATGGGCTCTTGCTGCCAGCCTGTCTCTCCTGGGCAAGCTGGGGTAGCGCTGGGGGTTGAGTGTGGAGGGGTAGGTTTTCCCCCAACAGAAACAAGCTTCCAGCTCTAAAAAATTTAGTTCCTTGGATGACAGACATTTTTCTTTCTTTACCATCCATCTGGAATGTGAGGATTGTGCTCGTTAGGCCAAAAAACTTTCAAGAGTCCATGCTGTTTGGAAAACTGCATTGAATTTCAAGACAGGTTGTCCCCTTCCTGTAGCACAAACTGGATTCCCCAGCTGGTGAGATGTTTTCCTTTCTTCAGGCTTTGCAGGAGTGAGTCCTGAAAAGGGACATAGAGATGACCCCCAGACTCACCCTGGTATGTCCATATCTCTCATGTACTGGGGAGCACAGACCTGGACCTAGCACTCCAGGCATCTCACCAGGGCTGAGCAAGGGGAAGGATCACCTCCTTCAACCTGCTGGCAATGCATTTTGTAATGCAGCCCAGGATACTGTTGACTTTTTTTTTGCCACAAGGGCACATTGCTGCCTCATACTCAGCTTAGTGTCTACCAGGACCCACAGGTCCTTCTCAGCAAAGCTCCTTTCAAGTTGATCAGCCCCCAGCATGTAGTGGTGCCTGGGGTTGTTCATCCCCAGTGAAGGACTTTACTTTTCCCCTTGTTGAACTTCATGAGGTTCCTGTTAGCCCATTTCTCCAGCCTGTGCAGATCCCTCTGAATGCCACCACACCCCTGGGGTGTATCAGCCACTCCCCCTAGTTTCATATTTTCTGTGAACTTGCTGAGGATGCACCCTTAGCCATCATCCAGGTCATTAATGAAGATATAAAACAATACTGGCTGCAGTACTGACCCCTGGGGTACACCGCTAGTCACTTCCCTACAACTGGCCTGGTTATTCAGAGTTTTCAATCCACATCATTGACTTGACAGAGTCTGTAATTCCTGTCCTAAGGAGCTGCCCGTGAGCTGGGGCTGCTGTGCAGGTCCCCCTCCTTTTCCAGCCAAGTCCAGGCAGCCATAAGATAGACTGATGACTAACATGCAGCCTGCCCTGGCTGTTTTGGAAAATACTGTTTGTAACCTGAATTGAAGAGCTCTGGAAAATCCCACAACGTAACAACTGAGTTAAACGCAAATTACTTCATCATTTATGAAGTTTCAAAAATGCAGGTGCTCTTATAAACTAATTGAAATAAACTGGTTTTCCTTGGGCGCTATTGAGCTTTACCAACTGCCTGCTGCTTTGTGCTATTTGCGTAAGGAGTTACGTGTGATTACCCAGACCCTGTGCGCATGGGGAAGCTTTATGAGCTTTGAGATCAGCTCTGAATGGTGGCTGGGTGCTCTCCTTTTCCCAACACCCTTGGGATGCTCAGCTGGCAGGAAGGGGCTACAGCCCCCAACAGCTCAAGACTGCAGAGGTGAGACAGTTTTCTCAGCAGGGCTGTCAGCAGAGCTGGCCCTGACAGATCCTCAGGAATGGGCTAGCAGACAGACATGAAGATCCTACACAACCAAACTTTCCCCAGTCTCTAGTAAAAGGTCAACTGCCCCATGCCTGAAAGTTCCTCAGAAGGGCTTGTTTAGTATAGTAAGATGCTCTAGGGTAGCTTGGTATGGTATATACGAGCTCATTTGTTAAAGGTGACCTTAAAATGTGAAATGTTGAGCCTAGTTCTCATCTCTGCATCTTCTCCGGTCAATAACATCAGGGACACATGTGAGGCCTTGTAAAAATGGCCATGTGCGGCATCAGCAAGGAACAACTTAATTTGAGGTTCACAAACATTTGAGTGCATTGGTGCTTTTGCTTTGGAACTTGCTTTTAATCACCTTTGGCTTCATAAAATCATTTATGGTACTTATTTAGATTACCTCCACTTGGTCCTTCCAGAAGCAAAGGAAGGAAGGGATGGAAAACTGTTGCAGTACTACAAAACCAGCCGGCTGCAACAAGGCTTTTCCACACAAGGTTCCAAAAATTCATCTACTGTCCATGCTGTTTCTTCATCCTCTTCAGGCCAGTCCACCTTGCTTCTTGCCTCTGCTGTGTCTGGGTTCCCGGCTTCTCCTCCAGCCAGCCTCTCCTCATTCAGGCCCCCTTCCTCTCTCAGCTTCTCATGGGGCCTCTCCTCCATCCCTGGGTTCTTCTTCATCCAGTCTCCTCTCTCTTCACCTGGTGCTCCTCTTCCACCAGTGCTCCTTCTCTTCCTGGCTCCTCCGTGCTATTTAGCTACTTAGCCCAAACAAGCCACAGCTGTACATTATCCACATCAGCCAACCCACCCACTGCCCCTGAAGCAAGCCCACAACTGTATATAATCAATGTTAATTAACCCTCTACAGAAAACTACCTAAAATGTTGCATAAAATCTAGAATTATTGTCTTCCATTTGCAAAAAAAGGATGATGCTCATCTCTGTTAAAAGATACAAACAGAAGAATAATTTTGCAGAGTCAGGTTTCATTTTAAAGAACAATTTTTTGGGTGAGAATAGGTTTTGGATCAGCCACGGTAGACGTTTGGTGGTCCTGGTGTGCCTGTACCACTGATTCCTGCAGTCTCACATGTTTATCACATGGCTGCAGTCCCTCAAGAAGGCCAGCCATGCCTGTGGTTGTTGCATGCAGCAGCTCAGCATGGCATACTGGGCTGTATGTAAGCTGCACTCTGTGCAGATCTTACTTCCTTATTAAAAATGAAGGTAGCTGTATTTTGCTCTGGCTTAAACAAATCAGTGACCCTGAATTTTCTGGCAAATCCCCAGATGTGGTCTTCTGTGGGAAAAATTTCAGGTCCTTCTTGTGTTCATTAAAAATAAAAGAGAAAAAAACTTAGCACCTGGAATAATAGCATTTGTCAGTTCCATTTACAGGTTGCTTAGCTCAGCTGAATTAATGTCTGCCAAATGGGCAAACTTGAAAGATCCTTTTTCCCTCATCTCCTTTAAAAATCCTGCGTCGTTAGGCACTTAAAAATCACAGGTAGAAAAAGATCATCTCAGCTCTCCACTTTGACCCCTTACCTTTGCAGAATTCTTTATTATATCATTCCCACCGCTACCTTATCTAACATGGCCATACATATCCACAGCTTTTGATTCAGACAAATGCTGGCCTACCTACACTATTGCCTAATTATCCTTATTAACTTGTTCTTGAATTTAACGTCCAGCTTTAGCTTTCACTTTCCTAACTTCCAGCAAATGTTGTTCCTAAAACTATAAATGAAATACAGGAACTTTTGACAAAGAAACATAATAGCCAGAGGGAGGGGGGAAATGCGTAAAGGCAACTTCTGCCCTGCTTGGTTAAGCAAGACTTCCACTGACATCCTGAAACAGATGAGGTCCTGATAAAAACAGTCATGATTGACTGTTGTGCTATCTGGCTGCATTCTAGACTTTTAAATGAATATGAAAACTTGCCAGGCACCTAATCTTTTTCAAAGGAATGGCCAAGAGAGAAAAGAATTATGCTGTGCAGTTTTGAGGCTAACAGCCTACAGTAAATGAAATCCTGATCAAGCACGGCGCAATACTCATGTCATTGCAGGAGGCATTTATATTACCCAGTACTGGCTATCTAAAAGCCTTAATTAGTATTTTACACCCCTGGGAGGGAGATATGGAAGATGGATGGGATGGACTGGCCTGCGGAGATACCCATTGCTGCCTGGTAGCAATAAAAGGAACCCAGATGAACTAGGTTAGAACAGGTACTTTTCAGTGGCTAAATCTGGAAGAAATGGATCCCAGTGTTAATTTAATTTTTGATAAAAAAGAAATGTAGGATCATGGATGTTTGCTGTTGATAGAAACATCCAAGTTTTTGAGGTGCTCCTAAATCAGTGCTTGAGATCAGTAATATTTTGTGTCAATCATGTTCAGGAGCCAAACATGTAGGTGAGGAATGGTGGAAACCTGTACCAGTTTGATCAGGGTCTCTCTCTCTCTCTCTCTCACACACACGTATCTTCCTTGAGCTGTGAGTGGGACTGATGAGAATTTGGTGAACTCAACACTGCTTGGGCTGCTCTACACCTGTGTTTTACCCATCTCCCAGCTTGTTTCACTCACTCTTTATATGAAGCTGAGTTCCTGGCACCTTGTGCCAAGTCTCCTTCGCTTCACATTGAGTTGATGATGAGGGATGAGGATGTGAATAAACAGTCAGGGTCAAATACTTATTCCTTTACCCTCTGCTCACCTAATCCAGAGCCAACTGATATCAGCAGAGAGGTTCAGAGTAACTTCAGCAAACCTTGTTTCAAGAATAAGATTGTCTGATTCTGCTAAAGAACAGGGGAAGAGTATATTTGTGTGGGATGCATATCTGTGAAACCAAAAGAGTAAGTCCCATTATCTGTCATCTTGGACTTCAAGGAGATGGTTTCCATTCCGGCAAAATGCTAAGTCCTCCAAGTAAGAAAAATCCTGGCAACAGATCTTTGCCTCTAAAAGCATTTTTAAGAGGATTCCTTTTAAAAACAGAGAGGACTATTATTCTCTGACCTCTTATTTTGAAGAAAGTACACAAGGTAGATTAAAGTGTTGTTATTGCTTGATCAAACAATGTACTTGAATGTTTGTTGGGAAAAAGGTTTTTCAAAATACAGAAAAGTATTCTTTCATAACACAGTGTCAGACCTTTTGATGAATTACAGTATGTCACCCAACTCTGATTCCTCTTGCTTGAGCAGCGAAATGTGTTGCATACATTGTGTAGGCTTAATATTTCTCCTTAATATAGCTGTACGGAAAAATAAAACACCACCAAAATGAAACAAAATAAACAAAGAATAAACATTTGTACTGCCTGTGAGGCCAATTAAGACGACATTTATCTAGTGCAATTCCATTCAGATTCCCATAAATAAAAGGTAAATTGGTTTTGGAATAAAAGTGATTTGTGCCTACGAAAACCAGGCATGCCTGTGTATGTCTCAGTAGACTAGATAGGCAGAGAGCAGAAAATGTACATGATGGGGTGAAAGCTGCCCATGAGAAGGAGAGAGCACCCCTGTGTGCTGCATCATCTCCAGCAGATTCATGAAGGCGTCCTGGCCGCTGCCAGCCAACCTCCAGCAGGGCTCACCTCGCTGGACAGAGAGGTCTGCACACTGGCAAGGGTTACTCGTACACTGGAGCTGAGCACCCGAGGGTCTCGGTATGAAGATGAGAAAGGAACAACCCCTTCCAGAGGCTGACTCATGTATCCTAAGGTAGGAGTTTAAGAGAGCTGAGATGAATCACAGTCAACGTTACCTGCTTTTCCCCACAGATCATTGCACAGTCTGCAATGTGGACAGGAGCTCTTTCCCCAATTCAGAGTCAGTTGCTTGAGGCAGCCCGACAGCTTTAAGCTTTATCCTCAGCTGTGGAGAACCTAAGAGCTCAAGTCACATTTCTAAGGATTTTGTACACAAATAATAGGCAACCTGGGGATAAAGCATGCCTAAGAGCCCTAGGTGAGGCTGCAGTGTGGTGATAACTTCAGACAGACTTTATTACCCTGTTAGTTGGATATTCCCTTGATTGATTCCTGCAGCTTCTGTACTTGTATTTGGTGCAGATGATCTGCCTATCTGCCTCACTGCGCCTTTTGTCAGTATATGATCAGATATTTCTCTGAAGCAACCCTTTTTATTTAGGTGCCATGAACACAGAAAGCATTTTCCTCACCCAAAATCTGAAACCTTTTTTTTTCAGCTGGAATGTTCCCCGAAGAGGTTGTCTGTCTTGTAGCCTTCTCCCAAGGCCATGCTGCGGTTTGCTCCACTCGCTGTTTCCAGACTCCAGCTTCCTGAAGGATTTCTTGTCATCATTTTAACTCTGACTCAAAGCCCCAGAAAATGCCATCAAACATTTGCATTAAGACCCCCACACTACACGCCCTGACTGTCACGTTAGTCCATAATTTGAGGCATGTCTTTGATCAGTTACCAAGGGGTATAAAGGGGTACTTAATCACCACCTCTTTTAGCTCTCATGGAAAGCTGTTGCCCTCACCAGTGGTTTCAGTAAGGTGTTTGGGTCAGACAGGCTCATGAGAAACCACTCAAACTTCCTCATAACAGTAAAATACCAAATCCTTTTCCAAACCTTACAGAGTTCTTGGTGTCAGTGATGTTGCAGCACGTGTAAGATTTGTGCATAGCAAACCACACTAGCATGTAATATTTTTGTAGCCTTTCCACCTCTTCCATCCAACCCTTCCTTTGTTTGCCATGCTTACCTGCCCTGTGATGCTTAAACACGGAAAGAAATCTCCTTAGGTCAGGGACCTGTCAATCAGTTAATGTCTCTGAAGTGCAATGCACTCTTAACAGGGCTGTATTAATAATGAATCACATTTGCTTTGCAGATGGAAAACACTTGCTCGAGTTTTCCCTCCTGCATATCGGAGGGGGTAGGGACTGACTACATCCAAAGGACAAAAAGCCACTACTGTGATGGTAATGTCAGCTGCTGTAGCCCAGCTGTGACAAGGACAGGACTGACCTCCTGTCTATGAACAATAAGATTTTGTTGTAGTGGCCTCTCCATGGCTGCAAACAAAGTGAATTATCAAGGCGTTAAAACAGAAATGGGGCCTAACATGTCCAGTTTTACTGTGGTGGTACTTAGATACAGAAGTTTCACTGCATCAAAGGGTAGGCCAGACAGTTATCAGTGGGGATGTTTTTCCTGAGGTAAGACAACCCCTATTCCTTTCCCTTCCCTTCCAGAATTTAAAGAACTCAGGCAAAATCTCAAAGACAGGTGAGTGAGGAAACGGAAAGAAAATTAACTTTTAAAGTAGCTTTCTGCATCTATAGGGGTAATGAAGTTGGGTGGGTAGGTAGTCACTTTGTCTCCCTCATCGTTTTCATCTTCTTCTGAGCACTGACTATTTTTCTCCTCATTTCAGCTCATATCCCAACACACCATCAGCCTCCTCAAAAGATGGTCCACTGACATGGCAGACACAGGGGGAAGGAGGACAGCAAGCAAAATCAGCCCCACAGACCTCCTTGCAATAAGGCTTGAGGTGTCCTTGCCCTTGCTCTTTATCACCACGTCCCAGCACACCCACAGCTTCAGTGCAAGTGATGGACAGGTGGCCAAGCTGCAGTCAGTCCAGGGTAGTGTCCCCAGGGAATAGGGCTGAGAGGGTTCGTTCGTCTTTTCACCACAATGGAAAAGAGCGGGATGCATAGCTGAAAAAGATTACATCTGGGAAATATACACCCTCCCTCTGAGTCTGATGGTAACAAGGGTTTTCCATTGACATTATTAAGAACAACAGGAGACTCCTGCTCCGTTCATTGCATTTGCTGGCATTTCCATTTCTGTTGCATTCTTAGACTACCTTGGCTACTCATGTCTGGGAGCCAGCCAGTGCCTCTGTTGCCAGCTACCCATTCTCTATTACATATAGTGGTTTTACTTTAGTTCAAGTAATTGGTATTTCACGATAAAACCACTATCTTTTTGTTCAGCAGCTGTCTTCTCTTTGAGTCACCTTTTTATGCACACTATGGGCCAGTCTCCCACCATCCCCAGAGTGGTGGCTTGGGTAGCCCCAAGTGGGCAACTCTTCTTATGGGTGGAGAGGATTTCCAAAAGAGCTGAGGCAGGCAAGCAATTGCAATGAGCCTGCTACGGGCTTTGGATGTCCCACCTCTGAGTTTTGCAATTCCTCCTGCCATCACCTACCTTCAGAGGCTTGACAGCCTGCCTGCTGCCGGCTGTCCTCTTGTCTGTCCTCATCCTGCTGGTCATACACTATGGGAACTCTTGGATACAGCAACTTCATGAAAATCATAGGAGACACCATGTGGTTTTAGTCAGACATTAGATGCTGCCTGGCTGCAGCTCAGCTGACTCTCACCCGCATTTCAGCAATGTCACATCTCCTTTTGCATTGCCCACCGTCATGCGTAATTTCTACACTGAGTACAAGAGCATGCTGTGAGCAGGAGATAAACTCTTCGTCCCCACACAGGTTTGCTATAGCTTTAGGACTCACCCCTCTGTGTACTAGCAAAAGATTTTAAAAATAGACATGAAATATAAAGATGTGAAAATCCCATCTGATCCAGAAAAGAAGGTTTGATCTCTCCCTGATCTTTCAGCCCCTGAAACAGCCTGAAAATCGACTGACCTTGCAGTGTGTGTGTGTTAGTTAACAAACAGAGGCTTTGTTGGCCCAGGGAGGGAAGGGAGCTCTCAAGCACAGTTTCGCAGTCACGGATTCTTGTCCTCACTTTCCAAAGGTACAAACCCAGCACGGCCAGTAGCTGCATCTTAGCTGTTGGTAGCTGCTGTGGCAAAACACTCTGGGTAACATTTTCATATGATTTTCCCTCTCGTACGTCCCAAGACTGTATTTGCCTTTTCTTAATTATGGCTTTTCATTAACTACTCATCCTGATTTCTTCATGAGTGATTACCCCAGGTTCTTTCCCTGCACTGCTCTTGTCCAGTCATGGATACCCTGTTTTGTATTTGCATTTGTAATTCTCTTAGCTGTGCTGTGCCTATACTTGTTACATTTCATTCCTTCCTGACAGCTCTTCTAATTCATTCAGGTCGTTGCAGTAGCTCCTACATTATAAATTATTGTCCCCAAATGTTGGGTCATCTCTGTACTAATATATCTCCCATTCCTTCCTGCAGATTTCTCTTAAATGTATTAAGAGAGAGATGACTGGGAAGCCCAGCCCTTAAGCGGGCATGGGGTGTGGGGAAGGCAGAGATGGGTAAGCAATGTTAAGAGGTGAGAAATGTGAAATACATAATGCAATCAGACATATGAGTTTGTGAAACCACTTTCACAGAGGTATGAAAGAGGAGGCAAACAGGCGTATCACCAAGAGATACAGCAGGCCGCATATGGAAAGGGATGGGAAAGAGAGTTCATGGGCATTACCCTGACCCTTCCATAAAAACCTACTTCCTTGGCTTACCAAGAGCAAAAATGTTGAAAGAGCTTCTGGCTGTGAAAGGTAAGTCTGGTCAGCCTTGGGTTTGCATGGTGCCAGCAGGTAGCTAACCACAGTCAGGCACACATCTTGATGGTGCGATGAGCCCTGTCCCGCTGGGGTGGGGACACAGCCAGGCTCACCTCCCAGGGGAGCTCCCAGGGGAGCGTGGGACAAAGCAGCTCTCCCACGGGAGAGGAGAGGCTGGGCAGGGAGGGGTGACAGTCACTTACAGTGAGATGGCCTCAGCCTGCCTGATGCTCAGCCACAGCCACAGCCCCTGCTCCGCAGTAAGCTCTGCTGCAGTCATTGCAGGCAGCTGTCACCACTGCTCCCTCCCTTGCTTAACATCCTGCTCTGGTTTTTGTGTGAAGCCGGCCACTGGCCAACCAAGGCCTTCTGGATTACCGCCCTTTGCTGTGAGCAGCCCTGCTCTTTTACTGTGTGAAAGTTTTTCCTTTCTTGTCACATATATTTTCTGTAAGGGTCATGCAAGAGCAACCACAAGAAAGACCCAGGAAAACCCAGCTTATGAATTTGTGGGAAGACATGGAGAAAACTGCAGTCAGCTTGACACATGTGTTTAGGAAGGCGGTTAGAGAAAAGAATAAAAGCCCCACAGTGCCAAAAGGTTAAGATAGAAAAGAAGCAGCAAAGCATGGAGACACATTACTGTCCTCTGAGAGCACTGAGTGCACACACACCCTTGCTCAATTGCTCAAGCTATCAGTTTTGTTGTGCTGTCAGACCCTCCCATCTTAGGGGTATTAGCTGGGAAATGAATCACCACAAAAGACCTGAGAACATTTCTTTCGACCTGTTGGCACCATACAAGGAAGGAGTACAAGAATGGCTCTACATGACAGCAGGTCTTCTCTGACCTAAGCATTCACACCAAATCCAGCCAAAAGCACCCAACAAACAAAATCCAGCCAAAAGCACCCAACAAACAAAACTTCAGGGTATAAAAAAGGTGCGACCTTCCTACCCTTAGGTCTCCTAAAGCCAGCTGTCTCCACTCTCCCAAAGTGAACAATGTTATCTTCAAACAGGCAGTACCTTCCCCAGCAGAGACACAGCCAAGAGGAGACATTGCTGCCGTGGCATGCCTGCCTCAATGGCTTCAACCACCAGTGCATTAGTTTACTTTTAAATGTGATTG
The DNA here is from genome assembly GCA_035590275.1 of Ibycter americanus. Classification (NCBI taxonomy): domain Eukaryota; kingdom Metazoa; phylum Chordata; class Aves; order Falconiformes; family Falconidae; genus Ibycter; species Ibycter americanus. The sequence goes on from JAVJGI010000062.1 coordinate 5,351,607, forward strand.
TCAGCTCTAGCCCTTAAAAATAAGGGCTGCAGAGCAAATGTCTCCTCTCTTCTTCCCCTGGGACCCATCTGCCTGGGGGACACTTTGCAGCGGGCACTTGCAGCTACTGCGGAGTATGAGCTGAGACCTAAGTGGTATGGGCTGTCAGTGCTGCAAGAGCTCTTGGAGCCGCAAAGAAATACACGCAGAATGGTAAATGTTGGTGTAGTGACCACTCTGGAGTCCTGTAACTGCAGCTTCTGCTTAAATGAACTAATCACTGCGGGGCCCTTTTAGAAAAGATGGTGGTAATTATACATTCAGTCCATGATGGGACTTGTGCCCCATGAGAGGTTAGAGTGTTACTGGCACAGTAGCTGTTTCCTGCCTTTTCAGACGTGAGCTGCAGCCTGCCTGTGCTGGCCTCTGTGCGGCAGGTGCTGCCTGTGCTCAGGGATGGGCTGGAGGATGTCTGGCTCTTGCCCTACCTTGCCCAGGACTGCACAGAACTGACATGTCCAGAAGTGCTTAGGTTTTGTGTCATCCTGGACACTGTTGCAAGGGTCACTTATCAGTAATGCACTGGAAATGATGGTCTAAGCCCTGCCTCTGCTTTCATGGGCTGCACTTTTGGGGATGGAGAGGAATGGTGGTGGTCAAATAGCACATCCTTTATATAGGGCAGGATAGCAAGTGCCTGTTGTGGAGGAGACATGTAGATCGGTGCTACAAAAGGGAGCAGTTTGCTGTGCACTGAAGGTTGACGGTGCTGGAGTGCACACCACTTGGTTGTGACGTTCACGGCCATCTCAGGGTGGCAGTAGCTGAGTTTCCTGACTACTATGCTGAGTGTCCAAAGACACTCCAGAGTGCACTCCTTCTTTACGTTATTTGTGTGTGACAGCACCTGAATGCCTGAGCCAGGTGGGGCTACGTGGCCCCACACAAACACTGAGTCAGAGACATTTCTCACTTCAAGGAACTGATGCAAAAGCCACCACTTTGGTCATCACTAGGGCTGCTGTCTCTAAAGAGGATCTAGAGCCAAAACCCTGATTCATCTCCTGAGTTATACGTGAATGCTGATCTTCAAGCGCACGCTTGAGTCTTACACAAACCATCTGAAAGCAATCGGACTGTGAAATTTTCCTTGTCTTCTACTGCACAAGAAACATTGTGTTTAGTTATATACAGGGTCTCCATGATTAGAAATGGACTTGTTCTTTCCTGACTGAAGGAGAGAGGAAGATACAAGACAGACCTATTTTCTGCCTAGTAAACTTCGTATCCCACCTTTTCCTTTCACACTGACACAATAACCATACGTGTATGCTCCTCCCTCACTCTGAAGGCTGCAGTTAGGTCCTTGCCTGGCTTATTAAATATCTGACTTTCCCATCTCTTGCCAAGCGATGTGGCAAGAGATTCCTGTTTGTTATGGAGACCATCCCCTGTCTCATCTATCAAGATGAGATCCTTCTGTGTGCTGCAGCAAGGAAACTCCCCCAGCCCAGGAAGTGCCTGGGGGTCCCTGGGGACATCGCTCTGCTCTGCCCCTCGCCAGGGCTCCAGGGCAGCCTCCAGACGGCGTGAAACACTGCACTGCCAGCTCTGCTAGGCCCACCAGCTGGCTCCGGGACTGGGGCATGGTGGTGCACCTGTGTCCCAGCTGAGGTGCATCTCACTCCAATGTCATCTGGTCTCCGAGCTGCAAATAACGGTCTGAGGCCCAGGGCTGGCTGACTTTGGCAAGTTCGTGTCCTCACCCCCTGCCTCAGCCTACCCTTCTGTCACACAGGGATGATCACACCTGCCTGCCTCACAGGCTGGTAAATGTTATCTTCAAGGCTTGAGATGGGAGATGTTGTAAATGTCAGCTCTAATCATTTATATGTCACAAGCTGGAAATACACTTTCACGTGTTCCCACCAGGAATAGTGGCATTCAGGGAGTTAGGAAGAGTCGAGCATCTCTGCCACATCGCTGCACTCCTTTCCTTCCTGTCGCACCAAAGCAACTGAGGGTAAAACTCGGCAAGGGTAGCTTAACAGTGAATCAAAGCGTAGAAGGCAAGGGAAGGAAGCTGGGGTCACAGCACAGCTAATATGCAAGAGCCAGACCTACCCGGGCTGGTGGATAATGAGTTGTCAGGATTATATGTAGCAGCAGAATGGTTGGATTTGAAGTGGAATTATTGAACTGATTATGGGCAAGTTCTTGTATCTACATCCTGCAAATAATGAGCAGCAAATAATGAGTGCAAATAACAAGCAGCAAACAAGGTGAGAGGCACACCAAGCCATGAGAACAAGGAGACCAAGTATTAGCTGTCAGAGAGAGACACAAATTGAAAAAAGGGAGTCATTAACAGAGGGAGATAAATCTGTGGAGGGGGAAGAGTAACAAGAAAGAGAGTTGTTTTTTGCTGTACAATGGGAAGTACTCAATTTTTAATACTATGTATCCCCAACAAGCGGTATTAAGACACCTGGTTGCTGTGGTATATCTGAGGCTGTACCTGTCATGCCACAACACTGCTGCACATACCTTCCCTGGTCTGACACGTGTGTGCCTCCCGGTCCGTATGTGCTGCTGTGAGTGTGGTGTATCCCTGTGAGTGATAAACTACTTTCATCAGTCTGCACTAAATGTTGAGAATTAGCGGAGCTGTAAGCCATATTTCATGTTAGGTTACAGGGGAAAACAGTAGGAGATAGGATTTATGCTCTCTGTATAAATGAACTTCATAAGCTTTTCTTTGCAAGAGAAAAGGAAATTTTCTGATAAAGTTCTGCACTAAAAAAAAATTGCAACATTTCTAAAGTGGGAAAAAAACAACTTTTGTTATCACCAGTGATTAATTGAATTGATGTGTAACTTGTGTTCCAGAGCAGTGGAGATTAGAAACAGTGACAGAGTATGCCCCAGTGGTCCCAGTTCTGCTATTACCTGAAATTACAGTCCAAAGCAGACTGACTTGTGTGCCCCACAAATTCATAAAAATTCAAGAGCCACTCTCACCAGTCTAGTTTTGATAAATTATTTTTGATTCAGTAACCTTTCATAATGGAATTTCTCTCTCTCTCTTCCTCTCTTTCCTTTTACCCTTTTTTTTTCCACTTTAGTCCCCACATTTATTATTCCCTCCTACCCTCCTCCGTGGGAGTGCAGACCTCTGACTAAACATCCATGTTGTAATCTGTACAGGAATTTACTGATGGTGCATGACAGAAGGGTCTTAAAGAAAATTATACATTTCTCAGATCTACCCTAGGGCGCACAAATCAAAGTCTCCCCTGAATACTATATAGTAAAACTGAAAGTAGCTACACTTTATATGGAAATTAGATGATCCTAGGACATAATACAACTAAACATATATCAAAACATAGCGACAACGAGTGTAGAAACTGCTTTTTCTTTAGTGAGGATATAAACCTCTATTTTGTTTTATTTCTCCTAATGTATGTCTTTCTCTCAGGTGATGAGAAAAAAACCCACTAGGATTATGCATTCACTGGACAGGCTCCAGAGCTCACAATTCTTTTTGCATTTTTATTTTGCTTATAGGCCACCTTTACTATTCACCACCTTAAGAAGGGTATTTAGAATAGGTCACACAATAACAAATACCTTGATCTCCTACGGACTCAGTCAGAAAGGGCACAGCATAACCAGGGGTGGGTGGGGGTGGGGGGGTAATATCTCACAGTACTTCTAGGCCAGGGAGGGATGCAAGGGAACATGTCTAATTTTTCTTCCTTTTTCACTGTTTTCTTCTTGTTTTATAACAAAAGGAAATGTGAAGTGTGGCAATGCGATATCTCGTACGTAATGCCTGCTGTTTTTCCTCACACTAGTTCCTTGCTGGGGGATGAGCCATTAACAGCAGAGCCCCTCCAGCTGCTATTGTTGATGGCTGTGCAAAAGCAGCTGCCACATGCAGGTTTGTTGCAGCTGGGACATAGATCCTATAACATCTGGGATTGTGTCACTTCCCTCCAGGGCTTCTGCCGACCTTTCATACTCCATTTTTTTGATGAAATGGAGAGTGGAGGCTGGAGAGATCCATGTATGATTTGTGCACTAAGCAAGCGCAAGAGGGACTGAGAATGTTCAGTGTCAAAACCAAACAGAAATGCAGAATACACATAAGGAAGATCATGTTTATTCCACTAGTGTTGTTTATTCAGCATTTGAAGAATTAACTTTCTGCAATGTTTTGTATTGTCATGTTATAGCTGGGGAAATCAGCTTATTTTGAGGCAGCATAAGAAAAAAAGATGCCAAGTTCAGCATCCCTTGGGGCTCTCAGTTTTGATGGGCCAACGGATTAGCCCAAACCCTTTCCCACTTCCATAGGTGCATGGGATCAGACTGCAGCTTGCAGCACATCTCAACAGAGTGCAGCGATACCAGTTATCCCTGAATGCAACAAGACACCAAAATAGCAGCAGGAAAGAACAAATAGCCAGAACATAGACCATGTTAGCTGAGCAGGTACGGGTTCAGGCTCCTATTCTGTGACAACCTGTCTGTGGGCAAGTCTATTCGTTTCTCCATGCCTCATTTACATCTTCATAAATTCAAAATGAAACTAGTTTCCTGTCTCATAGGACCACTATGAAAGGTAAATTATATTAAATATTGTAACGTACTCTGGTACTGTGATACCAGAGGCTATTTAAGCACCAAAGAGAAAAGGAAGGAAACTTTATGCACAGTTTGCCTTTGTGGCAGAAGATGAGCAGATGGTGATGTCAGCCTTTAAAAGACCAACGTGACACTGCAAAAAAACATATGTGCTTTCCCCCAAAATACACAGAGCTCTCAAGAAGTGGGAATCCATTGAGGACCCAAATGGAACAAACAAATCACTGGGACATCACTATCCAACTGCTTGCCACTTGTATATATTGTGGAAATATATTTCCATGAGGTGTGGGTGATAGTGCCACGTGACTCCCTGCTGCAGGGGAGGCAGTTGACTCTACTCAGTAAACTACATAGGATACTGCATCCAGTTTTGAGCTGCTTGAGACATGGGAAAGGTATTGGTAAATGGGGAAAAAATCGGCAGAGGGCCAGCAAGATGGCTGGGGGCACTTGCCCCATGAGGACGTGCCGAGGGAGCTGGGCTTGTTCACCCAGCAGAAAAGGTGACTTTGGGGGCACCTAACAGCTGCCTGTCACCTGTGAGGAGGCCATCATGGTGCGTCCTGAGGTCCCTCTCCACCTGAGTAACTCCACTAGTCAAAATATCTCTGTCTTTGTTAACAGTAGAGAAGGAGTGGCACAGTCATCTTCTGTGGAAAGGTATTTCTTTATGTTTAAAGAGGTAGCATATATAGATATAAAATCTGGAAAAAGCCCTGCCAGTACACTGTATCCTATAAATATCTGAGGATATGGCACAAGACCTGGGTCGTATTTCTCAGAGGATGTTATCTCTTAATTTCTTTTACATGGCAGATGAGATGTTTCTCCTTCATTAACACATTTTAACAGACATCACAGGTGCCACTGAGAAATAGGTTTCCTGCCTTATTTTATCTTTTCCTGTCTTGAACAATACATAAACTGTCCTACTGAAGACAGAAAAAGGGCTCAAAGTTAAAAATGCCCCTATTTACAGCAGTGCCTCAATACTGCTGATATTACAAAGTTATCATTCATGCAAGCAATGGTACTAAGAAATCAAGATGATAAACAAGGAGATGATGCTTCCGCTAATGAAAAGAAAAATACAGGTACCACAGCAAGTCCCTGGCTGCCCATCCTGTCTCCTCACCAGCTGTGTGCAGATGTTTCTGCTGGGCTGAGGAAGAGGCACAGTGACAGAGGAGCCTGCTTTTTTGTATGGGAAAGGGAAAGGGCAGTGTGTGCGTCCACCCTGGGGTGACCAGCCTGTACAAACCTGCTTGAGCTCGACTCCTGGCAGCAGTGCGTGGCTCCCTGCAATGCATTCCCCTCTGCTGCCAGCTCCACTAGCCCCACCAGGGGCATTCACATCGCTATGGCACACAAAGATACAGCCCTGGCTTCTTTATGGCTCAAACAGAATGTTAATTCCAACATTTCTTCCCCACTTCACAGGTACAGTGCTCACTATACACAACTAATGCTGACTTTGGGTAGATCCCTTACACTTTGGGGGCTTCTCATGTATCCTCCTGTGTATCTAAGACTTGCCCATGCTACAGACATCTGGGGAGGATTCACCCATGAATCTCCAGGCAGAGACACATAAAGGGTTGTTATTTATCACTTGTTTTCATGTGAAAATGGCTGTGCGGCAGTGCGGACAAAATCCCAGCTCAGCACTTGAAGGATAGCTGATGCTGTCCTGCATCTGTATCAACTGCAAACGCTTTAGTATCTTGTGGGAGAAAAACATACAAGGAGTAAGGTTACAGTGTTCGTTGCGCAGGCTAGATGTAGCTAAGCAGTATATCATCCTTCCAGAAAACAGCCAGGAGAGTAGCTCTGAGACAGGCTATCTCCATGTTGAACAGCACTCATTATTATAGCAGCTGAAACTCAGCCAGTTGCTTCCCAAAGAGCAAAGCATGGCAGATGCCTTCACCATTGTGACCTGTCACTTGAAGATTTATAAGCCATGAGGATGCGAACGATTCAGCTCTCCCACTTGGCCAACAAAATAAAATAATACTTGCTATTTGTTGGGAAAGTAAAGGCATAGTTCTGGACTGGTACAGCCATCATGTCTGCTCAGAGAAATAGAGCCCTTTACCTTGCTCCTCTGCTGGCACCACAATGCCAGCAACTCTCTCCTCCCATGAGCAAGTACGTAAGGAGGGTCATGGGCTGCAAGGAGTGCATGGTGCTTGCCAGCTGAATCACAGCAGTTGGTACAGAAAAGATTGATGGGAGGGCAGAGGGAGGTAACTGCACCAGGAAACATGGCTGGTTCTCTTCAGGAGGGAGACTTCTGCTATAGAAGAGAAAATTATAGCAAGAACAATGAGTAGAAGTGGAACCTGGATAAACTGTAGCTGGAATAAGGCACACCTCTGAATGAGAAATGGAAAAACAGATCAGGAAAAGAGCAGAGCAGGAAGGAATAAAGTTTAGAGAAGACGTGAGGGTTTGCTTAAGGTGGGTAAGGAAAGATAAAGGGAAATATAAAGGGGAATGGAGAATTTGGCTAGCAGCTAGAAGGCAAACAGGAAGACCGTGGTGGGGTGGGGGCAGTGGTAATAAAGTTAAGGAAAAGTAGCAAAACAGAGGGCAGGAAGAAACAAGGGCAAAGATGTTGCTGCATCAATTTTGCACAGGCTCTTGTGATGATGGTTACCTGGGTGCCTGTGTGCTGTGCTCCCCACCTCCTCCAGGCTGGAAGCACAGTACAGGTGCCTGCACTGGCCCTGCATGAAGCCAGCACAGCCCTGCAAGACTTACAGGCTATGCAGCACATCTTCCTTGCCTCAGATTTGTACCTCACCAATAAGGCCTGCTGACAGACTGGTAGCCACATGCTGTAGAGCCCAGGACCCAATACCTGAAAGGCGATTATTTATTTAAGGTTCATAAATTAATATTCGGCTCCTGGAGTCATCTGGCTCTTCAGTCTTTGGCAAGCTGCTGCCTCTCTTTCCCTTTTCTTTTTTTTTTTTTTTTTTTCCCCCAGTGCATGCAAGATAGTGTGGAGCTGTTGACGTGTTTAGTACAGGTTTATCTTCAAGACATCTGCTTCTGCCAAGGGAATAGTATGAACTCCCAGTGACCTGTAGAGCCTGCACTCCTAATTAGCGGAAAAATATTCTATAATCAGGGTACTGCCATTTCAATGGAGCCTAAAGATAGAAAGGTTATGTTCTTGTCTGGGGTCACAAATAATCACTTCTGACTATATAGATTCATTCTGACCTAGAGTTAACCAGGTGCAAAGCTGGTAAGCAGCGGGACCAGATTATGCTGTCTCACAGAGTACATCTACCCTGAGGGCTTGCCTTATGCTTTTACTCAGATTTTTGCTTCCAACGTCTAACAAACATGTACAAACCCTTTAAGCATGACTGGGTAAGTGCTTTGAAACAATGCCCACTTTTACGGCTGCTTTGCTGCAGGCCATCAGCCCTGAGAAGGTGTAACAAGCACAAAGAGCTGAACATGTGCCCTCCAGCATCCTCACACCATCCCCAGCACCTGACAGCCCTCCTTGCCACTTGATCACCATTTGCCTCCTACCCACCTGCCTTTTTATATTCTGCGGAGCAGCATGCAGCCCTTGGAGCCACCCGACGTCCTCCATCCACTGCAGCACCTCACCATAGTGAGGGGTCAGAAACTGCTTTCTCTCAGGGTCTCCCACCATGTGGACCCTCTCCACCGCAGGGTCTGGGCCGGAGCAGCCCTGCCTGTGGCAAGCACAGGGAGCCATTCCCTGGGCCATTCAAATTACTGACTGTGGTGGCAGCATTTCAGTTTGGAGTTTGGCAATGTTGATTGTAGCTTCCCAGAGGAAGGGCTTGGCTATCCCTAGTTTAAATACCCTGAGAGTGTCTTCTGTGGTGCAAACATAGCCACAAATGTACTCAGAGGGGTGAGGGGAAAGGCAAAGGTGATATACCACAATACACCAGTGGGATATACGATAGCTGGATGGATAGCATGCATAGGAGAAAAAAACAAAATGGCCATAGACATTAACATTGCTGCTCATCCAGAATGCAAGGTGATTTGGAGATGCTAACACTCTGCCTTGATTTCCTTCTCTCCCAGCCTTCTCCCTGACTGGTAAATCCATCACTACATCTCTACGTGGGAGAGCATCAAAAATGTAAACCTCTGTAACTATGTCTTGTTTCTTCCACCAACTGTGTTGTTTCAGGCACAAATGTAGGTTAGAAAATTTCTCATATGGCTAAGCATAAGTTTGTAGCTGGGAAAAGACACTCCACTGATTTTATACTATTGCTAGAGGGTGTCTCCCCACCTTCAGAACATGTATTTCACAGCAGGGACTGAGAATCAGATTGAGTTTGTGTGACAGATCTATATGGGTTCTTTATAGAGCAGGCACATAAACCTGAAAGCAGTGCATCATTTGCTTGGTGGTAAGGATGACCTCCCAGACTGGAAAGCGGTAACACAAAAGCCACCAGGAAGAGTCCTCCCAACACTAGAACAGTTTCCAGGAAATTGTGTGTTGTTGCTGTGGAAATGATAATTACAGTTCCGTTAACAAGTGAAAATCAGTTTCTTCTCTTTGCCAGCAGTCAGGCTCCTTGATGTTACCTGCATGAATTCTGCTGTGGATTAATACACAGGATGACATGATGCCAGGTAGGTATGCCTCTGCCCATCCTCCTCCTCTCAGCTACATGCAGTCAGAACTGTGAAATCCTACCAGGAGCCCTTGAGAAATGTTCTTGCTTACTTCCAAAAAATATAAAATCTATTCTGAAACAAAAAAAGAAGACTTTGTTGGTCAAGTAAGTTACATTGTAAAAAATACCATTCACCACCTCCAGGAAATCCACAATGACTATTCCTTTGTCCAGGGTTTGTGTCTCTTGGACATGTTCCCTTACAGAGCACGTACATTTGTGGATGCTCACAGTTATCTTTTTTGTTTTATTTGCACAGGCGAACAGTGTCAATATTCCATGGTTCAGGTTGTCTAGAGGACAGGGAAGCAGTGATGGCAGATTTAGTTCTTTCAGGAGTGGTGCCCAAATAGTCATTACTAGAGCTGACTAATTCAGAAAGTTTTCAGATAATCAGGCTCTGATCTTCCCAAGACAATGCTCATAGTTCATTTTTTGCTTGCACAGTCACACTGAATTCAACGGGAGCAGGGCAGCACATCTAAAGCTAAGCCTATCATAAATTACCTTTCTGCATCAGGGCCTCAATCACAGTCTGTTCGTAGATATTACATGGGAAAAAAAAAAAGAGTACATTTGCTTTGGCCCCACTTAAATTCCTTTTGTGTTCATTTTCTGTGACATTTTGGGAAACAGACCTTTGGTAACAATAAAAAAAGTATGAGGAAACAGTTCTTAAATCTACATATGTAAGTTCTTGTGAAAACCCAGTTGTATGTTTGCGTAAACAAGGATTCAGCCTCGGTATCTGCACAGTGTTCCTGTCAGGAAACAGAAACAATGCACATGATTTATCAGAGCACCAGCAACTACAGCAGCTACGTACTGTGGATATCTGCTTTCAGTCCTCAGAGTTAAAGATTAGAAAAGGTATCTGTTGAATTCATTTGAATAACAAATAGACCGGGGAATCACAATCTGCTCTCAGCTATTCAATGGATGACAAACAGTAATTCATTGAATATATTAGTCTCTCGATTCTAGTAATTATTAGAGCAGAGTTAGAGATCTGAAAACAGTAATTTCAGGAGCTATACGTTATTTCTACGAGCAACTGGTAAGTGATGTTAGTGCATGTACTTCTTGCCTTCTGGCTCAGTCACAGGTAGTTCATAACAAACCCTCCCCACTCGCCGTTCCGCGGCTGGCTGACACTGTACTCAGCCGAGCAGAGGTATAAGAATTACTAAGATCAAAGCAAGGGATAGCTACATTATTCACGTGGTACCAGATTTTTGACCCATGCTTGTAACTCACAAATTACAGTTACGAAACTTAGTCATCTACAACGTTTGCAAATGGATTTCGGCAGCACCCATTTGAACAGTTGAGCTAATCTGTACGTGAGTACACAGGGAAGGAAATCTTGGGCATTTTCATTTCGCATGAAAACATGAATGAAAGGACTTCAAGGACAACTGGTAGCAAACAGCAAAAGCACTTTTGGGAGAGGAGAGACAACCCTGGAGATCTGTCAGCATCCAGTATTTCCAGGACCAGTGTTCAATTTTTGCAGAATTTGGTCAGAAATTAAGGCAGGTTTTGCAACCCTCCTACCAGGCAGCTGTTCCCCAGAGTGTCCATCCCTTTGGCAGCCCCTGCAGGGAGGTGCTGGGCACCCAGCCTCTGGCACCGTTAGTTGCTGGAGGGGTCCCGGGAGCCCCGGGCTCCTGCAGCCCCACCAAGGGCACCGGGCTCCCGGAGGCTCCCAGCAGGGACTGGGGGCTGTGGCCTCCCCCGTCCGCAGCCTCATAATTTGGCAAACCGGGTGACAACTCTGCGGCTCCATCTCACAGAGAGGATTTAGGAAACAGTTGTTCTTCCCTCAGAAGCCATTTCATCAACTCAAGTCAGAAGCAGCTGGATGCCTACAAAAAAATCTGGAAAACCAGCATTACATGTGGAAAGATAAGACAGAGCACTAAGAGGGATGGCGGGTTGCCATTTCGTACTCACCCAATTAATGTGCTCCTTCCTCCATTTGCTCACTTTGTCTCTCCAGGCTTCATAATCTCTGGTGAACAGATCAAGGGGTGGAGCTGAACTGGCAATTGTCACCTCATAACATTGCTCCTATAAACACATAGTACTAGCACAGGCAGACGGCACCGTCGTGCTGATCATCATCCTCTGAGTCAGCCATTTGCAAACACCTTCTCCAGGCTGTCATCTTGCCACTATGAATTCAAAATCTGAGTCAGAACCCAATTTAAACTGCTATAATTAACAGTCCCAATTTAACCAAACCTAGCAGTTTGTCGTGTTGCATTCTTTGCATACATCTGAGCATCTTGCGATCGGGCTCCTTTGTGGTCCTCTGCTCGGCCCTTTGAGCTGCGATGCACCTCATGCCCAAAGAGCATCAGCAATTTTAGGCTCCCATCAGGGCAGAGTCCAACAGCAGCCAAAGAACAAAATTCATTCACGCCAGATTTGCTTGCTTGTAAAATAGCAAAGTACCAAATGTGATGGACTAGATGCTGCTGCGTGCTAATCTATAAATACTGATGAGTAAAAAGGGGGTGAAGCTTTGCGAGTCGTTTGCCAGTGAAACAGAGGCATTGTATAACAGAGCGGCCGGCTGCAGCGAGGGAGCTCCTGGGCAGAACCCTGGCTGGTGAGGGAAAAGCCTGGGTGCTGCATAAGGCAAAGAGGGGGGTGGAAGCACCTTGCTTGCTAGGGAGCCCCAGGAAAGAGATCAGCCGAGATTCCTGTGTGGAAGATAACTGTATATCAAACAAGCTAAACATGACCAGTCTTTCTCCCTTACTGTTTCTAAATGCTCTTGTTACTAATGAATGCTTCTCTCTGAGGAATGTCTCCAGTCACTGTGGATGGCTTAGGAGTGTCCCTGCATTTAGTTTTAGGGAGTTCCCTGCATTTATTTTTAGGAAATTGCAAATAGGTGAGTTACAGACTAACTCGTGTTTTTGCAGCCACAGGTAATGGCATGCCAAAACCATGGGTGGAAACATATTTTTGAAAAAAGTGCCTTTCTAAGATTTAGGGAGGATTCTTTTTCCTTCACTTTCTTCCCATTGCTTCCTTTGCTTTCTCTCACCAATGAGTCTGAACAGTGACTTTTGGTCTTTCGTGTTTTGCCATTATTTATTTTTACAGTGCTGCCTTGAGGCTGCCACTAGGACCTCGTGTCTCTTGGTCCAAGTGCTGAGCAAGTGCAACTGGAGAACCACCCACCGCCCAGAAGCACTTATAGTCTTCACTGATTGGGAGCATGTGAACAGATTAACTCAAATCCATAGAGCAAATCAGCAGGAAAGTTGGGATAAACTCCATGTCTCCAAATCTGATTTAGGTAGCCTATGCCCTAAACTGCACCCATTCTGCCGTCTCAACACTTTGCTGTGATTCCACTCCATCCCACAGCCTCCTATGAATGCCCTCTGTGTGTATTCTTCTGTCAACACATCCAGCTGAGCCCATTGCAATGGATTCTTTTTTGTGATCCTTACACATTGCTCTACTTTCTTACAGAAATACCTACATGTCAAAAACTATAGAAAATTTTTAAGAAGTCACTGAGAAACCCACGACTCCCATGCTAGCTGTGTCAAAATTCATATTTAAGTGTTAATCAACTTGTAGTCTTCTCATTATGTTCTCTTTATTATTTTAGCATCAGTTTTACATATCACTGTATAAATGATAATTACATATCTTTGGAGAGAAAGAGTTATATATTTTTGACAATACATTTTTAAATGTCTGCAACTGTACATTTCCACACACGTGTACACGGCGCTCTTCAAACCAAACTCTTGCTCTTCACTAGCTATTATAGAATGTGTGCATACACACAATAGACATATAGTATTACATATCTGCATATAAACTTACATCTGCAGAAAAACCCCCATGGAGTTCTCATTTATACTCTCATTGACCAAGATGAGAAATAAAAAAATCTTGCCTCATCATACATCTTTCTACTTCAGTGAATTATTTTTTATTGATGTTGCAAGTCTTAATTTTAAATTCAGTTTTGATGAAAAAAGTAGCTGATCATCTGCCCTGTTATTATACAAAATATATTTCTATCAAGTGGAAGGAAATATAATTTGTAAAATGATCAATTACATAATGATTATAGTGGAGAAATATATTCTCTAACATAATTTGTTAAATGGAGGAATTTAATATGAAATAGTAGATTTCCAAATTTATACAAATAACACCAGATGGTGAGTAGCTAGTTTTAATTAAATTAGGTTTGATAATTATAGCTGTTTAATTTTTAGGTTTGACTCAGATTAGAAAGAATGTATTATTTCCCTGCAAATTTATTTTTAGTTTCCTTCCAAGGTTGCGGATGTTGCATTATTCGCCGCAGTCTGGAGCAGCAGAGAGCTGTGGTCAGCTTTCTGGTGGTTCATTTCAGCCTCCCTCAGTCCTGCTTCGGCAATCCGGAGGATGCAGCGTGCTGTGCTCGGTCTGGGACCCCCCCTGACAGGAGTCAGAGGGAGTTTTGCCAATGGAAGTGGGAACAAGTTTCTGCCATGGCACTGAAATATGTTTTCACAGCCCAGTCTATTGGCTCCAGCCCTGCATTTCAGCTGCTTTTGAGCAAAGGAAGACGCCTAATGAGAACAATGTCTTTGCAGTTGCGCAAGGCCAGATGACCTGTGCTTGGCCACTTGCGTTTCTGTGCTGTGCCTGCAGTGACCTATATACACATGCACACACTTGCACTCGCTGCAGCTTGTGTCCTGTGACATTTTCTCAGGGAGGATGGTGCAAGGGCCAAAGCCTGCCCAGCCGCACACAGCCGCGGAGCAATGAGCCCCGGTGCCGGTACCCCACTCCGGCACACCCCTTCTCATCACTACTGCTTTCCAGAAGTTCACCTGGTCTGGTTCCAGCTTGGAGCTCACTGAGTCCCAGTGACTCCACTGAGCCATGGAAATATGCTTAAAGCTACAAATGTGTCCAAGCCCTTTTTAGACTGTGGACAGAGTCCAAAGCCTATCTTGCAGGACCAACTCCCTGATAATCAATGCTCACAATCCCATGGGAATCATCTGCCTTTGAATGAAGCCAAGTGCCATCGGGACACATACAATTGAGTCCGTTCTCTTTTACAGGTTTTGCAGTTTCAGCTACAAGCCCAAATGAATGTTTTCATCAACTTTTTAGGTCACATCTGCAAAACGTGTGTTGGCTGCAGTGATGTCTGGGAATGCTCAGCTTCTCCCCAGCAACGAGATGTTGCAGGTAAAAATATCCATATGAGAATGACTGTGAGACATTGGCTCCTTCAGGCCTGTCTGATGCTCAGGGGACTGAGCTTGTGGCATACTTCTCAATTGCTTGAGTTGTTAACCCATCTCCTGGAGCCTGTACACCATAAAAAGAGGTGGGGTGGGGAGCAAAGAGGTTTGATTCATTGGATCATCACAGTTCAAAGGCATTTGGAATATTGTAATTCTAATTTAATATTATAATTTAACATTATCACTTAGCATTTTAATACTGCAATTAAAAGACATGTTCAGCATCTGCCTGTAACTCCTGGAAACCATCAGATGCTTGTGACTTCCAGCAAAGAACATTTTAGAAAGCAAAAGCCAGTCCAAGGGCTTACTTTTCATTTCAGATGACATTATGAAACTTAAAAGATGCCTTAAATCACCTCCCCCACTGCAGCTTTCTTAGGGCCGGCACTTGGGCTGGCACATGGGCAAGGTGGTGCTGTCCTGCCTCCTCTCTCCAAAGTCCTTTTTCTTTTATCTCATTTTTTTCTCGGCAGGGTTCTTCTTCCATTATCTGCCTAGTGCAAATCCCGTCTCCTGCTCTGCTTTCTTTTTTCCTGTGTGCTGAAAAGTGGCCTCCCTGAATTTGTATTATATTGATTATGTAAATCAACGCTTCTCCTCTAGATCGCTTTTTCTTTGTGAACTGGGAGTATAATTTGCTGTCTTCTACCTGATAATTGTGAGGGTAATTTGAGCTGTCTCTTTGTGGAGTCATCAGTGACTGTTTTAATTTCCATATGTGAGCAGTGCTCCTTTTTTTTTTAACTTTTTCCCTATTCCTGCCTCCTGAACTACTGGATTGATTCTGCTCTTCATAATAGCATCACCTGAAGTGTATTTTGGAATTTCCACTGCTAGTGAGATTGAAATTTATCTACAATGTGACAGGTTTTTCAACATTTCCAGAAAAGACATAATCTCATAACTATCAGCCTGACAATAAGATTGTCTATCTGTAATAGAAAATTGAGGACTCAAAAACAGTCATTCTTTTGACTGTGAGAATGTTTCAAAATGAAGTAGAACAATACCATTTTGTTGTGAATAGTACACGTCTTTCATCAACTTGAAATGCCAACTATAGATATCAAAATTAAAATATTGAGAAGTTCATGACATACTGTTCTTTTATTCAGCACCAAACGCAACTCACTTACATAGTGCCATGTAGCACATTTAACAGCAAATGAGATTTAATAAATCTATTCACAAGGTTTCTAAAGGATAAAGGAAAAAAATATAATAGCCTCTTACTGGCAAGTGTCTCAGAAAAGAAGACCATTGTTTTATTATACCATGTTCAAAAACGCACTGCAAGCAGTTTCTTTCTCACTTGTTGATATGATGTTGTTATTGGCTAAGCACTGAAAATACGCTGAAGGTTTGATAAATGCAGGTGGATGGGAACTCTGAGCCAATATGTTTAGGTGTGAGACCCTAAGCCAGCTCCCTTTGGCATCACTGGTCCTCTGGAGAGAGCTCCCAGAGCATCCAGAAGTTACACAGAGCATAAAGCTAGGATGTCTCTACGGTGCCCTGGGCAGGACTAATGAAAATATGACCATGGCTCTCTCTTCAGCTTTCCACTTCAGATCAGATATGTCAAGCCTGCCCCCGCGGAAAATCCACGTAAGATGTGGTTGTGATTGAACTAGTTTCTTTGGGATCGAGTTTCACTAGGAACTGCACCATTAAAACAAGAGAAAAATCTCTTAAGCTGCAGCAAAATCTAAAAAACTCTTTCAAATTTCTCACAAAAACATTTCTCCACCAAAAAAACCCTTATGTTGACTAAGGAGTTTTATTTTTATAAACTCATAATATTTCCTTCTGCTATTTTAATTAATAAAAGATATATCAAATGCTACATAAACCTTCCTAAATGCAAAATAGTTTGAAAAAAGTATCAGGATGTTCCATACCAAATATGTCCAAAATGGGTGACATCTTGACCCAATCAATATGCTTTTTTTATTTCTGTCTGCAAGAGAAATGTCATTGCAATTAGTACATTTTCATGAAATATTTCCCTTTGGACAAACTGGCATTTTCTAACATTCTGCTAGCATAGAAAATATTCTGCTAGATCAATGCTACTGTTAATGCACTACTCACTTGCACCTGCAAATAAACTCACACATCTGGGCTCTGTTGAAATCAGTGGCAATTCTGTCAGAGGCTTCAAAGAGTCCAGAATTACAAATTTGTAGGTACGTGTGTATGAATATACGTATCTGTATCATTTATGTGTGTCATCTATCTTTTACATATCTATACCTAGATAATTATAGCTCTTGCTATATACACACCAGGAAAATGACTGGTCTAACAGATGGGAGTCCTGCAGGAAACCCTAAGAAGAGCCAGGGTTGGGGGAGAAGCAAGGCAAAGGCATATGTTTTGTTGTAGCTTGAATTACCAGAGAGATAATCCCCAGGAAGGGGGTACATTTGACCTTCTGCAGCACGGGGAAGGTTAACCTTTAATATTTCTCAATCAACACATTCCAGGGGAAACTTTCTGTTTCACTGCAGTATTAAAAAAGCATCAAGATACTTGCAGTTTTAGCAAGATGGAGATTCTAGAGGATTTTTTTTCAGCACTAGTCATGCAATTTGTCAACACTGTACTAGCTGAACAGTTAGTCAAATTCTTGAAATGTGGCCAGTTTCCCAAATTTAAACAAAGTGGCCCAAAATGTTTATTTTCATTCTTGGTTAGCTGGTTAATGGTTTGAATGTGATATTAAGCATCATTATCAACTAGTGAAAGGTGAAATGATTGAAATGAATAAAAAAAGCTACATTTCAAAATGTATGGGGCAGTATTGCTCCCATGAGAACTCCGTGACAGATTTAGGGTACAGCAAGTCAATTCTTTATCATCATGCCTGTCCTGTTCTTAAATATTCTGACTTCAAACTGAACACTGAAGTATAACACTGGAACATACCATGCTAGTAATAATTTAGTGGTAGAAACTCATATCCTCAAAGGAAAAAGTTCAGAAGTAGGTGAAGTTGTTTGAATGGTAGGACTGAGGGAAAAAGCCCGTGAATGACCATTAAGAACACATTTTCAATGCATGCACAATAGCACTGAAAACTACAGATATAAATACAATAGGCTAAAAAATAGTCTAAGAAATTTTCAATGCATGCACCACAGTACTAAAAAATACAGATATATGTTGTCTGTTAGCAGTGTGCAAGCACATGTGTGTCTCCGTCTGTGTGCGTGAGTGCATGTCCATGCACATATGCATGGTGCTATGAAGCAAGGGCATCTCTTTGACACCTACATAAAAATATTTTTCCCTGCTAGTTCTGCTTCTGAAAAGTCAGTAATATTCTGTCTTAACCCCAGTACAAAAATCCTCTGAGATTCATCTTCTGTTCTGACCTTATTCTGTTAGTCATGTCTAGATACTGTAGCAATCTTTAGGTTAAAGTATGATATATCACACACATTCAGAGAATAGAAGCTTTAGCTTCAAATTCTTCTGCTTTTGTGTATTTATGTCAGAACTCTAGCATTGCTCTTTCAGTGGGGAAAGAGGGAGATTATAGGCTTGTTCTGTGGCCAGGAGTTTCTGTACTTCAAAAAATGTAGGTCTTGATAAGCTGTCTCTCCCAGCAAGGAAATTAATATCCCTGTTGCGTTTCTTAGCATAGTAGGTTCTGCATATGCCAAGTATCTAGCTGTCCCTCAGCATTCATTGTAAGAAATGTACACATCTGTATAAATATGTGTGTGCATAAATGTGTACAAATATATAGGTGAATTTTTGTAATTATATACCATGATAATTAAAGAGAATATCTCATACATGGGCTGAAATGATGTTTGTCCTGGTTGTCACGTTCTGCAGATTCATATTGGAAGCCCTTAGATTTACTTCATCAACCTATCACACAGAGTTGGCAAATGAGGCTTCAAAATGTTGGGTAATTACAAAAGCAGAAGCAGAAAGGTTAAAAAATGTTAATGCACATCATTGGGGCAGCACAACCTATTGAGCACCAACAGATGAGAATTTATTGTGGGAGTTAGGACAGGCACGTACCACGAGTGTAAGAGGAATTAAAGTGCACCAGAGTGCTCTTTTATATCCAGTACTCCTGATAATGTTCTCACATGCTCACAGTAATAACTCTGCATTTGATTTTAATTGTTTAGCTGGCTGGACGGTGATCTCCATCTATCAAGCACTTACGCTATTTAAACTCCCCACCGAGGTATCTGGGAACTCACAGTGGGCATCCACTGATATCTCAGCAGTATGGTTTACAGCCCCTGAATGTTTACAATAATTTTATTTTTCTGATTCCCAAGACCGTGCTCTGGGATCACAGGCATAAGGTGGGGTCTCCGTTTAATCTGTACAGGGAGATGAAAGAGCAAACCTTGCTAATGCACCTGCACTCTCTGTCTGGCTAAGGGAACGAGCACGATTTTTCTGTTATAAAAGACTTCACCGCTTGCATTAGAGATGGTAGTGAAGTAGCCTGAGGGACACACTTGTGTGTTGTGCTAACAACATATGTTAGATCTATGTCAACATCCTCCTCACTTGCTCTCCCAGGTGCCTTAACTACAGCTGAGACACAAAGGCTGGTGGTACCTGCTCCAAGGGGAGAAGAGCCGGGACCAAAGGTAGATGCTGGAGACAGCTTTCAGGAATGGAGAACATGAGTTGTGTGTCACACATTTGTTTGGTCTCAGAGCCAGCGGTAAATCCAGACCCCTGGCAGGGCCTAATTACCTCCCATCTGAACACTAACTCAGAAGCTAAATGCTGTCGAGAGATGGGACTCATTTCCAAGAACACAGGCACAAACACATTTTTATTGGCCGTAGAGAATGGTACTATGTGTGCCAATATAGCATGGATGTCTGACTCAGAACATAAAGTGCAGGTGCCAGCAGCAAGAAGATGCTGCTAAGAAATACCAGCTTTCTGGGACTGCAAAGTATCAGCTGTCTGGGGAGACCCGAACTGGGAACAGACAGAGCGGCTGATGACTGAAGACATGTTTTCTTTGCCGTCTCATCAGCTCCCCTTGCACTCTTCACCTCGGAGTCGGAGCACCGAGCTGTGGCAGCCGGAGTGATGGAGCTGCCCCTTCTGAGACTGATCCAAAAACTCTGACCCCCTCTTCCTCAGGGAAACTTGCAACCTCAGAGACTCTTCATGCACATGGGAGAGGAGTGAGAGGACAGCGTTAGATAAATGCAGGTATTCCTCTCCTCCTCACGGGATGTTCCTGGCAGCGGATAAGACCTCATGGCTTGCCCTCATCCCTGAAGTCTGCTCTAAAAGGTAATCTTTGGAGAAAAGAAAATCAACAGCATTACTATATTTCGTACAGTGCCTTGCGCAGTGTATCCCTGATCTGACTGGGCCTTTGGGCACACCAGACCTACAGGTAATAACAACAAACAGTGGCTGTCTCTGAGGATAAGTGGGAAATGAAATTGTCTTTGGATAAAAATAATTCCTTTTGATTGTGTATTTTCTGCTGGCTCTTTGCCTTCAGGCAACATATGACAGCTTGAGGAGCACAGGTTTTTTATCCCATAGGCAATGTTTTATTGCTCTCTGCCTTAAAGTCAGTCAATATTTGTAATTATCTGTCCATCCCACAGGTAACTGCAGGACTTGTTGGGGGAAAAAAAAGAATGAAGATGGCAGCACAATTTCTGACAAGATCTGGAGAATTAAGATGACAAAAAGCAGGCTGGTGGGCTTAAACCTCCTGCACCGATCCAAGAGACTTTCTTGTTTTATACATCCTTCTGGTCCTTTATATTTTAATGTTATGCTTACTATGCAAAACCCATGTAGATGCGAGTGTATGTCTTTCTGTGTGTATGCATTCGCATATGACTATATTTGCTTATTTGCATATGTGTATGAATACGTGCAGCATGTGTGGGTGGCGAGAAGCTAAAGGAACACTTTCAAGGTTGACAAGACCAAAATTTGATCCTTCTTCAACTGGCTGGGTTTTTCTAAGTGTGTGTTGAGGCAGCAAGAGAAAGAATCCCCCTTTGGGCTGAAGAATGCAGCCAAACCGAGGCTGCAGGAGGATAAAAACCAGCTCGTCAGCTTGGTGCTGAAGAGTTAACTCAGCACACAGGGTTTTCTGCTAGCATGGTTATGCTGCTGACAAGCCTCGATAGCACTGTTATCCTCTCCTCCCTGGTACCCAGTGTGAGCCAGCAGAAGCTTGCCTGGAGATGAGTCCCTTGCACTCTGCACACAGGACCCTAACAGCCCGCGTCCCTTGCCAGCTATCAGTGACAGAGCTGACACAGAGAGGCAAGAGAGGGCACAGCTGGCACGCAAAACCCTGCCATCAGCATGCCCGCATCTGCTGAATCTGTGAGCAGTTCACCCAGCTGGGATTTTAATACAGCTACATCCCTCCTTTTGGAAAGTGGTATTTTTCCCCCTTAATAACAGAGATTTGAAAAAAAGAACCAACACCAAATTAAATGTTTTTAGGGTAGCACATGTGCGTGAAATTTTAGGCCTGTTGACCTTGGCAGGGTCCCCGTAAGAAATTAGTACAAAATTAGTGGCATTTGTTGTTCTGGAAGGCCATCAGCCACGAAAGCAAAGGCAGGGAGAGGGAGAAGCATCCTGCTGGTGCAGGGCCCCATCCTGGAGATCCTGCCTGCGAACCTGCAGCGCTCCGCAGGTTTGGCTGCAGGGCGCCTGGTGGGTGGTGGTGAAAAGGGGGGGTGGATGTGTGGCACAGTCAGTCCTACGCTTCACAGTTCCTCAATTGCAGCTGCCATCAGTGGGAGTTTATGGCACCAGGCTCCTACACCCAAACCTGCGAAGCGCTGTGGGACTCACAGGTGCTGACAGCTCTTGTCACCTCCTGGGAAGTGCTCAGACCCACACAGGACTGGGCCACACACACCGCTCCCACCTGGCATCTCGCCTGGCAGCTACTGACACCGGCTGACGACTCGGACAGATATGTTTTATTCCATGGATGGACAGACAGCTCTCGACCTGACCCAGCAGATTCCCTTCCTTTTATCCATGGCCTTTGTATTTTAGTGAAACTCCTTGAACAGCATTTGTGTAATCATGCTTTTCTGCTGACCCACATACTTAGCACAGGTTCAAACCCTGCCAGCAGCTGTTCCAGGTTCAGCTTGTTAAATCCTCCCTGGGTAGCTTGGGGAAGCAGAATCTGTTATCCAGGAGGAGAACCAGGTGCTAGGAGCAGGGGAGGGAAATGTAAGGGACAGCCCAGTTCCTGGAAAAGCTAGGGCTAAGCCTCATGTTCAGTTTCTCTCCTGCTGTGACTCTTGCAAGCCAAAGACACTCGCAGGCATGAACCAGGGTGCTGATTTAAAGGCTGTGTGCTCTGCTAGAGATAAGGCAAGGATTTAGGGTTGGAGATGATTTATAAATCTTGATGCTGGATTTTGAGGTGCCTGGTCGTTGTGGTGGAATCCAGTGCCAGAGACAAGGTGCTGAGCTCCCTGCACCTCTAAATAAAATCCAGAGGAGCCAGTGGGCTGAGTATACAGCTCAGTGTAGGTTACCCCATATGAAATGCTGACACTGGCTGTATAACGTTAACGGCACCACTTCCCCTGCCTCATAGGATGCGGATGCATGCACTCTGCAAGAAAGAGCTGATTTCCAATTGATCCTCACAGAGCTGAATGCATTTGGGGTTCCCTTCTTCCTAACTCCTCCCCTTTTGCACAGTATCCTCATGACAAGGGCTTGGGATGGTGGAGATCCCTAGCAAAAATCCTTTTTCTCTGAATCTCCACTCACTCCTCTTAAAGCTGGTCATTCTTCAGAACCAGGTAAGAAATTAGTTAATTATTTTTTTTCTGCTAGCATGGGGACATGTGGGTGCCAGCCCTTGCTCCAAAAGACTCCTTTTTTAGGCAAGATTCAAAAGCAGAGTAATCCCCAGGAAGGTGGAAAAATGTGGATTTGAATGTCTGCAGGCAGGAGGGGAAACTGAACCTGTATTTGCCACAGTTAGGGTCAGCCTTCACCACACTGCTAGGAGGTAAATAATATATCCCTGTTTTCTCTGTCCCCACTTTGTGCTAAGAATCCATTTTCCAGTCTGGATCACCCAGAAAATACATAGTTAGTGAATGTCACTGAGCTTGAGCATGTGGTAAGGCCTGAGCTGCTAAGCTATGATAAGGTAATCAGGTACTTAAAGATCCTAGAGAATATAGCTGTCAGAAATACAGCTAAAGATTTGAGGCATTCACAGGAGCACGCACAGGTTTTTAGGGTCTTACGCCTGTACTGGGTTACCGAATTTGCCCATGTCCTTGTCCAGACTTGAGCCTTGCCCTATTCATAGCATAGTGATAGGGTTCCACCACAAATCAGTTTTATTAAGTCTCATCATTTGTTGAATTAAAATTTGCCTGCAAAGCCACTATGGTATAATGAATGCTTATGTTATAAGCTGGTAAGCCCACATTGTGGTCCTTCCAAGAGCAAAATATTTTCTTTTCAGTCTGGTAACTCATCTGGAAGTCTATAAATATAGAGGGCAATCCCATATTTCCCCAAACAAGAGATGGGCAAGGGGAGGTTTTTCAGTCCTCTGATGAAAAAAAATGCTTAATTACAGACTGCAGAAAGAACTGAGGCAGCACTGTAGTTGCAAATATGACAAAGAAGATCAATCTTTCAGAGATGTGGTAACAACAAGCAGACCAGAACAGGCCCATTAGCAGCATGAACCCATTACACTTGCCGAAACATTTCTAAAAGAACTGAAAGAGGAAGCAGACCAATAGGCATCAAAAAATCCCTTGAAATGACTTTGTTGAGCTGGCCAACTGCTCTGTAGTTCCCAAATCCACGTTTTCATAAACCGAAGAGGAAATAATAGAGCACTGCAAACACCTGTATTAAATGACCATGCTCTGATATTGCAAAGGTAAAGTATGATCATTTATCCCTCAATTTAAGAAGTCCAGGGAAAGTCCTTTCTGGTTTAGCTCTGTTGAAGAGATATTGCAGAGGGATACATTTTAATTTTTAATGAGAGTTCAGACCAGACAGTTAATCTCTGTCTTTAATGATGAAGATGTGGATGATATTGCTAGCTTACTACTATAAATTGTCAGTGTTGGATGAAAGCTACTATAGGAGAAAAAGTGATGGTATTTTTCTCCCTGGTCAAGTGCTTACAGGAAAATCCTCTGCTGGCTTGCTGGTCACAAATACAACTTGCACAGGGAAAATCAAAGTTCTGCTGGACCTCAGGAGTCCCAGCACTTAGTCTTAAACTTCAGATTTTGTAGGAGGAAATGCAAAGAGAGAACACTTGCATTTGTGGAAAGAGACAAGACAAAGACCATTTAAACCCTGTCTGGGAAAGAGATTAAGTACTTGTTGGGAAGCCAGAATTGCAGTAGAACATTCATAATTTTCTTTTTCTCTTTGTTTTTGTTTGTGCCACACATTCACTCCTAATCCAAATAAATATTTCCCTTCTCAGATACTTTTCTCTCAAGCTACTAAACATTGTGACACTTTGAGGAAAGGTGTCTGCTCTGCTCCTGCCCTGTCCCACTTTTTTCAGAGAGGTGCTACAGGGCTCCAGAAGTCCCTTACCCTCCTCATGGAGCAGTCCCCAAGTTCAAGCACTGCAGAGACCACCAAGTACTGAAGGCCTCTGCTGAGATGCTGTGGGCATTCAGGGCAGGGCTGAGGCCACAGCAGAGCCTGGAAGAGATGCCACATTGCACCCCAGGAGTGCTAAAACACTGCCAAGGAGCTCAGTGCTCTCCAGAGCACCCAAGGACCCAGAGGGCACAAGCGTAATCCATAACCATGTTGGTCCCTTCCCTCCCACATCACCCGCTCACCTCCCACACACCCCCTGCTGCGATCTGTGTTCATGCAAAGTGACATTACGCTCAGCCACTTTTTGAATACCTGAATCCCCGAGTCAGACAGACAGACAGACAGACAGACTTGTCTGTAATGTCCTAAGCTTTGCCATGGATGGTTATAACTGTCTGTTCACAGAAGCCCCCTGTGACAGGCACCAACAGACTTTTGCCAGGGCTTATGTTCTGTACTGAATAACCCACGGGAGCAGCTTGGCTACAGAAAAAAAAAAAAAAACCACTAGTCTGCAATATTTTGGATTTCTCAGAGAAGCTTCCAACATGCTGACGGGTACCTAGGAGCGGTTACATGCCCCAACAAGTCAAATGCATGTAATTATAAAGTAACTGCAAGGGTGAATAATATATCACACATCATCATTTGAACATATGGACTCACAGATCCTACATAATGAGCAGTAGTCTGCGTATTGCTGGGAACTCATACAGCTTGGGGAGCAGGTTATATATTCATCTTCAGCTTATATGTCCCCACAAAAGCAGAGGCGCTGCTACAGCCCTGCAGT
Source organism: Ibycter americanus (assembly GCA_035590275.1). NCBI lineage: Eukaryota > Metazoa > Chordata > Aves > Falconiformes > Falconidae > Ibycter > Ibycter americanus. Next base: position 5,376,650 of record JAVJGI010000062.1, read on the forward strand.
GATGCTGCTGGATGTGAGACTGGTCAGAAATTGACATCTGAAGGAAACCACCAGGTTTAGGTCTATGTGCATCAAGTCCCTGAGCCCATTCTAGAAATGGCAGCACTAAACCCTGACTCCACAGGGTCCCTAACCAAAAACTGGCACAAGTTATGTCTCCCCTAGTGAAACAGGCCCAGCGCAGAGCCACAAGGAGTTGTATGCTCTTCTCAGCTCCGTCAAATGGTTAGTATGGGCTCTGGGAAGGTTTTGATGTGGACTGAATAGAGCTCTTCCAGGCAACAGCCAGGGTCAGTGACTGCCACAGGCTGGAGTGCTGTCATGGCTGGGCTCTCTGAGGGGAAAAGGATTTCATTACTCCTGTTTATGCACCTGGCACTCAACACACGTGGGGCCAAAGCTGGGAGCATCAGCTCAGCTCAGCCCTGGAGCTCTTCTATCCCTACCCGTGCCTCCCCGCTGAGCCCCGCTGCCCCAGGCCAGGCTGCTACACCAGCACAACTGAAGGCGCTGCTTCACCTCGCTAACATCCCAGTGGCCACAAAATTCCCCTGGAACTGGGGATTTCTGGGCTCAAACACCCACAACACCAGATAAATCTGGGTCTGGAGCCCCATCTCAGTACCGAAAAGCAGGGACAGTGAGCAGCAATGTCTTGCATCAGCTGTTTTGCTAGAAGGGGGAGTGTTTCCCTGCACGTTGTACATGCTGAAGGCAAGACACCTCTGTGTCACACACAAACAGTGTGACAGCTGTGACCCCACTGTCCAGATGTGCCATGGAGTGTGAGTACTTACTGGTTCCTACCCCAGGGACTGAGGACTAGGAAGGGCAAGGTCCGATGCCCCGTAGCACCTAAGAGCAGCTGGGCTTTCTGACGAATCCAGAGTTTGCTGTTAGAAATGGTAACCTCAAATTTCTGCTCTCTATGGGGGATTCCAACACCTTTCATTCATCTTTGGCCTAAAAGACCTCAGGTTTAAACTTCCCATACTGCAGATTTTTGTGAGGAAATCTAACTGCCATCAGCTGAAAGGTTTTGCTTCTGTTTTGATGTGGAGAGCTTTTTCAATTGTGTAATTTAAATCTTTATATGAATAAAGCATAATAATTATTTTAATTATAAACAATATCAGATACAGTAATGCAATAATTCATTAGTATTCTAATTGTTAAGTGTTACTGTAACTGGTATTTGCTTTGGTAATTGGTATTTTAATTGGCAATTGCTGTTCCAAATGGCCATTGGGGTAATTCTTACTAGTGACTGGTAATTACAATGGAAATTGTTAATTGGTACTCTAATTGGTTTGGTAATTCATATTTGGGTTTCTCATTGGTAACAGAGCAAAGTGGTCATTTATAATAGATAATTGGTTTGGTAATTGATTTAGCACTTGGCATTGTAGACACTACAAAATAAGTGATTAAAACACACTCATTTATTGATAATGTAAAATATATAACATTTTGAAATGAAAGCTGGTTTAGGAAAATGACAATCAAATGTTTCCAAACATTTCCAAACTCTTGCTAAAATGTCTAATTTTAAGAAAAATGCCTAATTTTAAGGACTTATTTTTAAAAATTGGAATTTGTGGACATCAACAAGATCTTTTCAATGTTTCAATTTCAGCAAATAGTTACTTTCTATTAAAGAAGTAGTCTCCTGGAGAATTTTTGACTGGCTTAACTGTACCATCCTGCGGCATCAACACCCAAACCTGCTACAGAGCTGGTCTGTCACCTGCCTGCTACCCCTGTGCGATAACATAGTGGGCTGAAGCGCCTCTGCAGGTACACAGGCAGTTTTGTAGCCACTTAGGTCACTCACATCCCCATGGCATCAGCATAGCTGCCTCTGAAGAAAGTCCTAAATGTTACTGAACCTAGGTTGAGTTTACAGGGACAATGGGCGAGGAGTCTCCTCTCCTCTTATTAAGATGACTTGGTATGTGCAGGATCACTTGGCAGGGGATCAGCTGCATGGCTGAGCTGGTTCTGCTGAAACCCAGCCCCAAGAATACCCACTTGCACGCCTCCTAGGCATGGTCCTCGGAGGCGCATTTCTTCGTTATTCTGCTTTGAAACATCCCCTCCTGAACTATCATCTGAACACCATGTCTACCTGCAGATATGGAAGCATTTTCCCCAAGATTGCTCTTCAACCAGGATATTTAACGCTGTATGAAGTCAGATAGGGTAAAAGAAACTGGATCATCATATTATTGCTCATTTCCCATATACACGTGATGATTGTTTCCAGTACTGGGGGTCTTTTGTTTGACATTCTGCAATACAGGGAATTCATAGTGCAATCCACTGGGTGGGAAATCATGTGACTTAAAAAAAAAAAAAAAAAAAAGACTTTGGAATGCTGATATGCTAATGACATCCATATAAAGACAGCAAGACTAAGATCTGAAGGGAAGAGTAACTAAAATTGCTCACTACAGCCTTTGATGCAAAAAATACTTGGTTGCTTATATAACTGATGGTACAAATTTTCACAAAGAAATATCTAGAACTGCCAACACTATTTCTGTCCTATTACGGCCTTTGGAAAACTATTGATTTTCTTTCAGATGCATCAAGTTGAGCATCCAATGTACATTCTTCCTGGCCAAAATGGTTTGCCTGAAGATGTTTGAATATCTGGCTCATTAGACTGTGTGCTTCCATGATCAGCATAGAAATCCAAGACAGAAAAGACCCCTTCAGTCACCCAGTCCAACCCTCAGCACTGCAGAGTTCCTCCCTCTCCCTCCTATACATTTTTGAATGTTTTATCCAGCCCAGTTATAAATGCCTCAGATAATGGAAAACCGCTCACCACCAGTGACCTCTGTCATTATGAACTGGGACTGGGATTACATCCAGTTACAAGAAGGGAGATTTCAATGTGATATGTACAAAAGGGGAACGGAGGAAGCAGCCAAAGGAAAGCTATGAACTGAATACAAAGAGCCTGTGTTTCAAAGTAAAAGATCTACCGCTTCACAAGAGAGTAAATTTTTGAGACTGCATCTATTTCAGACAATCAGAAGGTAATCTGGACGTTTAACTACAAAACAGAAATTGGTTTTTTTCCATCAGCTAAACCTCCTTCAGCCTCCTTCAGTGGGTAGCAGTTTTCATGAGAGTTCAGTTGCTAAGACAGACATTTTGAGGGCCTGATCTTCAAACTGTAAAGTTCTGCTTGTAATCTCACCTACCTGAATTCCAAGAGAGATTTCCTTCTGTTTCCTCTACTTCAGATAATAATAAGGACTGGGAATTATTTTCAAGAGGCTCCTTATAAACTGAAATATGAGGGTGCATTTCTAACATCATTTTTAAGACCACCTTTATCCTTCTTGAAGTATTTTCAAGCTCTGTGAGGGTTTCAGCAAAACAATTCAAAATGCTTGACTCCACTACCAAGTAATGCAAGGTTGATTTGTAAATCCTTACATAATATTTATGAATTTTTCAAAAGCTTCTCCTTTCTCTTATTCTTTTCCCAAGTCTTGTTTAATTTAACCAACCAAAAATCCATTTATTTCTGACTTGAAAATTAGTTAATGCAAATAAAACCTGGCTGACATTTGCAAGTCATTTGCAAACACCCTTATAGCCTGCAATCACTACTCTTTCCTCTTTCGAAACCACATTAACTCATGTCTCTGATTGATTGTGTGTTGGGTATACACATTGAGATACGTAAGAAAACACGATATATTGCTGCTGGTCAGTATGTGTGCCACATATTAATTATTACTCATATGTAAGAGTTTTGGCTATGTCTACATTGGAGCCCACAGCAGAGATTCCTTCAAAATAATGATGAGGATACCTGAAGAAGCTCTTCCTACACAGCAAACACACTACCTGGGGTCAAAAACACAAAGTAGCCACCCTGTGCACCACTGTGCCTAATAAAGCCCTTGTGCACTAAGTTCTGGCTCCATGCTTTATTGCTTCTGGATCTGGCGCAAATATTAGAATGGGCAGATTGTACCACACTCCTTTGCAGGGGCGGGCTTGTCCTTCATTCATCTGCACACAATGTGGAAGGACTTGCTATCTTATTTCTTCCGCAAGAAAAAGCAAAAGAACCATAAGTTTTATTAAAAAGTACATTAAAGACCTAGGCTTCTACCTTCCTCCAGCTCTTCAGTTCTGAACTAACCTCTCCTCCGGCATCATCAAATGCTCATCTCCTCTCCTTTTGCATATATTTCTGAAGCTAGTTTAAGTTTGAAGTCAGTCCTAAAGCTAGTATCAGCCTCTGGCTGGGGACACCTTCCATGCTAGTAGCAGCGCTGGTCAAGTGATTGCTAACATTACCAATTTGGCACTTTTCCTTTTTTTCCCCTCCTTCCTTTTCCCCAAGACCAACTGCAGGAAAAATACAAGACATTTTGGTTTGGATCCTGACTTACATGCCTGACAGTTTCAGTACCAGTTAAAAAATCACAAGGTTGTATCACCAAGTTAGCCTTCACTTCTCCTGCAAAGTTAAGTAGCGTTGTGATCCTGGAGAAGGTGGTTCAACAGCAACATCGACGTATGAACCAGCAATCTTCAAGTACACTTCCATCGCAGGCAGCAACGTAGCATGAGGATGTCAGACAGGTTTAAAAGCATTAACTCAGGTACTGGGACCTGATTTACTGCAGTGGCACAGAGCTCTACATGTGCTAATTGAAGTTGCTTCTCAACTAACAGCTGTGTCCTTGCTGTAATTGCTATAATTTTTATCTTCTGTTTTCCAGAGTCCCACTATGAGAGGCCAAAGTGGAATCAACTCTAGATTAAGACACCTACATTTTGGTATGTACAAGCAGGTGTTAGGTGTTAACCATAGCTGTCCAAGCCCTCAAGGTAGGTCAGCAGAAAGGCAGTCAGTGCAGTCAGTGGAATTTGCAAGGTAATTCAATTAGCTCCAACTTCAGTAGTGGGTCACCTGAGTCACTCGCCATGGTCTCTTGACTGTATTGACTGGGTCTTCACGGACTACCATGGGAGCTCAAACACCCCACATGCAGACACCTACAAGTAGTCATGTTTAGGTGTCTTAATATGGAGGTGGCCACCACTTCCAGTGTCTGATTATTGAGTACATCCTGCTGATGAGCAAGTTTGCTGCTGTGATCACCCTAAGGGATGGATGTAGGCTTCAGCCTGTACTGAGGGGCCAGAACACAGTGACTTCCCATTCTGGTGCACAGCAGTGTCTCAGTACACAAATAAGGGTACTCCACTCTTCTCCCTTCCTTCCTCCTCAGGTCCCCAGGTTCTTTACCTACCTCACCTCTGCAAATGGTCACATAGTTCCAGGCTGTACTACAGAAACAAATTACTCCCCTATTCCTGCCCTTAACATGTCCCCCACCTCCCAATATCTAAAATCTCCGCTTCCTTCCTGATGAGGTCAGGGAAATTTTCCTTCATGCCCTTCATGTGGAACAGCCTAGCTCTAAATACAAGAGATGATAGGCAAATGAGAGTACAACATCGACTGGGAAGTGAGTAGGGGTGAAAAAGGACGTAACTAAAAAGCAATGATGTAGCAGCTCCAATTAGATTTGTCTTTGCCTGTGAGGCTTGGGGAGGGGGATCAGGTATTGGTGGCTTGGTTTCTTTCTTTCCTCTCTTCAATGTGAGAGGTTGGTGGCTAGGCAGCTGGTGTGCTGTGACAGCTGCTTGTCACACCGTTAATAATCGTCTCATTGATACCTTGTGCTGCCTCTGGCTGTTTGTTGTATCCACCTGTTGCCTTTGGTCTGAGCTCCTAAGCCCGGTGTTACAAGGGCTGTTGCTTTCCAGAGTGCTCTCTCCAGCACTGCCGTGGGCCCCCGTGTGCTATCACAAGGTGAGCAATAAATGATGAAGCACCCACTTATTTTAGGAACAGTGCTGCAAGTGTTTGTGAAAAGGTTTAAGCTAAGTAAAGTTGGATTTCTAGCGGAAAGATTTGTCACTGTTTTATTATGGCCATTTGGCTCATTACTAATGTATTATCTCACCATCTCTGACTGCACTAATGTCAATGGAAAGAACAAACAGTAAGGAGAAAAAATACATTTATGATGTTAAGTATTTTTTTTAAGTTCCTGTGTCCATATATTCCAAATATTGGGCTCTGGAACATTTGGAGTCTTCAGATCTGTGGAGACTTTCATCTGCTTCTAAACACTGCCAGATCAATGGACAGATTGATTGCACTTGGGACAGGCAATCACATTATAAAATGTTGTGTTTCATAAAAATAATACTTTCCTTTTTTTCCTCTCACTTCAGCCAAGTTTTCCAGAGCATACTACCCAAGATTATACAAGAAAAGTAGTTAATTTATGAAGTATTTGTTATCTGCAAGAGATAGTGACTCCAGTGGTCTTGCTGCCTGCATTGCATTCTCCAATTTACAGAGAGGGAGGTGGCAAATGGAGTGTGTTTTTTTTATAAGAAGCTTCACAGTAACTTTACACTGAGTTTAAATGGAACAATGAGGAAATTAATATTCAGAAAATACTGAAGACTCAATAGAAAAGCTCTAATTTGTCTCAGACAGTAAGAATCTGAACCTTTCCATGGAGGGTCTGCTCATGCCAGTGTACACATTGTTTATCAGAACATCACATTCCTGAAAAATTTGACTTTGACTATGGTGCTTCCTGAGTAAGAGGCCTACAGAATTGAAATCTAAAGTAATAAGTAATACAGAAGCACAGAAACTCAAGATTAGAAGGGATCTCTGCAGGTCATCTGGTCCAGTCCCATTCAAAGAAGAAGACACAGAAGGTAGCTCTGGGCTTTCCCTAGCCAGCTTTCAAGTACCTCCAAGGATAGAGTCTCTACACACTCTCTGGGCAGCCTGCTCTGCAGTTTCACCACCTTCACTGTGAAAAATTAAAAAATCCTAATATTTAATGTGAATTTCCCTTTCTGCAGCTTTCCCATTTTTAACCATTTGCTAAAAAAGACTGCAAAGTCTTTACATCATCTCTTATGAACTACAGAAGGATTATCATCCACCTGCTAGCCTGAAGAACCTGAGCACAGAAACATTGTTACAAGGAACGAGAATTCAAGCAAAATTTTAGGCTGATTTCCCAAGGAAAAGAGGTTCACAAGATCACATATTCAATGTCTTTGTGTCTGTCTGTTCCCCACGCATACTCTCTGAACTTGATAGATTGTTTCAACCAAGTATGATGGAAGTATAGCAGTCTCAGATGTTACATTTCTACAAGTTTGATGAAAACCAGTGTGTGGGTATGAGATAGACCATTGTCAGTATCCTCATTGACAAAAAGCTGCAATTTGAACTCAATTGTTAATAGATACCTGAGGATCCACATAGCACAAAGGCATTCTGAATGCTCCAGCTAAAAGAAAAGATGTGATCAGACAGGTAGCGTTGTATTAGTCATCAGAGAATCCAACCACAGGATACAAATCCATAGGGAACTAGGCTTCATTAGTTCTGCTGTTCATGAAATGCTTTGGGTTTTTTACCTTTACTCATATGCTTCAACTAAGTGGTCATAAATTTCTAGGAGCAAAAAAGCTCCTTCATATAATCTCCCTTTATATATCATCCTTCTCTTACATGAGAAAGAAAATGGCTAAGAATAGCTGGTCAGATGATTTACTATTACAATTTTCTGAGGGTATATGGGATTTCTGGATGTCACTCAGCTGCCCTTAACGATAGCAAGGACACAATTGTTTCCATAGTAATACCCATTCCAAAGGGGTGAAGGTGTGTGTGTTGGGGGGAAAGTACAAAGCAAGTGGGAGGCACAGTTACACAGACTTGCATAAAGAACAAAAATCAGGCACAACAGAATTTGATTCTGTGATCCTTGCTATAGAAATTCCTCTTTTAAGGTCATCCCATTGCATTGAATCCACCAGAAAACTGAATTGGGCAAGTGTGCAGGCTAAGACGCTTTCACATTTTAGACAATGTAAATACATGGGGAAGCTTTATGTCTTTTGTCACTCTTCTGTCTTGAATAACTTAACCACAACTGCACCACTCTTAACGAGAGAAGACACCCCTAGTTTGTGGTGACAGAATAGCACACCTTGCCATAATATTTCATTCCCTACTCAGTACAATAGACGAGTGTGGTCCAGCAGGCTATCTTCCTAATAACCTAATGGTCTATAATAGATGGCCTCTCTGTGTTGCTCTTAAAAAGAGTTAACCAAATACAATTTCCTGACAACCAGGCTAAATGCGTCTTACACCTTTTCATCTAAAAATACCCTCTGAACAGAGAAATTCTGCTGCTGCAGCATCTGTCAGGGCTTTTCTGCCGCATTCTAGTATTCTTGGTCACCCTAAAGAAAACAAGCATTGCAGAAACAAAGGAAAGCCAATGCTGAAGTAAACAAAGCACTTCTGCCTCTTTCTTCTATGGTGTAATAGAAAATGCTCATCACATGGTCTCCCAGCTGCAGCAGCAGAAGTACCCAAGAAGGTTTTAATAAAAATAGCTTTTATAAATGACTGAGGGAGGGGGGAAATTGAAGAATTTATCCGTGACTCCATTTGTCCAAGATGGCTCCTGGTGCTGGTGCTAAAAGCTCTGCTATTGACTCAGCCGGTTATATGACCCTTTGAGCCGGAGCCAGTACAAATGAGCAGAAGATAAGCTCAGGCCACAGAAATCGGAAAAAAGCATTGGAATGCAGATAATAAAATAATCTAGTCCATCTTCTAGTCCTTAAATGATCCTGCTGTTTTTTGATATTCTGCGATATGAGCTGTGAATCTAAATATTCAGTAGCTATGAGAAAAGCACATTTTATTTCTGAATCTGCTCTCCAGGTTGGAGTTCAGAAGTCAGCTTTCCCTAACCAACCACAAAGAATGCTTCCAAGACAGTGCTCTCTCAGGGAGACATCATGTTGTATATTTTCCTTGAGATAAAACACATCTTCCGGCCCTTAATTTTTTTAGTATTTTTTTCATAAAGTGAATTGGTTCCAGAAGCCACAAACCCCTTCCCAACCACAAAATGATGCAAGCAAATCTCTTATCAACAGGGCTTCAAGATGGGGCTGTGCCAAAACACAATCACAGGAGGGATTCCTCTGAAGAACCCCTGTCCCACCAGCTGTCTGTCCCATTCTCTTCCTTAAGTTAATGCTGCAAGGTGAGCTGCACGGGCTGATCCCAGGCTGACCTGTGTCCAGGACCTCACTGCCATTAATGTGGATTTATTTTCCAGTGGATTCAGGGATGGTGGGGGGCTGTGAAGTTATCAGCTGTCGGCATCCAGTTCTGCCTTGCCCTAGTAGAGAAAATGTTGAGTGGGCTTGAGCTTTGTGGTTTGGCTTTGTTGTTTAAACCTGTAGTTGTAAAATGCAGACACCCCCCTCACATCTGCTTTACAGAGCTGAAAATGCTAGGTGACCTCTCTGGCACACAGGTGCCACAAGATTTACAGTGAATATTCTGAAATAACAAAACCTGAGCTGACAGTGCTTCCATGACCAAAGTCTTTTATTAAATGAAAACAAGCACGCAAGTGTACATTTTATGCCAAGTAGTATATGACACTGTAATGAATAATTTGTGGGGAAGGGATAGCATTAGCAGCCTTTGACCATATGAACAAATGTAGCCACAAGAATTGTAGTAACTATAAGAAAGGCACAGAAAAGCTGGTAGAGGCAAAAGACATAGCCATACTGTCTCCTGCGGACCAGACTGATCCAGCCTGAGGGCTGGCACAAAAGAAATGGGGAAAGTTTGTGTTTCTTTCTCCTTTGGAGTCGCTGTATGTTTCTGCTGGAAGTGGGTTCTCCAGACTCACTACCCTTCCCCGTGCTAGGCAAACTCATTGGAAGAGCCAGCCTGGGGAGGGAGCGGAGATGGAGGGGAGCCTTAAGCGCACACACCCCCTAGGTTACCCAGGAGAACAGCTGCACCAGTGCACTGAGCAGAGTGGGCTACGACAGGGAAAAGACCCACTGCAGTCCTCTGCAACCTGTGGGGAGGGATGAAGAAAGTAGATTATGAGCTACCGATTACCTTTTCCTTCTGCAGCAGTGACAAAGTGGTGTGCATTCTGGGATAGCACTTACGCACTGCTACTTTCAGTGTGTTTTATCATAGGTGGGTTTTATAGTTATTACAATAGCAGTTGAGCTCTTTCCCTCACCCTCCAATAACGGTCTCATTTTATTAAGTGCTGTACAAACACATACACAGAAACAGTGCCTCCTCCACACAGCTACATCTCCAAAAGAGCTTGAGCTAGAAAATGTGTAGTTCTCATCTAAACTCGTAATTGTTTTTCTTTTCTGGAATTGCACATGTAAGCCACGCAGACTGATATATACTGTCCCTATTTAAAAACTGACATGATGGCTTGTTTTCATATCTAGCAGAACAAGGAAAACGCGAACAAAAGTCAAGAGAGAAAACAAATCTGTATATTTCCATGAAAGAAGCAATCTATTTTAGAGTCATCTTAGGCTGTGTTTTTAGTTGGGTTTTGTTTGTTTATTTGTTGGTTTCTTTTGCCATACTGATGAATGATACCAACTTGCATTGCACAGAAGTTGCAGATACAATCCTATGCCTGTTTCCATTAAATGCAACATTCAGAGCACCCAACATCACTTGGAGACCTTCCTGACTTTGATGCCTCTGTACACTAGCAAAGGTAGAGCACTAGGAAAAAGCTTTGTCATCTTGCTTTTCTCAATTCCTTCCCTTCACCACACAGTTATTTTGTTTATTTATTTATTTTAGGAACTCACTTTTTTTTTTACATACTTCACTATGCAATGCATATTTATAATGAAAAGATGATCTGTGTTCTCATTACTGTTCTATTGCTCGATGATGAAAAAACTTGTTAACAAAGGAAAATGCTTTTCAGTCAGCTCATAATGTTCTCTGCTGTTCAGCTGGGACTGTAAAGAGTATGGTTTAATGAAAGAAGGTGAGAAGGTGAAAAGAAACTAATGAGGGTGTTTCTCTGCATTGGAAGATCACTTAGGATCAGTAGTGATTTCCTTTGTGTTCAAAAAATATAAAAAATAAGGTTCCAAAGCAGCATCGCCAAGGTCAAAGAGCAAAGAGGTCCCTCCTCTCTCACGCAGTATACTCACTCTCCTCCCTGACAACCTCCTTCTTTCACCTAGACCAGCATATTGTAATTTTCAGATGGTGGAGAGAAAAGAAACTCATGTGCCTCAGCCAGCTTTTAGCTCTGAAGGAACATGCAAAAATGCCACAGCAGGTGCTTGAAGCTGCATCCACCCTTAACAGAGCAGCTCACGAACACTTACCTACAGCGGCAGCCACAGATTCAAACTCTGCAGAAAAAGAGATTCCAAAATCATGATCTTTAAGCTGATGAGATTACTGTCATTTGCTCTAGAGACTTGCGATGAAGAGTGAGTCAATACCAAGCCACACTGAGCAGAGCACACGGTGCCAAATGGTTCAAAGCACAGAGCCAATTAGAGTCGCTGAAGCCAGAAGGCGCTGTGCCGAATGGGAGCACCGTGTCATGGCTTCACACCGAACACCGCAGCTTCCTTCCAGCATGCCACCGCCGAGACTTAAGCATCAGAGGGAGACTGGAAAAGGAAGGAGGAGGGGACAGTGGACTTCAGCCCAAAGGAACATTTCTAAGAGTCCTTCCCCAGGCATCAGCGAATGTGTGACAGTCAACAGATGTCAGATAAGCAATTCCCCGCCTCTGAATCTGGAAAAGCCTTTGTTTTAAAACAGAGGTTTCTTCATAGCAGGTGCTCATCAGTCTCCTGGCTCTTCTTCTTTTCTGTCATCTTTGTCAGGAGTTGGTGGAAGAAACGTGATACAGCACAGTATCGCTGCCTTCAGAGCAAAAGAAAAAACCTTGTTAGTACCCTGCAGTGCCACCCACAACAGAACAGGCAAAACATTACAAAAAATCAATAGAGCAGAAGATTAAGCTCAAATGCATTCTGTCTGGTGTGCCTACTGACACCCATCAGTAGTAAACTGAGAATTTTTTTAAAACATATGCATTCCTAACTGTGTTACATGTGTCTCTCCTCTTCTTAATTCATTGAGTTCATAACCTGAACTACCTAGAACAGCGGCTAAATTGGTTCATCATTGCTCAGCTCCAATTTAAAAGGACAAAGCAAGAAGCTGAAGAGAGTGATATTTGGGGAACTGGATAGCTTCAGGGGATAGTTAATGATGGGATAGAGGACTTGAATGCCTGCATCACTGGTTTTAATTTGGTTCAGGGGAAGTAGTGACACAAAGTCATTACTGTATGAGAGCTGTTTGTTTTCCTGTGTGAGATGACTTGGTGGTCCTCGGTCTGTTCCTAGCTGGTGGACATCTGCGTTACAAAAGCCAGCAGCACATCTCCCACTTTCAGCAGCTGGCAGAGTTGAAAAGCCATGGTCAGGCTTGGGGAAGGAACAGGACTACCATGCCACCTAAACAACAACAAGGCTGAAGCATGCTGCGGGGACAGCCCAAAACAAGGACACTGCCATGCCTCACCAGTGACACAAACAGTGACTGCCCGCTGGCAGCTCAACCCTTTCACAGGAGACCAACGTTTGACTAAATATGGAGCTGGGTAATTAGCAAAGACCCCAGGTAACCCGCTCACTTTCACGGGTTCTGTCATTCCCTGGGTTGTGTTTTTTTTCATTTGCTGGATGGCAGTAAAGCTACTCCTGGACAATAACATTTCTGATTGGGTTTTTATTGTTTTTATTTGCAATGTGTAAGTGCCTGCAGGCCTCAGACAGGATTATGACTTTGTTGTGACAGGTGCTCACAAACTACTAGTAAGAGATGGTTCTTGCCTTGATGGCCTTATAGTTTACACAGAAAAGTCTGACAGTGATGAAAGAAAGGAGATACTATTATCCTCATTTTACAGCTGGGGAGCACCAGCACAGAAAGACAAACAACAGGGTGTCCTGAGGTGCTGAGCTCATGGAGCTCTTGCTGCACTCTGTGAAAGTTGTGGGTGTTCAACACTACTGAAAAAAGGGGGCCAAGATCACGTAGCAACTGAGGAGCAGAATCAAGACTTGGTGGGTCCCAACCTGTCCTTGCTTGTTTGATAGCTTGAAGAAGCATAAAAATCACGTTGCCTTAAGAGTACTTGTCTGTGTTGCAGCAGCACCTGAACCTGTCAGGTCCTCAGGCTCTGTGGTTCAGAAATAAAAGGCGAGCAGAGGAAATGGTCAACATTAAAATTCTTACTTTCCAACCTTTTGTTTCACTGTCTAAAGGAATTTCTATCATGGCCCTCAAGATATGCAAGGGCAGAACTGTATTTATGGTGAAGACCCTCTTCAACTTTTTACACAGATTTCATGCCTGTGAATTGGTGGGAGGGCTTGTGCGCACCTACGGTGCTCGCTGCTATCCTAGCAGCAGTCTCCTGAACTGGACAGATAAAGATGAGCCTTTGGGACAAGCAGCCAGTCCTCTGAATTAGGAACTGGACATGATACCAGACCTTGTCTCTCATTTGAAAATGATTTAAGAAACTTCCACATAAACCTTATGAAAAACCATTTGCCTGTGGGCAGGACACAGGCTAAGGGTGTTAGAAACCAGCATACTTCTGAGTACCTCTTGGGAGATTATTTATGTCTTGTTTGATAGTTGAGGCAGCATCAGGAAATGCTCTTGAAAAGAAGAGATGAAGAAATCTTGAAAGCAGCCATGGAACTCCAAGGTCTGTAAAACCAGAAAGCAAGCGATCTTTACGAGATAACTGAAGCGTCTAACCTGATTGTTGTACAGATTTTTGCTAAGTAAATCATCAAGCTCACTTGTTAGGCACCTCTGATCAACATAAACAGATAAATAAAATGCTTCATGGATGGAAGACAATATTCATGAAGTGGCAGACAGTTTATTTTTCATACAAATATGAAATACAAGTATTTGAAAAAAAATCTGATTGAGAGGGCAAGAATTGGTGGAATTTGTGATTTAGAAAGAACATAGGATCAGCTGGATTACCTCATCTGTTACCCCCTTTCCTCTTCTTCCTGAAATAAGAACTGAAGGAAATTCCAGTTGCAATATGTCGTGGTTTAACCCCAGCCAGCAACTAAGCACCACACAGCTGCTCACTCACTCCTCCCCTCAGTGGGGTGGTGGAGAGAACTGGGAAAGAAAAAGTTAAATTTGTGGGTTGGGATAGAGACAATTTAATGGGACAGAAAGTGAAGGCAATAATAATAATAATAATAATAATAATAATAATAATAATAATAGAATTAAAATATACAAAACAAGTGATGCACAATGCAATTGCTCACCACTGACTGATGCCCAGCCAGTTCCCGAGCACTGCTCACCAGCAGACTTTACCTCTACTTCATATACTGACCATGACATTATATGGTATGGAATATCCCTTTGGCTAGTTGAGGTCAACTATCCTGGCTCTGCTCCCTTCTGGCTTCTTGTGAACCCCCAGCCTCCTCACTGGTGGGGTGGTGTGAAAAGCTGAAAAGTCCTTGACTTAGTGTAAACACTGCTTAGCAACAACTAAAACATCAGTGTGTTAACAACATTATTCTCATCCTAAATCCAGAACACAGCACCGTACCAGCTACTAGGATGAAAATTAACTCTATCCCAGCCAAAACCAGGACACAATAGTATGGGGGGTGGCCAGCACATACGTGACTGATGCACTGCTTTAAAATAACATTAACTAGGAGCAATCAAAAGTGAGAACTTCAGCTCTCAAGGGTCTCTCCACCCCTATCTTTTCCTTCAGACCCCACCTTTGTTATCGAATGGTTTTCTATTGACTGGCAGCACAGCCTAAAGTGCAAGTAAAGACAGGAGTGCAAGTAGCCCTCCGCTTTTTTGAGTATTTTGTAATTATGCACTTTAAGAAGGCGGCCATCGATGTGTTCAGGAATTCAATCATGTAGTTGAGAGCCCAACAAAATTCAGATATTTTACTTTCCCTAGGTGTTTGGGGTTTAAAATTTTGCTCCAAATCGTAACAGTAGAATTCTTTCTGTCAAGAAAGTTGTGGAGAACATTAATTTCAGATCGATGGGAATATGCAATTCAGCTTTTCAAATTTTGTATTATTTTGTAATATATAATATAAAAGGAAATATTTTGAAACCAAGGCTCATTTTGAAGGAAGAAATTGAAACATTTAGCTTGGAAATGTCAAAACGAGATGTTCCCACACTGTTGGAACATCCCTCTACCACTTACTCTTTTTTAAATGACATTTTCAGTGCAACCGACACAAGTTTGCAAAGTGTTTCGATTTTGACAGGGTTGCATTTTCCAGTGGAAAGCTGTTCTTTCAGAGGTTTTCCAACTAGCTCTGCTAGGAACAGGTGTCACAAGATCGCAACAACCTTCCCTTTGCCAGATTGCTAAATTAAAAGCAAGATCCTGGAAAAGTGGCTGGGGTGTGCAAGGCATGAGGGATCACAGGACACTCCACTGAAGAAGGTGCAGAACCTGGCGCTTGAATCACCTCTGGCTACCCATACATCTCGTCTCCTGTGGAACTGCTACGCTTGTGGGCTGAACTGGCAGTAGCAACTGTGGGGGATTTTAGGGGGAAAAAAAAAAACCCTCAGGGTGTGGGCATGGCTACATGCTCAACACTGCAATTTCCCTGTACCATCCGAGTCTAGAAGTGACAGAAAGAAGGATTACCCCAGGACTGGAGTAACTCTCAGTTCAGGACGGGGATCTTTAGCAAGCCATGGATGTGGAGGTGGGATGAGCAGTTAACATGTGCCCTTAAATTCTCTCTGTGGGCTGATTTTAGTCCAGCGATGTCCACTGGATGTGACTTGCCTTTGCCAAGGGGATGTGTCCCTCCACGAACGTGGAAGAGAAGCTTAACCTGGTAGGTTCACATCAAAAGCAAAAGTACCCAACTCTTTCAAAGAACTAACAAAAAGGCTTAGCCCTCTGAAGCCGAGAAGTCAATACTTTCTGAAATGCACAGCCAAAGAGAAATCTGTTCTGATTTACTGCAGTGTTAAATAAAGTTCTTTTTACACACCACCACTTCTGAATGACCAAACAGACTGACTAACATCAGAAACTCAAGCTGGGCACAAATGAGTTAGCCCCACTTTCCCCACAGGAATGTCATTTGAAATGATCTCCTTTCTTGTTAATTTAACGATTACCATTGGGAAGAGCCAGCGTTGGGAAAAATATTGGCAGTAATTATGATCTTGCAGACTCATTGTGGGACTAGATGCAAGGCAGATGCTGGACTGTGAGATCGGGTCTGTGCTCTTTGGCGGATGCACTCCGCTGGCGGGAGCCCTGAGGTTTCTGGGCGCCTCCGGCCTTGGGGGCCCAGCTCCAGAAACCTTCAAGAGGAAGACTCGCTGTCAGATGGCAGGCACATCTCCAGTTGGGCACCCCTAAAAGTGAGAGCCAGCCAGAATCTTTAACCCTCACTTGTGACGAGTTGAGTGTTTTTTTCCCCCTGAGGAACGAGGACTACGGCATATTCCGCCTCCACGGGTGGATGTGGTAGATGGACCAGTTAAATGTCTTTAGACGCTACGTTAAATGATAAATATTTATCATGCTTCTGTATTAATACGTGTGAAGGCAAATACATATTTATGACACTGCAGAGGCAGAAGCACGTGGAGCAAAGCCAGCTGGATATCACAGTCTTTAGGAAGTGGCTGTTGAATAAAGCCCAGCTTTCCGGTTTTGCCCACTGCCTGTTGGCCTTTGGAGGCATGTTGTGCCTCAGAGACGAGGAATCGCCCAGCGCTTGCGAGGGCAGCCACGACGGCAGTCGTGTAAGCCCCGAAACGCCCAGGGCAGGGCTCGAGGGCTCTGAGGAAAAGGGAACAGACGACGGCAACACTGGGCGCCCCACAGGCGACGCTGGCGGGGGCAGGGGCCCGACCCCCAGGGCCGCCCTGCGAGCGCGGCCGCGGCCCCAG